>JAQPPZ010015460.1:0-36014 GCA_028583015.1 Wollemia nobilis
TATGTATCAACCAACTTAAGTGTTTCCAACAATGCTCAATTACAAATCTCACATAACAATGATACTCATGTTCTTATCTAACTCAAGTTCTTTCACAACCAATGGGCTTCAACAACTATGCTTATAAAACAAGGTTTAATCACAACTCACAATTCAGAAAACCTTGAAGCATTAACTCAATCACTTTCAAAAAGGAAACCACAAACAATCCTTTTCCCTCCAATGATATTTCAGAAATCAACCACCATAACCAATCAATAGGAGAATGTGCCCATACCTTTATGAAGATGAAGAAACCTCTTTGGAAATATGCCACACTCAACAAACTCTCTTTTTCAACTTTCAACAAGGGTTAGAGATCATGATTAATATCACAACAATGATATCCAAATAACACCTTATCACTCCTACTCAACAAAATGCATCATGTCCCCTCATGAAGAAATAATTACTTTTGAAAAAGAACAAGACAACTCTCACTTTTGAAACCCTTTACAAAAATAGAAATAACTCTTTACGTACACATTATTTCTCCCTCTAAGAAATTTAATCAAATAGCCCTCGAAATAAGCTTTCCAACGATATATAATATGATATACTTCAGAAAAATAAATCACCATAAATTTCGCTTTTCTAAACATGCATCATAATCCTTATTCCTCCTAGGGCACTTTAGAAAAATAAAAATATTAAAAAAATATTTTAACTTGCCTCTGTCCCTGACGGGATTCGATCCCGTGACCTCTTGCTCAGTGCCTTAACCACCACAAGCCTATCGTTGGGCCACACACCCACACGTGCTCAAAAAGGAGCACTCAATAAACTTTATGCCTCGAATTCTGTCCCTTCCATAAGCAAAACGTGTTTCATGCGTTCCAACACAAAACACCTTCGATGGGAATCAAACACAGGACTTCCTGCAACACACCGAGCGCACAAACCACTAGGCCAAGGTGGCCTACATGATTTCCTTCCTCCACGATGCTCACTTTACCAACACCAAGATCGTGGGCCTTTAAAAAAACTTTTTCAACCTCTTCAACCACGATGCGAACGATGCGAGCATTGTTCATACGAAGGCAAATAATTTCGATCGAGGACATTGGATCTTCATTGGAAATTTTATGGGCATTAATATATGTGTCATCTCCCTTCTTATTTAACGTTGGCGCTTTAAGATTTATTTAATTTCCTTCCTTTGACGTTGGCGCTTAAAATTTAATTTTAATTTTAATTTTAAATTTAAATTTTAAATTTAAATTTTAAATAATTAAAATTTAAACTTAAATATTTAAAATTAAATATCTCCATCATCGGGGCACATTTTTCGATGAAACAAAATCCCAATATGGGTTTTAAGAAAAACCCATTTCAAATTTGCCATCCATGGTTTTAAATAAAACCTTTTATTTTACCTGCCTTGGTTTTCACAAAAACCTTATAAATTTCCAGGCTTTCCAAAATATCATAAATGCTTATTTATGAAATACTTTGGCCACCAAAACCAAATGTGATCTATGTGACATCAATGACAACATAAAATACCTCAAATTTCCAATAATCGCCCCCTTTTTCATTGATGGCAACACCTCTAGTGCAAAAACCACAATCACTGCAAAAACCATCTCTGAGAATCAAAGCTGCTCCCCCTGACTCAATACTCTCTATGGAGGCTGCTCCCTCTAACTCAATACTCTCTTTGGAGGCTGCTTCCCCTAACTCAATTCTCTCCCCCTTACTCAAATCTCTCCCCTTGACATCAATGGCAAAAGGGACACCTATGGGGCTAAAAGATATGACTCTTAAGCTTAGCCCCCTCACCACCTTCTCTCTTGAGGTGATTAATTTTGGGGTGGGAGTACTTTTACTCCCATATTACATTGATTATTTCCTCTATCAACTTCCTTCCATTTTTTTTGATATCCTTCTCTTGATGAATTACTTGATCTTCTTGTCTAGAACATGTTTGACCTTCTTGCTTTTGACCTGTTTGACCTTCTTGCCTTGAACCTGTTTGGAATTGAGTCCTACACCATCTTGCAATATGCCCAAAGTTATTGCAATTAAAACACTTGATATTGTAGCCTTTGGATGGTGCCCATATCCTGAAATATTTCTTGAAATAATTTCCATATCCATTCCTTTCCTGAACCCTGTATTGTGAAGCTCTATTTTCATGACCATTATGATCATGTCTTCTGAATTGTGTAGCTCTAAAACCAAAACCATGTTTCTCATTTCCTTTGCACTTAAAAGCTTTATGACCAATCCTATTACATGAGAAGCAATGTCCCTAAAAATCATACGTTCTTCCTTTGAAGTTTCTTCTAGAAAAATCAAACTTCTTTGATTCATGGATCCTGCAATGTATAGCCCTGTGTCCAAACCCATTACAAGAAAAACAATGTCCTTGAAAAACCCTTTGTTCATGCCTTGGTTCCTCATACCTTTCTTTACCATTATCCCTATGATCATATTCAACTTGTGCATTGCATTCTTGAACCTTCTTTGTAGCATCTAAAACCTCTTCCTTAGTTTCTTCCTTGCTTTTCTCTTCAAGAATTTCTTTTCCTTTTGAACTTGATTCACCTATCTCAAAACAAGATCCAAACTGAATATTTGGAGCCATAGGAACTTTGGATATTTCCACACAAATCTTAGGTGCTTCCTTGCTTTCATCTTTTAGAACTTCCTTTCCTTTTGAGTGTGACTATTCTTGGAAGTAAGATACAACCTTAAAATAAGTTTCTACTATTTTTTGAACCTTTTCATCTAATGTATCATGTCTTGTTGTTGTTACCCTTAGTTCTTCATTCATCCTTTCTTCTATCCTTTTTTGCATTTTGAAGCTCTTATATGAGATTACTGATTGTTTGAAGTAGTTCTTATCTGATTTTGACATCTGTTCGAATCTTGTTTTCAAGATTCTTGTATTCTTATTTTAGCCTTTTGATTTCTGATTTTTGTTTTCTTGGCTCATCCTCTTCCTTTTCTATTACCAAAAGTGAGACTTCTTTATTTTCACTATCACTAAGATTATTATAATCTTCTATAGCAAACAAACTCTCAAGATTTTTTTGACCATGCCTATTTCCTTGATGTGTCATCTCATCTTCACTATCACTGAAACCATTGCAATATCCTGATCTGTGATCTCTTTGACCACACACAAAAAACTGCTCTCTTTCACCTTCTATTCCTAGGAATAAATGTTCTTCATTTTCATCATCTGATTTATCTCTATCACTATGATCTGAGCTATCACTTGCTTCTACAATGTAGTAAGATTTCTTTGCCTTACAAAAAAATTTCTTCTTCTCATACCTATTTTGCTTGAATCTGTCATCTTTGTCATGCTTATGCTTTCCATATTCTTTTCTTCTATGACCCTATTTTTCATCATCACTATTTTCTTCATGTGGACACTTCTATGCATAGTGACCAAGATCACCACACTTGTAGCATCTGACTTTCCTTATATCCCTAAAATTCCTTGAGTCCTTATTCCTTTTGATGAAGTTAGCTTCCTCATCATTATCTAAAACTTTATCTATTTCTAAAACTTTCCCTTTCTCTTTCTCTGAAGCCTTGAATGCAATATCTTTTATTGGAACCTGATGCTTACTTACCCTCATGTCATAAGCTGTGAGAGTACCTTGCAATTCTTCCATTGTTAGCTTGTTGATATCCATTGTCTCTTCTATTGCTGAAACCTTAGAATCATATTTCATGGGAAGTGATCTCAAAATTTTTGAGTAACTTCTGATTCTTTCATCTCAAAACCTAGGCCTCTCATGGTGTTAGTGATCTCATCAACACAAAGTAAAAACTTTGCAATATCTTCAGAATATTCCATTTTCAATTCCTCAAATATTTTTTTATGAGTTTGTAGTTTTGCTAACTTTACCTTGGAATATCCTTCATAAGTATTCCATAACTTGGTCCACATATCATTAGCTGAATTACATACCATGACCTTTGTAAAATATGTCTCACATAGCCCACTCAAAATACAATTCATTGCTCTTGCATTGATCTTAACCAATTTTCTGATAGTCTTATCTGCCTCAGGATCACCTTCAACCCTATACTCTTTTTCAACCATTTTCCATACTTCATATCCTTGTGATATCAAGTAGTTCTTCATCCTCATGCTCTAGAAAGCATAATTGTTACCATCAAACAATGGAGCCTTATTTGTAGATGATCCATTCTGTGAAGCCATTTGTGTTCTTGTAGAATCTACCCTCAAGTTTTTAGCCTTTTCGAAGGAACCCACTCTGATACCAATTGAAGAACACAAGCTTATACTAAGAGGGGGGTGAACAGTATAAGACCACTTTTTAATTTCTTTCCAAACCAATATCAATTAATGTCCTTAATTGCAATAACCAAATATAGTAGTGTGCATTAATAACTCAGATAGCAATAGTAAGCAAGAGCACAAGTCACCACATACAATTGAGACACAAGATTTAACATGGTTCCCCCAATGTGGGGTACTCCACTAGATAATCTCCTTATAATATTTCACACAAAAATAAGGATCCTTATTCAATACAATGATTTCTTTGATCTTCTCAAAGCTAGGCAATAACAAGTTCACACAGAACTTGTCCAAATCTGAATAACAAGCTCACACAGAACTTGTCCAAAATTGAATAACAAGCTCACACAAAACTTGTCCAAAACTTAATAACAAGCTCACACAAAACTTGTCCAAAACTAAATAACAAGCTCACACAGAACTTGTCCAAATATGAATAACAAGCTCACATAGAACTTGTCCAAAATTGCTCTAGAAAGCTCACCAAGAACTTGCCCAAATATGCTCCAACAAGCTCACCAAGAACTTGTCCAAATATGCTCTAGCAAGCTCACCAAGAACTTGCTCAAATCTGCTCCAACAAGCTCACCAAGAACTTGTCCAAATCTGCTCTAGCAAGCTCACCAAGAACTTGCTCAAATCTGCTCTAGCAAGCTCACCAAGAACTTGCTCAAATCTGATCTAACAACCTCACAAAGAACTTGCTCAAATCTGCCCTAGCAAGCTCACCAAGAACTTGTCCAAATCTATCCTAAATTTATCCACAAATCTATCCACAAATCTATCCACAAAGCTATCCATAAAGCTATCCACAAGGTTGTCCCAAAACTATCCACAAGGGCCTTCTCAAAGGCTTAATTAATCATACACAAACTGCCACAAATATGTCTTGAACTCTATCCCAAATATCTTCTCAAAGACTCAACCAATCATGCCCAAGTAGCACTCAAAACTCATCCACAAATCTACAAAGGCAAGGCTCAATGATGAAATCAACACCGAATGGCAATGCACTCCTCAATGAATGACAACAATGATCCACAATGCTCTCAACTCAAATCAATCTCAACTCAACTCAAGTCAACTCAACTCAAATATTATAGAAGCATAAAGAGAATTGTTAGAGACTCAATATGTTCTAATCTCACTTTCAACTCAAATCAGAATAATGGAATAGTTTATTTCATAGGACTTGAACAATCACTTCACACATCACTTGACTAGGCTTATTCAACTCAACTCAACCCAAGTCTTATATAACTATAAAGAGAATTGTTAGAGACTCAATATGTTCTAAACTCAATCTCAAATCAAATCACCACAAGGGATAACTCTTTCTCACAAAACCCTAGTCCAAGTATGTATCAACCAACTTAAGTGTTTCCAACAATGCTCAATTACAAATCTCACATAACAATGATACTCATGTTCTTATCTAACTCAAGTTCTTTCACAACCAATGGGCTTCAACAACTATGCTTATAAAACAAGGTTTAATCACAACTCACAATTCAAAAAACCTTGAAGCATTAACTCAACCACTTTTGAAAAGGAAACCACAAACAATCCTTTTCCCTCCAATGATATTTCAGAAATCAACCACCATAACCAATCAATAGGAGAATGTGCCCATACCTTTATGAAGATGAAGAAACCTCTTTGGAAATCTGCCACACTCAACAAACTCTCTTTTTCAACTTTCAACAAGGGTTAGAGATCATGATTAATATCACAACAATGATATCCAAATAACACCTTATCACTCCTACTCAGCAAAATGCATCATGTCCCCTCATGAAGAAATAATTACTTTTGAAAAAGAACAAGACAACTCTCACTTTTGAAACCCTTTACAAAAATAGAAATAACTCTTTATGTACACATTATTTCTCCCTCTAAGAAAGTTAATAAAATAGCCCTGAAATAAGCTTTCCAATGATATATAATATGATATACTTCAGAAAAATAAATCACCATAAATTTCAATTTTCTAAACATGCATCATAATCCTTATTCCTCCTAGGGCACTTTAGAAAAATAAAAATATTAAAAATATATTTTAACTTGCCTCTGTCCCTGACGGGATTCGATCTTGTGACCTCTTGCTCAATGCCTTAACCACCACAATCCTATAGTTGGGCCACACGCCCACACGTGCTCAAAAAGGAGCACTCAATAAACTTTATACCTCGAATTCTGTCCCTTCCATAAGCAAAACGTGTTTCACGCGTTCCAACACAAAACACCTCCGACGAGAATCGAACGCAGGACTTCCTGCAACACACTAAGTGCATGAACCACTAGGCCAAGGTGGCCTACATGATTTCCTTCCTCCACGATGCTCACTTTACCAACACCAAGATCGTGGGCCTTTAAAAAAACTTTTTCAACCTCTTCAATGACGATGCGAACGATGCGAGCGTTGTTCATATGAAGGCAAATAATTTCGATCGAGGACATCGGATCTTCATTGGAAATTTTATGGGCATTAATATATGTGTCATCTCCCTTCTTATTTAATGTTGGTGCTTTAAGATTTATTTAATTTCCTTCCTTTGAAGTCGGCGCTTAAAATTTAATTTTAATTTTAATTTTAAATTTAAATTTTAAATAATTAAAATTTAAACTTAAATATTTAAAATTAAATATCTCCATCACCGGGGCACCTTTTTCGATGAAACAAAAGCCCAATATGGGTTTTAAGAAAAACCCATTTCAAATCTACCATCCATGGTTTTAAATAAAACCTTTTATTTTACCTACCTTGGTTTTCACAAAAACCTTATAAATTTCCATGCTTTCCAAAATATCATAAATGCTTATTTATGAAATACTTTGGCCACCAAAACCAAATGTGATCCATGTGACATCAATGATCCATGTGACTATTGACAATTTTGTCACATTGCACAGAGGGGTAGAGAAATCAAATTTTTGTAGAATATTTCTTTTAATTTCATGAATTTGTTCCCTTGTTTTTTTAGAAACAACATTTTCAAGTGTTGTAGCAATTTTGGCTTTCCCTGCCACCCCCTTGTACATAAAATGAAGAAAAAAGAGCTTCGCTGCCAAACGAGCTAAAGAAGATAGCTTCATCGAAAGAAATCGCTAAGGATGAAAATTACTTCGGGCCCGAAGTCCCTCAAAAAACTACTTCAGGTGAAAACCTTGCGAAGCAGTGTTGCCGAAGAAGAAATTCTAGCAAGGCATAAAAAAGAGCTTCGCACCCAAAGTATTTCCAGCAGCTACTTTAGGCAAAAGTTTTGCGAAGCGGTGTTGCCGAAGCAAAATGCAAAGGAAGAAGAAAGAAAATTACTTCGGGCCCGAAGTACTTCAAAGGATTACTTCGGGCAAGAAACTTATGAAGCGGGATTTGAAGGAGCGCAACATTGAAAACACTTCATCGAAAAGCCGCCGAAGCACCCACTTCAGGGCCCTGTGCCAGTGAACCATTTCTACTTCACCGAAGTCATTGCGAAGCATCTGATTCGACAAACTTTTGTGCGAAGTACTTTCACCCGAAGTAGAAGCAGAAAAAATGCATTTTGAAGGCAAGAATGCACTTCGACCAAAATACCCTCGAACCGTAGTTTTGAAGAAGGATCACGGTGAAGAATTTCAAAGACTCATCAGTAAAGTATCTACTTCGGGCGAAGGACCTTGCTAAAGCATTTTTGGCACAGTGAAGCAACGAGAAGTGAAGACCCCATTTTGAGGAAGAAATCTACTTCGGCTCTCACCACCCCGAAGCTGTTTCGTGAATCTCCTCCATGAGAAGTGCAAATAAAGGAGAATATGCTTTGGATTGAATCCATTGAGAAGCGAAGTGAGAATAAAAATCTAGTGAAGAACTTCAAGGGCACGTGGTCCAAGTCGGGTATTTTCTCGAGGCGATCAAGTGCCTCATAAATGCATTTTTTTGTGCCCAATAAGCTCGCTGTTCAGTTTTAGCAATTGGAAATAAAGTATCAGTCCATGATGAAGAGCCCGATGAGCATGGTGACCACTCGAGTATTGTGCCCAAAATCCAAGGACACTCAGATGGCTCATTAATGCATGTTTCCATGGTTGACCTAGTCACAATTGCCAGTTTTGGTAACAAATTTGAAAGCTTAGTCATGAGGGCCGCGAGGAGCTGACTTCTTAGGTATCGAGGATGTACTCCTCCATTTTGTGCAATTATGGCTCAAAGGGCCAGGTCCTCTATAAAAACCCAGGCATTGTAATGTGAAAAGGGGGGAAATTTTTGCTAGAAAGCTGCTGTAACTTGTATTCCTACGATTAATACTAAAGAGCTTTGGACTCTATTTCTCTCTTGTATGCTGCATTCTATGTTTGTTTCTTTTATATTTCTTTATTTGCATACTGTAATTCTAAACTCTGGATTTAGGTGTGTGATTGGGGGCTGAACCCTAAAATTTTCTCGAAGGATATTGGCTTTTTTTTATGCTGCCTGTGGATAGTGTTTCTGTTATATTCATTTTTCCTAATCGTCGTTACTATGAACTCTGAATCTCGGTGAAAGGGAAAGGGGAATCTTGGAACTCATCCAGAGGATACATAGGAAGGCTAATGTTGTGTTCATTTAATTTATTCTTGGTTTTCTTTGCTGCTGTTCCAAGTTATTTGCTAGTAATCATGCTTCTGGTTCTTTCCCACCTCTAGACTACTAAAATTTCTTCCCTTACTCTTTTATTTCTTTCTTGCACCCCTACTCGGTTTATCTCTTTCTTGTACCCTTATCTTAAACATCTAGTAGTGTAGTATAGGAGCCGACATTTCTTTGGAGATTGGCACGAGTAGCATCTCTTATCTTCGGCCTTTCAATGTTGGTCCAGGTCTAGGGTGCATACACTTACCCAAATCCTTTCCTGGGCAGATTTTATGACCAACAGTTTTTGGCACGCCCGATGGGACCCGGTCAGTCTCACCTTGTGAGTAGTAATGAGAACCAATGCTCTCATTAATGAAAGACTCTTAGCATCTGGCGACTTTGTTTACCCAAAAATATTTAAGTCGTAAAGACCGATACCAAAGCCTGTGTCTTCATGCAAAAAAGATGGAGAGTTAGGAATAGAGGAGAGGAAACTGAGTTCTTTGAGCTTGATATTGATGCCTTTGGGAAAAGATCTAGGTTGGTCACCCTCGAGTCTCTATTACGTGGAACATCCTCGTAAGAGGTCGCTGTTGACGAACAAGGCCTAACTTCTGATAGCACAGTGACTAGCTTCCCTCATAATCCTCCCAACTCACTGAAGCATCCTAGTGCCTCCATTCCTATTGGTCGTCCTGTTAGCAATCAAGGAGGAGCTTCAGGAATTCCTATTTCTTAAAATCCAAGAGTACATATGGCACAACAGCAATAACAACAACAAATGCAACAGCAACCGCCACCCAGATTATTCAGCATGGAATTCCTCAGGACCTCTAAATCTAGCGAGACAAGGGCAAGTGCCACCTGCTTCTATAAAAAAGATCCCAACATTCGATGGAACTAGGAGCTCTGGAGCACATACAGGACATAGTTTCTCTGGCAATGATCCATGACATCACAAAAGAGTGCATTATGGTGAAGCTTCTGGTTCTGTCTCTTAGAGGAAAACTCCTCTACTAGTATAGATCTTTACCACTCGATACTATTACGGGATGGGACTAGTTAGCCGAGCAGTTGATGCGAAGCTTCAATGAGTCCGTCGATCCGACCTCTCTCTTGCATCAGTTCACGATGATCCAGAGACATCCACAAGAAGCTATCATAGACTTCAATGTTAGGTTCATTCGAACCTGGCAAAGAATACCAGTTGGACTTCAGCCAACTGATGAAGCTGCAACATACTATTTTCTTCAGGTGTTCAATCCTGATATCAGTGTCATATTGAGGTATTCAAATATCAATACCTTCCCAAAGTTATATGAGTTAGCTCAAAAAGTGGAGATGGATCTAATAGCTGTGGGTAAGATTCCCCAAAGGATGTTGATGCCTATACTTCTCGATTTCCATCAATCCCAATATGCAAGCACAGCCGCTTCGTAGATCTCTGCAACCCCTACATACCCAATCTCATATTGGAACCCGAATCCCATTGTATCCCAAATCATTGCTCCACAGATTCATTTTTGCACTTTTTTGACTTTGTAGCCCACGGTCACTTCAGCATTCCCTGTACTACCTGCACCACTTCAACATCCTGCTCTACCTTCGATACCGACAATGGCTCCATTGCCACCTATTCCCAAAGTCAATGACATGCAAGCCAAAATACTGCAAGAAGTCCAGTCCTTGAACTCCATAGTGCAGACCCTATCTAATGACATGACCATTATGAAGAAGAAGCAAGCACATCAAGATTTTCTATCGAGAAGATCTTATCCTACACCTGCGCTTACTAAAGATCAAGCGGCCCAACAAGGAAGAGGTTCGGCAAGAAATGCTGCAATAGACGAAGCCCCAAGCACTTTCGATTATATACATTAGTGCTCCACGTGTAATGACCCTCATGAAGAGAATACCTGCATGCTGCACCAACACTATGTACAAATGTTGGCGAGCAGTAGTCATGGAAGTCAAGTCAACATCATTAGGCAATTGAATCAAAACCTGGTAATTTGTGAAGAAGAGCCAGTTGCAGTCCTTACTAGAGGAGGAAAGAGGTCTATAGAAGTGTATGGTACTCAAATGACTCCCTTAAAGGTGCATGCTCATCATGAGATGGGACAAAAACCTCCTCCAACCCCGAGTGAAGCTCCTCAGCCTGAACTAGTCAAAGAGAAGGTCCAACAGGCCCCAGCAAATCCATCATAGATGGAAACTAAAGAATAGGCTAGAGAGAAACTCAAGCTTCCATCGCTAACCAAGTGACAAAGGGTCAAAGCTACGAAACAATACCGCACTAGATATGAGCCAAGAAAGGAACTTGAGGTGCCCAATTCCCTAGTGTACAATATAGTAGATGAAATGAAGAGGATCCCGGCCTAGATCAGACTGTATGACACACTACAACTACTTGGCCAACTTGACTTGTTGTAGGAATTGTTGAAGACGACCAAAGCAAGAAAGGCAGCACCGCTTGCCCTAGTGCAGACCCTATCCACATCCATTATAGGGAAGAATCAACCACCACCATTCTACTTGTCTCTACAGATGGAAGAGTATATTGTTCACAACTGTATGATTGATTTCGGGGCCGCGGCAATAGTCATGCCCAAAGCAGTGTGCGAAGAGATAGGGATGGAATATATGTGAAGTAGTCATGGCATACTCCAGCTGGATGGTACCCCCATGAAGACTATATGGGTGATCAAGGACATCCCTATTCGACTACACAAGATTCCTGAAATCATAGTTATACAAGAGGTGGTAGTCATTGACCTCGAGACCTACTTCAACATGTGCTTGTCAAGAGAATTTATGACGAAGCTGTGCGGATATCTATCTATGGATTACTCGCACTTGGAGATTCCATTCAAGGGAAGAAGATTAAGATTTACAATGAAAAGCCTTCTACCTTCCTTGTAGAAAAGATGTCCGAAGGAGAAAGCAGCGATCTTGTGCATGCGATAGTGGAAGGGATAGAGCATGTGGATCTGGTCGAGGAATCCTTCGCACAGTTAAGTTGTGAAGATGATTTTTCATTGGCAGACTTTAATGCCATGATAGAAACTGAGATGGGATGTTATGCCATTGCCAAGACTGAGAAACACATCAAGTCAGGTGATAAGGTCTTCGTCGAAGGACTGTGGAAATTTTTCTTTGATGGCGCCTGATGCAAAAATGGTGCGAGGGCAGGTATTCTTCTAGTATCACCTTCTGGAGAGCAGAAGGAATATTGTTACTGGTTAGTGTGGAGTTGTACCAACAATGCAGTAGAATATGAAGCATTATGCCTAGGACTCAAGAAAGCAAAAAAGTTAGGCATAAAGCATCTCCAAATCTTTGGAGATTTCGAATTGGTATGCAATCAAGTCATAAACAAGTGCACTTCAAGGAAGCACTATCTCAAGTCATACTAAAATAGGGTATGGGACTTGCTCAACCAGTTCGAATATCTCAATCTATAGTCTATTCCAAGAGAAAAGAATCGACATGTCGATGTTCTAGCATCCATCGCAGCCAAATATTCTCTAGCAGAAGACATGGTGCATAAACCTAATGCTGTAAGGATGATTTACAGGCCCTCTGTCCCAGACAAATATTTGCATTGGCAAGTCTTTGACAGTGATGAGCAGATTGTAAATTTCATAATTCAAGAAGCAACCACGGTTGAAAGCAGAAGCCCTGACAAAGAAGAATATGAAGGGCTAGTTCAATTGAAGAATAACCATGTTTCTAAGGGATTAATTACTCTTGAAAGCCTCTTTGATCAGAATGATCGAGCACTTTATCACAGAATCAAAGTTAATGCAAAGCAGTATCAAGATTTAGAACTTGAACCTGGGAAAGCAATAAAAGTTGGAATAGATTGTACTTTGGAAGAGCTAGAGCAGATCCGATCCCTGTGCCAAAAGTATCCTGACACAGTGGCTTGGTCTTATCAAGATCTAAAGGGATATGATCGACAACTGATCCAACATAATATTGAATTGCAAGAAGGGGTCAAACCCTTTCGACAGAAGCAAAGTCCTGTCAATCCAAAGATCGAAGTCTTGATGAAGGCCGAACTCCTGAAAATGCTCGAGGTAAAGATAATTTATCCCATCAAACATTCTTCTTGGGTAGTGAATCTAGTCCTAGTTAGAAAGAAGAAAGGAGATATACAATTGTCTATGGACTTTCACAACCTAAACCAGGCTTCTCTCAAAGACCACTACCCTCTCCTGCAGATTGATCAGATCTTGCATTCGATGGCTGGGGCTCAATGCTTCTCCCTACTCGATGGTTTCTTCGGATACAATAAAATCTGGGTCAAGGACGAGGACTAGCATAAAACCACATTCACTACCAAGTGGGGCACATTTGCTTACCAGCGAATGCAGGAGCCACTTTTTAGAGGGCAATGGATTTAGCTTTTTGCGAGCTCTTGAATAAGGTTTGATGAGGATTGATATTTGATCACTCATATGACCCCTCTAGTAATTCCTAGCTAGGTTTGCATAGTTTATTTCTTGAAAATTTATATTGTAAGTGAGTCTCCTTCTCACATGCACTTGTGGGCACTAGTTATCTTCTAGTTGTCATTTAGGAGTGTTAGTTAGGAAGTTTGAACTCAAAGTAGGAAGTGTGTACTTCAAGATAGCTAAAATGGATATTATAGTTGGCATTATTCCTTCATTCTTAACTTAGAAGTTACATGCATTCTCCTTTGCACTTTTGTAGCTTATGGTTAAGCATATTGGATCAAATCCATGATTTGATGGTTTGGTTATGTATTTTGGGCCATTAGAGCCTATATAATGAGTTTGTAAATAATATGAAGTTAGTTGGATTTTCAATCCTTTTCAAGGTTATTGTTATCTATCTAGATAACATGACCATCTTCTCTCGAAGAAGGGAGGACCACTCCTCTCGAAGAATGGAGGATCACTCCTTACAATTACAATAGATTTTTGAAAAGTGCCAAGAATTCATCGTTTCAATCAATTTGAAGTCCATATTCGTAGTTAGCGAAGGGAAGTTGCTGGGACATGCGATATCAGAGAAGGTTCTTGCTATAGATCTTGATAGAGCTGAGGCTCTAATGAAGCTCCCACTCCCAGTAGACAAGAAAGGACTTCAATATTTCTTCGACCGGATTAACTTCATGAGGAAGTTTGTCCTAGATTTTGCCCAGGTCATCAAGCCGATGTCCGAACTTTTGAAGAAGGGTGCAGAATTCATCTGGACGAAGGAGAGAAAAGAAGCATTCAAAGAAATAAAAGCCCAAATTTCTCAAGCACCGGTCCTCACCAACCCTGACTAAAATCGAGACTTCATCCTATATGCTATAGGAGAACCTGAGAGCTATGCTATGGTCCTGACACAAAAAGGGGAAGATGGCGAAGAACACCTCATCGTGTTTCTAAGTCAAGTGATAAGCCCTCATGAAGAAAAATATAATTTAATAGAAAGGCAAGTGCATGTAGTAATGAAATATCTTAGGAAATTCAAGCAGTTCATCTCCCAAATTCAGGTTACAGTCTTTGTCATTCACCCTGATGTGCGCAATTTCATCATCCAAGGATAATTGGGTAATAAAAGAGCCGGTTGGGTCAGCAAGATACAAGAGTTCGACATCGAGATCAAGCCTACAAAACTAGTTCACAATCGTGTATTGTGTCAAGAACTGGCAAAGAACGTGGCAACCGAAGCTACAAAATCTCAGTGGGATGACTCACCATTAGAAGGGTGCTTCACAAACCAGGAAGAAGAAGAGAAATACTGGGTCAGTGAGATAGTTGAATACTTCAATACCAACAGATGTACTTCACATCTAAATGCTTCATAGCAAAGGCATTTTAGGATGCGATATACTTTACGCCCCGAAGGACTATTTTTCAGAAACATTGATGGCATCCTTCTTAGGTGCATAAAATATGATGATAAAAGGAGAGTCCTGGGAGAATTTCATTTAGGATTATCTAGAGGCCACTTCGTAGGAAGAACAACGACGCTGAAGATCATCAAGGCGGGTTACTATTGGCCCACACTCTTCGTTGATACCTTCACGATTTGTTGCAAATGCGAGCAGTGTCAGAAGTTTGCCAGCCAAAGCAAAAATGCTTCGATGCCTCTCCAACCGATACAAGTAGAAACTCCCTTTCAACAATGGGGTTGGATTTCATAGGGGTCATATCGCCCAAATCCTCCATCGGGCATAAGTTTGTCCTGACCATGACCGACTTCACTAGATGGGCTAAAGCAATTCCCATGAAGCATGCTGATCAGGAGACTGTCATAACCTTCCTTGAAGGGTTAATCACCTAGTTTGGCATCCTCGAAGTAATCATCATGGATAATGGTCCTGGCTTTTCAGGTGCCAAAATCAATGAGTTCCTCTATTGATATGGGATATATCATAAAGTCTCCTCCAATTACTACCCATAAGGTAACGACTTGGTAGAATCAACTAACAAGACTCTGTTGAGGGTGTTAAGGAAGATCATAGAGACAAATAAAAGAACTTGGCACCTTCTTCTAGATCGGGCCTTGTGGGATGATCAGATTTCTGTCAAGAAGTCGATCAAAACATCCCCTTATGCTCTAGTGTATGGCAAGGAGGCCATATTGCCTACCCATATAGAGATCCCTGCATTGCAGTTGTTAGAAGGAGTCAAACCTTTGGAAAATAGACTGGCTCAGTTGTTATAGCTAGAGGAAGATCACAAAAAAGCCTACCAGAGCTTCGCTAAGCATGCTCAGGTAACCTGAGAATGGTTCAAGAAAAAAACATCTGATCGCACATTCAAAGTGGGAGATATGGTATGGAAGTGGGACTCCTGGAAGGCCAAGCCTAGAAATCACGACAAGCTGGATGCTTTGTGGGACGGACTGTTTGAAATCATTAAGGTGAATTCGGCCAACTCTTTATTCCTCAAAGATGCAGATGGCCAGGTATTACCAATTTCTGTTAATGGTCTTCATCTGAAGATTTTTCATCATTGAGGCGAAACTCTTGTAAATATATATATATATATATATATATATATATATGTACTTTTGTATATAATTTTCATTTGTGTATATACATCTTGTTCCGAGATTGCAAAATCCAAGTATTACACTCCAAAATCTCCTTTGGGGACTTTTGATGTGAAGTAGCAGTTGCAAGAAGGTTCGCAGCGAAGCTCTTTACCCTCAAAAGGGTCGAACCAAAAGTCAAACAAAGGCACGAAAAGAGCTTCGCACCTTAAGCATTTTAAGAGGTGACTTCGGGCAGAAGTTTTACAAGGTAAATTTTAAAAGAGCCCTTGCGAAGCAGTTTTCGAAGCAAAATTTGGTGAAGCAGTTTCCAAGAAGGCGGCAGCACGAAGCAAAGCGGCAGTGCGACGAAGGAGAAGTACTTTGGGGCTGAAGCATCGAAAAATAGCCCACACCAAAGGTTCACCGCGAAGCATTTTCAATGACGATTTCAACTTTGCCAAAGTGGAAACATTTAAAATGTGTCTCGAAGAACATGTAGACAAAAATCGTGAAAAGAGTTCAAAGCGGATGAATTTAAGGCAAAGGTGGTAGAGAAAATCCTGAGGCGATTCGGTTAAGAGAAAATCTCATGCCCAGGTATGAGGTGGCAGCGGGTTGCATCTCCAATGCAAGGCATAATCATCAAAACATGTGGCCTCGCGTATTATGCCGCTGTAGAGCCAATCAAAGGGCACACCAATCTCCTCCGTCTGGAGCATAAGTTTAATTATGGTAGTTGCCATAAATTTAGGTAGTTGCCTTTTAAGTCTATAAAACATGAGGCCCTAATAGGGATAAAGTTATTCATCCATCAGTTCATGTAATACTAAGAGCATTTGTTGTTAATCTGCAAGTCTTACGTCCTTTGCATAAAAATTCTTGGTGCCAAAGTCCCCTACACTGTAAGCCCTACTTCTGTTGTAAGACGTCCAACATGGGGAAGAAAAACTCCAAGGAGAAAGGAAAGGAACCAGAAGTAGCAGGCCCCAAAAAAATGAAGAAGGGCAAGGAAGAGAAAAAGCATACACCAAAGAAGATCAATCTCACCCCTCGCCCTGAAAAGCAGCCGATAGAAGAAGGAGACGACTCGGAAGAGGAAAAACTTGTAGAACCACCAATTGATGGGTGGGAGAAAATTAGAGACACAAAGCTCTCTAAGGGTGTGTCCAACCTTCGACGTACCATAGAGTTTATGACGAGCAGACTCACCCCAGAGAATAAGAGAGCTGCTGCATATTACTCCCAAATTTACTGGTATTTGACCCCACCTGCTCACCACTATCCCAAATTTATCTATGCTATCGCGCAAAATTACCAGCCTACCTCTAGGCAAGTGTTGGATGCTACAATCTATAAGTTGTTTTCAATTTTGAAGGAATATGTGTAAGCAGCCTTCGTGCCACAACAAGGTCCACCCAAGGGCTATTCCGTTCGCAACGTCATTCTGAGTGAACATATAGAGAGGTTCACCTCCAACAATTACATATTGAAATTCCTATGCAAGAACCTCAAAAGTAGGCTCCCTTCAGGCAAGCTGCCCTAGATGCCCTTACCCTTGGCTGCCTTCAAAAAAACTGATATTTTTTCCATCATTGCATGGGTGGCGGGCCTGTCGACAGATGCTTCGGTGCAACCCTGGCAGGTGTCTTTGGCCGAATGTATTTCGAGAGGGGAATTCTATGCCCCTGATGCTTCAAGACCAAATACAAACCTAGTTTTCTTCGATTGGGCAGAATGGGTGGCCCGAACCTTGCATACGCGGCTCACTAGTATGAAGAATTCAGCAACGGGCCAGTACTTCGCACCCTGTTCTTTCCTTGTCTAGTTTTTTTTCTACCAAGTACATAAGCGATTCCCCAATATTGCCATTTCTCCAAGCGGTGAGGATGGAAATCCTCTACCGGTGTATCAGTGGAATCCCCTCCTATTGAAGACAAAGTCCTATTATTCTTTTAATCAACAATTTTTGGGACCCACCATATATTTGTTGAAGGGCTCTTGCCCTCGGGTGCCCCTCAGTTTGAGAGATAGAGTGGTGCAGGAGAAGAGGGGAGACGTGTTTCAACTGACATAGGGGCTCGTAATTCGTATGTTTGGCTTCATTGGGAAGCCCTTCTTGTTACCAGTTTACCCCTCCGAGTATCAGTTCACGTTGGAGGTCGCTCGGCAGAGCGACACTACAAACTCCGTATACGACCACGATAAAAAATGGGCACATACCTGTGACTTCCCCTTCAGGATGGGTGTAATTGAAGTATTTGCCTTAAAATAGAACATTTTCTTGGAGGAAAATCTTACCAATTTTGGCCTACTCCAGATTCCTCAGCAATGGCTCTATGATCCCTTGGGAGTGATGAGGGATCACTTAAAATTCAAGAATTTCCACATCTGCCCCCACCCTAAAATTGTGGAACAAAGAAATAATCCCTAAGGGAAGGATCTGGAGTGGCATTTGGAGAGGATGAGAACATTGCCTCCCTAGCATGAATTTTACCCCATGGAGGTCAAGTTTGACCCTGACCAACACCCCCTCCCAACTCCAAGCTCCACGTTTTGGAGAAATGCAAAGGATGATTTAAAGGAAGAATTAAAGAATTGGAGCAAGGAAAAATTAAGGGAGTGGTGGATAATCAGAGTCCATCACCAAAATATGAATTCTTATGGACTCTTGAAATCGGATAAAGACTTCGCTATTGTCTATGAAGCCAACGTTCAAACTTGGAAGTCCATATCCTTCATTGAATTTGTTCCTCTAGCTACCCCAGGATTGGGCGAAAGCCCAAAAGGAGCTGGAGATGCCTCAAAATAGGAAGAAGAGGAAGAAGCCAAAGCTACACCAGAGGCACTATCATAGGGACCATCGAAAATCCATGACACAAGTGCCGAAGAGTCGAAGCAACCACTGGAGAGAAAGAAAAGAAAGAGGCAGCAAATTCAAGTGCCTTCGAGCCACCCAAAGTGACCCCGCACAAAGCTCCCAAGTGCTCCTATTGGACAACCTGCATCAGGCCTAACCGAAGCAAATTTTGAAGATGCGGGGTCACCAAGTGCCGAGACGGTCCCAGACATAGACGTAATCGATGTGGAGGAACTCCTCCAACAAGAGGGAGACCCCGAAGTAGAAGTTATGGAAGTCGGGAGTACCGAAGTCCAAAAAGAGTAGAAGCCTATTACACAAGAATTCACCATGATCGCTCTGCTAGAAGGGCACACAGGTATGCATTCTCCACCCTTTGCCTTGGTCTCTCATGTGTCTACTGCTATCTCGGTCGAGTCTCCCCATTAGTCTCTCCCTCCCTCACAAAGTCAATCACCTCTTCGCGCATTGCCCCTTACCACCGATCTCGTTAGCCCACTCCACTCAATTCATCAGGTCGGGATAATTTTGTTGACACTACTTCGCCCACCTATGCCACCATTCCCTCAATTCCCAAGCAAGGCGAAGGCAGTACCCCAATGCCGAACCCTGTTCTTCATTCCCCTGCCTCACATGGCATTGTTGCACTCACTCCGAGTACACCTGTCGTCGAACCTTCTGGTGAGGCATCCCCCATTCATTCTTTGTATCTGTTCACCCCTTTGGTTGGAGATCCAGCCTCATTTGAATCTGAGATGTCATTAATTAATGAATGCCCCCTAGTCGAGAAGCTACTTCTAGCTTGGCAAAACACAGAGAGAATACTGAAGGAGGCGAGGAAGAAGAGAGTGTGCTCCATAGCTCAGGTGGAAAAGTGCGCTGTATTCGATTTGAAGGCCAAAAATTTGCACAAAGTAAAAAATATTCCGAAGGTCCAAAAGCCCCTGGATGAAATGACTCCAGCAGACTATGATTATCAAGACAAATCCAAGGACCTGGAGCATTTGAATGTGGATAATGAATCTGCATCTATGCACGTCAGGATTGAAACTTTCTATGCGCATGCAAACATCGCTAATCAGTGCATATTTGAAGCGGAAAATGCCAACATCAAGTTGGAAGAAGAGCTAGCTCGAATCCACTCCAAGCTGGAGGATTCAGAGAAGTAGTGTAAGCTGATGAAAAAGGAAACATATGCCCTGAAATAGCAGATCCTACAACTGCAGTGTACAGCTTAGAACCAAGCACAGAGACAGGTCGAGAATGATCTGAAGGCCAAGGAAGTTGAAAGCAAGATCTTGCAGTTGCAGCAATAGTTGCGTGAAAAATAAGGCTTGGAGCTTTTTGATAGAGGCAGGATCAAAGAAATCCGCTCACACTTGCTTAAAAATTTTAGGTCGCAGGCCTCCAGTGCCCTATAAAATTTGACCTATATCACTGAAGCACACTGTGTCACTGGTGAAGGAGGGCCAATCATAGAAGAGGTCACTCAAAAGGCTAGAGGCTGACTCAAATTAGCCTTTGATGTCCAAAGCACGAAATATCAGGACTTACAGGTTGCTACAATGAGTCAGATGACTAGGGATTGGTCCACGGCCCAAGCCATAGTTCGCGCCTTATTTTCCAAGGTGAGGGAGGCACAAAAGGCAAAGGACCTCCTGGACATGTTTGAGAATGAACAACGCACATCGCTAGGCTACTTCTAGGATCTCTCTTCCTTAGGTTTCCTGAGCTTCACGGATGATGATGGGAACCTTCTGAACAAGGAAGATCTTAAGCCAGCATGGCTTCATTTTGAAGGTGACTTCTCAGAGATAGACAAATGGGCAAAACCGATAACGGAAGGGCAGGTCATGGATTTGATTCTGAGACACTGCAAGATTGCAGCCTACCTAAATGATCTATATACCAGAGCCAAACATGCTGATATCGGCCAGATTGATCAGTTTCGCGTTTTGGTGAAAGCCTTGCAATATCAAGAGTCTTTCTCAAAGGGTGCCTGGGTTCATGTCCGTCGAACCATGAAGCGCATCCACGATCGACTTGCCCCATCATCGTAGCAGGAAGCTGCACCAGAGGAAGTAGAAGAAGAAGAAGAAGAAGAACAAGTCATGGAAGCACCCCAAGATATTGAAAAGGGAGAAGGGTCTGGAGGTAAATCTGGCCCAATGGATCAAGCCTGAAGGTTCTCCCACCGAGACGAGCTCGATGCCTCGCGAGCCACCAAGAATGTTGACAATTTTATCAAATTGCACAGAAGGGTAGAGAAATCAAATTTTTGTAGAATATTTCTTTTAATTTCATGAATTTGTTCCCTTGTTTTTTTTAGAAACAACATTTTCAAGTGTTGCAACAATTTTGGCTTTCCCTACCACCCCCTTGTACATAAAATGAAGAAAAAAGAGCTTCGCTGCCAAATAATCTAAAGAAGATAGCTTCACCAAAAGAAATCGCTAAGGATGAAAATTACTTCGGGCCCGAAGTCCCTCAAAAAACTACTTCGAGCGAAAACCTTGCGAAGCAGCGTTGCCGAAGAAGAAATTCTAGCAAGGCGTAAAAAAGATCTTCACACCTGAAGTATTTCTAGTAGCTACTTCAGGAAAAAGTTTTGCGAAGCGGTGTTGTCGAAGCAAAATGCAAAGGAAGAAGAAAGAAAATTACTTCGAGCCCGAAGTACTTCAAAGGATTACTTCGGGCAAGAAACTTGCGAAGCATGATTTGAAGGAGTGCAACATTGAAAACACTTCACCAAAAAGCCGTCGAAGCACCCACTTCGGGCCCTCGCACCAGCGAACCATTTCTACTTCGTCGAAAGTCGTTGTGAAGCATCTACTTCGGCAAAATTTCATGCGAAGTACTTTCACCCGAAGTAGAAGCAAAAAAAATGCATTTTGAAGGCAAGAATGCACTTTGGCCAAAATACCCCCGAATCACAGTTTTGAAGAAGGATAATGGCGAAGCATTTCAAAGACTCATCAATAAAGTATCTACTTCGATCGAAGGACCTCGTCGAAGCAGTTTTGGCACAACGAAGCAGCGAGAAGTGAAGACCCCATTTTGAGGAAAAAATCTACTTCGGCTCTCACCACCCCCGAAGCTGTTTCATGAAGCTCATCCATGCAAAGTGCAAATCAAGGAGAATCTTCTTCGACTCGAATCCATTGCGAAGTGAAGTGCGAATAAAAATCTAGCGAAGCACTTCAAGGGCACGTGCTCCAAGTCGGGTATTTTCTTGAGGTGATCAAGTGCCTCATAAATGCATTTTTTTCATGCCTAGTAAGCCCGCTGTTCATTTTTAGCAATTGGAAATGAAGTATCAGTCCATTATGAAGATCTCGACGAGCATGGCAACCACTCAAGTATTGCGCCCAGAAGCCAAGGATGCTCAGATGACTCATTAATGCATGTTTCCATGGTTGACCCGGTCACAGTTGCTAGTTTTGATAACGGATTTGAAAGCTCAGTCATGAGGGTCGTGAGGAGCCAACTTCTCAAGTTTCGAGGATGTACTCCTCCATTTTGTGCAATTATGGCTTAGAGGGTCGGGTCCTCTATAAAAACCTAGACATTGTAATGTGAAAAGGGGGGGAAATTTTTGCTAGAAAGCTGTTGTAACTTGTATTCTTGCGATTAATACTAAAGAGATTTGGACTATATTTATCTCTTGTATGTTGCCTTCTACGTTTATTTCTTTCATATTTCTTCATTTGCATACTGTAATTCTGAACTCTGGATTTAGGTGTGTGATTGGGGACTGAACCTTGAAATTTTCTCGAAGGATACATAGGGGAGGAAAATGTTGTAGAGGCTTTTTTTTTATGCTGCATGTGGATAGTGTTTATGTTATATTCATTTTTCCTAATCACCGTTACTCTGAACTCTAAATCAAGGTGAAAGGGAAAGGGGAATCTTGGAACTCATCCAGAGGATACATAGGAAGGCTAATGCTATGATCATTTCATTTATTCTTGGTTTTCTTTGTTGCTATTCCAATTTATTGGCTAGTAATCATGCTTCTGGTTCTTTCCCACCTCTAGACTATTAAAATTTCTTCCCTTACTCTTTTATTTCTTTCCTGCACCCCTACTCGATTTATATCTTTCTTGTACCCTTATCTTAAACATCTAGTAGTGTAGTATAGGAGCCGGCATTTCTCCGAATATTGGCACGAGGAGCATCTCTTCTCTTCGGACTTTTAATGTTGGTCCAGGTCTAGGGCACGTACACTTACCCAAATCCTTTCCTGGGCAGATTTGATGACCAACAGTGACATCAATAAAAACATAAAATAACTCCAATTGCCAACAAGAAGAACTAAAGTTTTAAGGATCAAATTCAAGAGGTAGTTAGAAAATGCATTACACAAAGAGCAAGAGTTAGTGGAAGCTCTCGAACAAGAGAAACACAAAGAAAAACTCTTGTGCCAACATGAGTAGCATTTAAGAGAACAAGTTGAGAAGCTATATCTTAATAATTTATAGATAAATGGCGGTGACCACCAAAGAAAAAGACACACTGACTCACCTAAGGAGAGGCCAAATATTTTGCTTGGACTTACAAAGATATGCCAGGGATAGATCCAAAGTTAGTCGTTCACAACCTTTCATTGGATCCCATGAAGAAGCCAGTCAAGCAAAAACTAAGGAAAATGCATCCAACCATCGCTTTGATGGTAAATAACAAATTGCAAAAACTATTGGATGCAATATTCATAGTTCCCATCGACTACCCTGAGTGGGTGTCAAACATGGTACCCGTAGGGAAACCTGACGGAAGAGTTCATATCTACACGGATTTCAGAGATTTAAATAGGGCAACACTAAAGGATTCATTCTCGTTGCCAAACATAGATGCTATTGTAGATGCAACCGTAGGTCATGAAATTGTTAGTCTCACAATGACACTGAGAGGGGGGGTGAATCAGTGTGGCTCTTTAAAACTTAAAAACTTCAACTCTTAAAGCCAAAACAATGAAAACTTAAAACCACATAAAGCAAATATAACAAGAGAGCATTCCACAACACACGATGTAACGAGGTTCACCAATTTGGCTACTCCTCAAAAATGACTGCTTGGATTCCCGTCCAAATCTAGCCTTTGCAAAATACCAATTTTACAATCAGTTTACCAACACCTACTGGAAGGAGCACCAACCCTTGATTTATCTGCACCAACAGAAAGGAGCACCAACCCCTGATTTACCAGCACCAACTGGAAGGAGCACCAACCCTGATTTATCTGCACCAATAGAAAGGAGCACCAACCCATGATTTACCAACACCAACTGGAAGGAGCACCAACCCCTGATTCCAAGCACCAACTTGGACTTTTTGAAGCTAGAAGATTGACATAAAAATGCCTTCACATTTACAAGACCCTGACTGGTCTATTGCTCACTCCACATCGCCCACAAATCACATAACACATACCCTTCTCGGTCGCCTGTCGCGCACCTCTCGCTCTCCTCTCACTCTCTTCTCATGCTCCTCTCGTGCACTTCACAGAATAAATTCCCCCAACTAAAATTCTCCAAGCAACGCTCCTTTTATAACCATATTGTCTCTTTGTAACTCCAGTTGTAACTCCTTCTTTCATTTCTCATACGCCACTTGTCAATTGTAACGCCTTCTATATGTAACTCCTTTTGTATATATAGAGTAGGCATTTCGTTAAACACGTTACATGCAACGAATTGACACATATACCCCTACCATGACTGTTCGTCTTCTCGGTCATGACTGTTCGTATTCTCCTTAGTGACTGTTCATTTTCTTTTTTGTGCATGCATGCGTTTTCATTTCTATTTTTATGACTGTTCATTTTCTCCTTCTTCGACTATTCGTTTTCTCCACTTGGGCATGCATGCGTTTTCTTTATAACTGCACCTGTAACTGATGTACTGACTTTAGTTAACTCTTCTTATTTTAGCTGCATGATTTTCTTCTGCAATGGCCCCTATAACTGTCGTATAACTTAAGTTAACTATCACATATCTTATTTTGGCTGGGTCCTCTTCTTAGCTCACGAAAACATAACATGTCGTGATATCGTGACACTTTCACCTCCTTGCTACTTTACTTGGTTTGAACCTATGAAAACACAACATGTCACGATATCATGACACTTTTGCCTCCTTGCTACTTTACTTGGTTTGAACCCATGAAAACACAACATGTCACGATATCGTGACACTTTCGCCTCCTTGCTTACTTTTCTTGGTTTCAACCCGCGAAAACACATGTCACGATATCGTGACACTTTCGCCTCCTTGCTACTTTACTTGGTTTGAACCCATGAAAACACATGTCACGATATCGCGACACTTTCACCTCCGTACTCTTCCTCTTTACTTTTGTCCCGATATCGTGACACTTCTACCTTCTTACTTTCTCTCTCCTCCTTTAGTCGTGAAAATGTGACATGTCGCGATATCGTGACACTTTCTCTCCTTTGCTCTTTCTCTTGCCTTCGGGTCGCGAAAATGTGACATGTCGCGATATCGTGACACTTTCTCTCCTTTGCTCTTTCTCTTGCCTTCTCGCAACATGTCGCGATATCGCGACACTTTCTCTCCTTTGCTCTTTCTCTTGCAATATGTCATGAAATCGTGACACTTTTTCTTCCGTACAATCTCTCTTGCAATATGTCGCGAAATCGTGACACTTTTTCTTTCGGACTCTCTCTCTTGCAATATGTCGCGAAATCGTGACACTTTTTCTACTTGCCATTCTCTCTTCCAACATGTCGCGAAATCGCGACACTTTTCCTTGCTTTCTCTTCGAACATGTGAAATCATGATAGTTTTCTTGCTTGCGCTTTCTCTTCGAACATGTCGCGAAATCGTGATAGTTTTTCTTGCTTGCGCTTTCTCTCTGAACATGTCGTGAAATCGCGACAGTTTTGCTTGCTTGCGCTTTCTCTCCGAACATGTCACGAAATCGTGACAGTTTGCTTGCTTGCGCTTTCTCTCCGAACATGTCGCGAAATCGTGAAAGTTTTGCTTGCTTGCGCTTTCTCTCCGAACATGTCATGAAATCGTGACAGTTTTGCTTGCTTGCGCTTTCTCACCGAACATGTCGCGAAATCGCGACAATTTTTCCCCTTGCATTTTCTCTTCTCTTCTGGCCATGAAAATGCAACATGTCGCGATATCGCGACACTTTTTCCCTTTGCATTTTCTCTTCTCTTCTAGCCGTGAAAATGCAACATGTCGCGATATCGCGACACTTTTTCCCTTTGCATTTTATCTTCTCTTCTGGTTACGAAAATGCAACATGTCGCGATATCGTGACACTTTTTCTTCTTTGCTTTTTCGCTTCTCTTTTGCATATGGGCCACTTCGGTCTTCTTGGACAAACTTGTAGCAACTTCACCCAAACATCAAAAACATCCTCATGAGCTTTTAACTTCACTGTACATACTCTGAATAACCTCTGAACTCTTGTCCACTGCATCAACCGATCTATCTGACTGTGTTGACAACAATGACAATACTTGTTCTGCACCTTGCTCAACAATCTCCCCCTTTGGAATTGTTGGCAACACACGTGCAATTTCTTGTAATTCTTCTCCCCCTTTGACAATAATACCAAAGGGCTGCTGCGAGACTCCCCCGAGTCCATGCACAACATTCTCGAGGCACAAGTTATTACAGTTAGCAAAAATTACAAACATGAGCAAAAAGATAATCAAATATATAAATGCTCCCCCCGAGAATGTGGTCCCGATAGCTAGTCGGTTCTTGGGAAGCATGACCACTCCCAATTTATTGAGAAGGTACTCAAAGACTCCTTGGGAAGGGAAAATAAAATATTTAAATTACAACCATACTCCATAGTACTTGTGATATTATAGAAGACTCTATCTCTCTACTGCACTGACTGGTGGACCTCTCTCCACTTGAAGAATCCTCACTCAGATCTATCTTCAACTGTGTTGGCTGCTGGATCTCTATCCATTGAGACTCTATCCTCTGTACTCTATCAATAGGCTCACACAGAACCTGCTTAACAAGCTCACATAGAACTTGTCCAATGCTGAATAACAAGCTCACACAGAACTTGTCCAATGTTGAATAACAAGCTCATACAAAACCTGTCCAAATCTGCTCCAACAAGCTCACTAAGAACTTGTTCGAATCTACTCTAGTAAGCTCACCAAGAACTTGCCCAAATCTGCTCTAGAAATCTGTCCCAACACTGTCCTCAAATATTTCCCAAAGGCCTTCTCAAAGGCTCAATCAATCATGCTCAAGTAGTACTCAAAATGAACTCAACAATGAATGGCAATCTCAAATCAAATCCACTTCATAGAAGCATAAAGAGAATTGTTAGAGACTTAAAATGTTCTAACCTCAATCTCAACTCAACATAGAATGATGGAATAATTTATTTCATAGAACTTTAAAAATCACTTCACACATAACTTGACTAGGCTCAATCAAATCAACTCAACCAATCATCACAAGGGACAACTCTCTCTCACACAACCCTAGTCCAAGTATGTATCAACCAACTCAAACATTTCCAACAATGCTCAACCACAAATATCACATAACAATGATACTCATGTTCTTTTCTAACTCAAGTTCTTTCACAACCAATGGGCTTCAACCACTATGCTTATAACTCGTTCCCTACCTTCATCAACTTTAACATCGGCACTCTCCACAATTTTCTTTAGCCTCTTGACTGCCACCTCCTCCGTGACTAACGACTTTGCCTCGCATCCATTGTGCAGCTCAATGTCTCTAGTTTCTAATGGCTGCCATGAATGTTTTCATCGTCTACGCAGGTATTGACAGTGGACCGTTATATCTAGCATTGGAACCTCAATCTGTGCGTAGTCATCAACTCTCGGTATTCTGCTTCTTGCTAGGGCATATGTCAGGGCTACTCAATGTCTTAGACGAACGTTCTTCACGTGATTCCAGGGAGCATTTCTCCTCGCTGCGATCAAGGGATTCCTCGGGAAATATCTCGCATTTCTCAAATAATGCAAGACTTTCTTAGTTGCATAGGCATCTTGTCCTCCTTGACGCTTCACCACCTGGGCGCTATTCTCTCAACGTCTCTGCCTTGCATGTGCCACTTGGCACTCTTGACCAATTGGGTGCTAGTGCCACTGTTTGCTTTGACTCTGGCATCTCTTTGATAATGGCTACTTCTTTAGAGAAAATTAATGCTCTCTTATACCAAACGATGTGTTGTATTTTTGGTTAAGAAACTCACGCCTTCCCACCTACACGTTGGCAGTAATTTTCATAATGATCATGGAGAGCTTTACCATAGTCCTCCCTCGATATTGGTAGATGAATTGAGACGTACTCACAACACGGATTCTATTTTATCTACAGATTGGGAATGTTACAGGCTTCAAAACCAGCACCTGCCAACTTATGCTTCCATGACACGACGACCTGTGCTGCATGTTCTATCTCAGATAACGCCTATCAGTTGTTGCATCAAAAACCTAGTTGTTCACCATGTTGTTCTGCTGAAGCACATCAGTTTGACACTATCCTCCATTAAAAAAAACCTCCTCTCTTCTCCACAAACATCTACATGAACTCAAACACATTTTGACAACTATACGACAACTCCCCCTGACTACTTTCCTTTCATCCTCAGATAACCACACAAATACATAGGAGCATTAAAATAAAACTTTAACATTGCTCCCCCGAGGATGTGCTACTTGGAGCTGCTTAGTGCAATAGAGGAGTAATCTCCTTCAGTCCAAGGAGACACGATTTCCTCTCTTCTTTCTTTCTCCAATATTTCTTGAACTTGGGCTTGAGTTTTTCAACTGCATCCCTATTTTGAACCTTTTCGTGAACTTGAACATTTCTCTTGGGTGGTTGTCTCTTGTGCATCCTTGATGGATGATTATTTTCCTTTCTTTGATGCACATGATTTCTTCTGTGTTGCATTCTTTGTGTCCGATGAAATCTATTGTCTTGCCTTAGATTAGATACAAAAGTTCTTGGACAAAACCTTGCTATGTGCCCATGACCATTACATTTAAAACATTGCACATGGTGTTCAACCAGAATAACGAGATGTATTTCTACCAACATAACTCTTTGATCTATTATTCAATCCACAATAAATTGCCTTGTGACCATAATGGTTGCATCTAAAACAATAGCCATTAAAAGCATTATTATGAATAGAGTGAGAGTGATAGAACCTCTTTTGTTGTGGTTGCTTTGCTATAGATCTCCTTTGAGATTTTCTTCCTTTTGAAGATTCAGCTTCAAACTTTTCTTGCTTTGATCCTTCAACAGTGGACTTCTTCTTCTCTACATATTTAGAAGATGAAGGTTGTTCAACTTCACATCCAAGACCAAGCTTACACATGGGGCTTCTTTGTTGCCTTATCATTTTATCTAGCAACTCTGTGCTCTTCTCAAATTTGAGATTTGTATTGGCCTCTTCTAGTTGTTTCCTCAATAAAACAATCTCCTCTTCTTGTTTGCAACAAACAATATTTTTCTCATTGATCTGGACCGAGAGTTCTTCAATCCTTTTGGACTCTTCTACTTGTGCTTAGATCCTAAAAACTTGTTAGATTCCTCTTCACGTTTGCTACATACATCGACTTATCATCCAGTGTGACTTCAAGGCTTCTTCTATTTTCTTGGCTTTATGAATTTGTAAGAAGAGATCTTCGATCTTATCCCCATATTCTTCCAACTTCTTGGACAATCTTATGTTCTTTTTCCTTTCTATATTCAACTCTTCAAGTGCAACGATCAACTCACCTTCTAGATCTACTTCAGCCTCAAGGTTTTCATCACATACTTCAGAATTCACTTCTTCAACCTTTTCTAGTTCAATTTTCTCTTCCACAAGAACTGAAACTGATTGAGATGCCTTATTTGAGGAGGATCTATTCTTCTTACCCATTGCGTACTAATCCAAGATCAACCCTAGCTGATTTTACCAATTGTTAGTCTCACAATGACACTGAGAGGGGGGGTGAATCAGTGTGGCTCTTTAAAACTTAAAAACTTCAACTCTTAAAGCCAAAACAATGAAAACTTAAAACCACATAAAGCAAATATAACAAGAGAGCATTCCACAACACACGATGTAGCGAGGTTCACCAATTTGGCTACTCCTCAAAAATGACTGCTTGGATTCCCGTCCAAATCCAGCCTTTGCAAAATACCAATTTTACAATCAGTTTACCAACACCTACTGGAAGGAGCACCAACCCCTGATTTATCTGCACCAATAGAAAGGAGCACCAACCCCTGATTTACCAGCACCAACTGGAAGGAGCACCAACCCCGAATTTATCTGCACCAACAGAAAGGAGCACCAACCCCTGATTTACCAGCACCAACTGGAAGGAGCACCAAACCATGATTCCAAGCACCAACTTGGACTTTTTGAAGCTAGAAGATTGACATAAAAATGCCTTCACATTTACAAGACCCTGACTGGTCTATTGCTCACTCCACATCGCCCACAAATCACATAACACATACCCTTCTCGGTCACCTGTCTCACACCTCTCGCTCTCCTCTCACTCTCTTCTCGTGCTCCTCTCGCGCACTTCACAGAATAAATTCCCCCACTGAAATTCTCCAAGCAACGCTCCTTTTATAACCATATTGTCTCTTTGTAACTCCAGTTGTAACTCCTTTCATTTCTCATACGCCACTTGTCAATTGTAACGCCTTCTATATGTAACTCCTTTTGTATATATAGAGTAGGCATTTCGTTAAACACGTTACATGCAACGAATTGACACATATACCCCTACCATGACTGTTCGTCTTCTCGGTCATGATTGTTCGTCTTCTCCTTAGTGACTGTTCGTTTTATTTTTTGTGCATGCATGCGTTTTCATTTCTATTTTTATGACTATTCATTTTCTCCTTCTTCGATTGTTTGTTTTCTCCACTTGGGCATGCATGCGTTTTCTCTGTAACTGTACCTATAACTGACGTACTGACTTTAGTTAACTCTTCTTATTTTAGCTGCATGATTTTCTTTTGCAACGACCCCTGTAACTGTCGTATAACTTAAGTTAACTATCACATATCTTATTTCGACTGGGTTCTCTTCTTAGCTCATGAAAACATAACATGTCGCGATATCGTGACACTTTCGTCTCCTTGCTACTTTACTTGGTTTGAACCCATGAAAACACAACATGTCGTGATATCGTGACACTTTCTCCTCCTTGCTCTTTACTTGGTTTGAACCCGCGAAAACACATGTCACGATATCGCGACACTTTCGCCTCCTTGCTACTTTGCTTGGTTTGACCTGAACAACATGTCACGATATCGCAACACTTTTATGTCCTTGCTACTTTACTTGATTTGAACCTGCAAAAACACATGTCGTGATATCGTGACACTTTCGCCTTCGTACTCTTCCTCTTTACTTTTGTCGTGATATCGCGACACTTCTACCTTCTTACTTTCTCTCTCCTCCTTTAGTCGCGAAAATGCGACATGTCGCGATATCGCGACACTTTCTCTCCTTTGCTCTTTCTCTTGCCTTCGGGTCACGAAAATGCGACATGTCACGATATCGCGACACTTTCTCTCCTTTGCTCTTTCTCTTGCCTTCGGGTCGCGAAAACGCGACATGTCGCGATATCGCGACACTTTCTCTCCTTTGCTCTTTCTCTTGCAATATGTCGCGAAATCGTGACACTTTTTCTTTTGTACAATCTCTCTTGCAATATGTCATGAAATCGTGACACTTTTTCTTTCGGACTCTCTCTCTTGCAATATGTCGTGAAATCGTGACACTTTTTCTACTTGCCATTCTCTCTTCCAACATGTCACGAAATCGTGACACTTTTTCTTGCTTGCGCTTTCTCTTCCAACATGTCGCGAAATCGTGACAGTTTTTCTTGCTTGCGCTTTCTCTTCGAACATGTCGCGAAATCGTGACAATTTTGCTTGCACTTTCTCTCTGAACATGTCGCGAAATCGTGACAGTTTTGCTTGCTTGCGCTTTCTCTCCGAACATGTCGTGAAATCGTGATAGTTTTGCTTTCTTGCGCTTTCTCTCCGAACATGTCACGAAATTGCGACAGTTTTTCTTGCTTGCGCTTTCTCTCCGAACATGTCATGAAATCATGACAGTTTTGCTTTCTTGCGCTTTCTCTCCGAACATGTCGTGAAATCGTGATAGTTTTTCCCCTTGCATTTTCTCTTCTCTTTTGGCCGTGAAAATGCAACATGTCGTGATATCACGACACTTTTTCCCTTTGCATTTTCTCTTCTCTTTTGGTCGCGAAAATGCAACATGTCGCGATATCGCGACACTTTTTCCCTTTGCATTTTCTCTTCTCTTTTGGCCGCGAAAATGCAACATGTCGCGATATCGTGACACTTTTTCTTCTTTGCTTTTTTGCTTCTCTTTTGCATATGGGCCACTTTGATCTTCTTGGAAAAACCTGTAGCAACTTCACCCAAACATCGAAAACATCCTCATGAGCTTTTAACTTCACTGTACATACTCTGAATAACCTCTGAACTCCTGTCCACTGCATCAACCGATCTGTCTGACTGTGTTGACAACAATGATAATATTGTTGCTGCACCTTGCTCAATAGAAATGCTCTCTTTAATGGATGGTTTTTTTGGATACAATCAAATCCGGATTATGCCCGAAGATCAACATAAAACTGCTTTCATTACTCCATGGGGGAAATTCTATTACAAAGTGATGCCATTCGGCCTCAAAAATGCTGGTGCCACATATTAGCGGGCCATGATATACATATTCCATGACTATATGCATAAGATCTTGGAAGATTACATGGATGACTTACTAGCCAAGTCCCTATTGCGGCAAGAGCATGTCGAAGTCCTTAGACATGTCTTCGATCACCTCATAGAACACAATGTCCGATTGAATCCTAAGAAGTGCATATTTGGTATAACTTCTAGAAAGCTTTTGGTATTCATTGTATCCAAGAGAGGCATCGAAGTAGATCCTGCAAAGGGAAAGGCTATACTAGAAATGGTCACCCCTACCAACATTAGGGAGTTGAGGAGCCTACAAGGCAAGATAGCATCCATCAAAATATTCATCGTGTAATTATCAGACAAATGCAGACCTATGAATAGGTTGCTACACAAGGAGTTCCCATTTCATGGGGATGAAGAATGCCATCAAGCCTTTGTAGAGATAAAAAATTATCTGGTAACATCGCCAGTATTGGCTCCACCAAAGCCAGACATATCTTTTTTACTATATATCATCTACTGATTTGGCATTGGGCACCATGTTAGCCCAAAAGAATGCACAAGACAAAGAGTAAGCCATATATTACATTAGTCGCACCTTGGTGAGCTATGAGCTAGGATATGCATATGTCAAAAAATTGTTTTTAGTAGTGGTCTTTGCAACTCAAAAGTTGCGACACTACATGTTGAGCCATACGACCTACATCATATCAAAATAAAATCCTTTGTAGTACATGATGAGCAAGAAATATCATAATACACGTACCACAAAGTGGATCATGCTATTGACAAAATTTTATCTAGAGTTCATAAGCCAAAAGTCCATCAAGGGACAAGTCATAGCAGATCAATTAGTAGAGGCACCTCTTTAGGATAACAAGCCTCTCATCATAGAATTGCCTGATGATGCGGTCTTTACATTATCAGATCTGCCAAAATTCAAATAACCTAAGAAAGAAAGAGACATGTCATTGTTCTTCAATGGTTCAAAGTGTGAACAAGGAGGTGGAGCAGGGATTGTATTTATCACACTACAGGGAGCTTCGTTGCCCTTATCACTCAAACTAGACTTCCCATGCACAAAAATCAATACAAAACATGAAGCATTGATCCTGGGACTCCAAACAGCCATGTCAATGGGCATTAAAAGATTGAATATCTTTGGTGACTCCTTGATCATAGTAAACCATGTCAAAGGACTCTTCCAATGCAGGTGCCCACTCCTAAAGACTTACAAGGAACTTGTTGATAATTACATAGCCCAACTGGAATGGTACGACATCGAGGCAATCTCTTGTATGTCGAATATAGTTGTAGACACTATGGCCTCTTTGGGATCCTTAATTCCTTAGAATTCGTATGTTGATTTTACAACCGTTCATGTGAAAGTGCTTTCGCACTCAGCAATGCGTCATGAAGCTTTTGAAAATCAAGAATCAGTTAACATGATCAACATTGAACCAGATCAAGATTGGTCCTTCGCAGCCAAAGATTTCTTAAAAATAGCACCTTGGGGGTCGTTGATCTCCCAAGGACCCATAGAGTGTGGTGCGACCATATACCATAGAGTTGTTCCTCAATCCGTGTTCACTACATCATAAATACAGGAAGAGCAAGTTGTCTATTCTATAGAAACTATGGACTATCAAGATTGGCTTTCCCAATTGTGGGACTTCCTGAAACTTGGAATAATACCTCAAGGTTTGTCGCATACTGAAAGGTAAAAATTCAAACAGAGAGCAACAAGATACATTTTTATAGGATAAATCCTCTACAAACGAGGATATGATGGATAATTACTCTATTTTCTCGAGCTTCAGGAAGCATCTTGGCAATTTCGTAAGCTCACGACAGAACATGTGGAGGCCATTTCAATGGCATGGCCATAATTAAGCGCATCTTGATAATGGGTTACTATTGGCCCAAAATGGAAAAGGATTGCTGTGAGTATGTCAAGAAATGTAGTAAGTGCCAGCATCATGCAAACCTAATGCACTTACCATCACAAGATTTGCAACCCATCTAGGTAGCATGGTCATTCTCGCAGTGAGGACTAGACTTGATTGGGAAGATCTCATCCCCTACTAAGGTCGACATACATTCATCATAACAACCATAAAATACTTCACTAAGTGGGTAGAAGCGATCCCCTTAACATCAACATCTGGACCGAGGATTGCGGAGTTTATACTCCACAATATCATAAGTCATTTTTGGGTCCCTTCTAAGGTAATATTGGGCCATATTTCAAGAGCAAAAATGTGCGTGCTTTGATGAACAAATACCATATTCAACATAGTTTTTCAATGCCTTATTATCCGCAAGTAAACGGGCAAGCAAAAGCCTCAAACAAAATAATAGTCTCCATTTTGAGGAAGATAGTGAAATAAAATCACAAGGATTGGCACATGCAATTACCTCTTGCACTATGGGCATACAGGACTGGTATACAGATGCCCACTGGGCCAACACCGTTTTCACTAGTATATGGCACTGAGGCCATCATGCCTCTAGAATTAGAAATCCTGACTCTACACATAACATTAAAGGACTTCATAGATGTTGAAGCTGCATGGCAAGGCCGCCTTGATAAATTGATGCTTCTTGATGAACGTAGAGTCAATGCTTTAGAGCATCTCCATGTTTACCAAGATCGCCTTGCACGAGCTTACAATAGTAAAGTCCACCTAAGGGAATTCATGGTTGGAGATCTAGTGCTCAAAGACAACCAACAAAATTCAAATCTGCCACCGCATCTCCGAGATAAGATCACGGTAAACTGGATAGGTCCATACATGATTTCACAAAGAGTTGGACCTAGAGCATATCACCTTATATCATTAGATGGTGTTGAAGAGCCTGAACCTCTCAATATCATTCACTTAAAGGTATTTTACACATAAAACACAAAAACATTCAAATATTTCATAAAAATAAAAAACATTCAAATATGTCAAAAATAAAAAACATTCAAATATGTCAAAAATAAAAAATATTCAAATATGTCAAAAATACAAACAAATCATAAAAACATAAAATTCAAAAATTCAAATCAAAAAGCTCCAAGGGTAATTCATGTTGCTTGGTCAAAAATCAATTCAAAAGCTCTAAGGGTAATTCAAACCGCTTGGTCAAAATCAATTCAAAAAGGCTCCAAGGGTTACTCAAACCACTTGGTCAAATCCCATCAAATCAAAAGCTCCAAGGGTAATTCACACCGCTTGGTCAAACATCAATTCAAAAGGCTCCAAGGGTAATTCACGTCGCTTGGTCAAAAATCAATTCAAAAAGGCTCCAAGGGTAACTCAAACCGCTTGGTCAAATCCCATCAAATCAAAAGCTCCAAGGGTAATTCAAACCACTTGGTCAAAAATCAATCAAAAAGCTCCAAGGGTAATTCACACCGCTTGTTCAAACATCAATTCAAAAGGTTCCAAGGGTAATTCATGCCGCTTGGTCAAAAATCAATCAAAAAGCTCCAAGGGTAATTCACACCACTTGGTCAAAC
>JAQPPZ010015461.1:0-35211 GCA_028583015.1 Wollemia nobilis
TTAGGATATCTTCTATTAAAGCCATATCCTCTTCTTTCATGAACCCTGTAATTCATTGCCTTGTGACCAAACTCATTACATGAGTAGCAATACCCATGGAAAAGCTATCATTTTCCATATTCCTATATTTCATGTGTCCTGCACTATGAAGCCATGTGTCCAAACCTATGACATGAAAAACATATTCCATTAAATATTACTTGTCTTGACCTCATTGGTCTCCTATTCTGATTGTTGTTCCATCTGTATCTTTTTTGTGCATTCTTCCTATATTTGTTGAACTCTTTATTTTCCAACTCATCCTATGATGTCTCAGTCCCTCTTACACTGTCTTCTTCTGATGTATCTTCATTTGAAGTTTCTTATTATTCAAGACTTGAATTAGACTCTTCTTCCCTTTTATTTTCAACCTATTTGGAACCAAGACTTGTTTTGTTTGTTGCTTCTCTCTATATCTTGATTATTTTATCCACATTATTTGCATTGTTCACATATTTGTATAGCTTATTCTTGGAGTCTTCTAAATATTCCTTTAGTAGTGCCACTTCTTGTGCTAACTTCTCACTTTCCAAGATCTTTGCTTCTAACTTATATTTGAACTTCTTTGCCTTAGCCTTTGATTTTTCTAAATCCTCTATGATCAATAATATTTCTTAATCACATTCTTGAAACTGAATTTCAAGTTTAGAGTGTTGCTTTCTTACCTTGTTTACTGTGTCAAGGGCATAGATAAATTCTCCCTTGATATCATAACCATTCTCTGTTGAATATTCCTCTATTTGTTTACCTTTGTCCATATCATTACTTTCTTTTGGCTTGTCTTCTATAGGATCACTCACTTCTTCTTATAATGCCATTAGAATATTTTCATCTTGTCTTTCAAGTGCATCTTCATAGTCATCATCACTGAAACTATAACCATACCTTATGCAATCATATTCAAGATGTCCAAATCTACCACATCTAAAACACTTGAGAAAAACTTGAGTCCTTTTCTTAACTGGTTCTTTCTCTTCAATCATAAATAGGACTCCATATTTATCGTTGCCTGAAAAGCTAGAATCACTATCATTTGAGTACTTACTTGCATTATCCGCATAATAGATCCTCTTTTGTCTTTGGAAGAAATTATTTCCTTGTCTACTTTGTCCATCCTTATTTTTCTTTTTATGCGTATATATTTTTTATTCCCTGTACTCGTGATCCTATTTTTCTTCACCATTATTGTTCTTTGGCTCTTTATAATTTGTTGCAAAATATCCATATTTTCCACAATTGAAATGCTTAACAGATCTTAGATCTATGGGTCTTATGGAACCTTTATCTCTTCTACGATAATTTGCTTCTTCATCACTAGATGACTCACTGCTTGATTATGACTTCTTACCCTTTATCTTCTTTTTCGCTTTGAATGCAACCTCTTTTGGAGGGATAGGATCTTTTGTTCTTATCTCAAAAGTTGTAAGCATGCCAAGTAAAGAATTTCTTGTCAAAAATCACTATCAATTGATGTTTCTATAGCAGATACCTTTTCACTGTACCTTTTTGGAAGAGTTCTCAATATCTTATCACAAGCATCGGATTCATCTACCTTCATTCCAAGACCTCTCATCTCATGTAAAAGTTCATAAATCTTACTGAGATAGTCATGAATGTTTTCATCATCCCACATTCTTAAGTTTTTAAATTCTCCTTTGATATTTTTGATCTTAGCTTTCCTGATACCTTTATCTCCTTCATATATGTTATGCATAAGTTCCCACATTTCTTTTGTTGTTTTACAATACATAACCTTCATATATTTTGATCTACATAATACTTTTATAATTGCATTCATAGCTCTTGAATTTGCATGCATTAGAAGCTTACCTTCCTTATCTGTAGGAGGATTGGTTATTGAATCATATCCAAGTTCCACTACATCCCAAAATTCATTGCCAAGTGCCATCAAGTGAAATATCATTAGCATACACCAATACAAGAAGTCACTTCCATCAAAGACTGGTACTGTATTATTGATGGACCCATCCCTTTGATCCTTTTGATCTATTGTGTTCTTGACCGCTTTTCCTTCAAGTTGTCAAACTATTCTGAAGGAACCCGCTCTGATACCAATTGAAAAACACAAGCTTATACTAAGAGGGGGTGAACAGTATAAGAGCACTTTTTATTTTTCTTTTCAAATAAATATTATGCAGTGTATAGATAGCAATATCAATAGCAGTAATAAAAGCAATGCATAAAACACCATACACAATAGAGACATAGATTTAATGTGGTTCACCCAAATATGGCTACCTCCACGGAGAAAATATTTCTTCTAAATATTTATCAAATAATCTCTTGGGAATCCTTCCCAATTACAATTTTTATGGACCTTTATCCAAAGGAGATGCTCATTCCCTAAATATGGTTTGTGGATCTATATCCACATGAGAACTCCTTCTGCTCTGCTCTGGCTGGTGATCCTCTAGAAGACTATTACCTCCACTACACTGGCTTGTGGATCTCTCTCCACTGAAGACTCTTATCCCCACTCAAAAGACCTATCCTCACTACCCTAGATTATGGATTTCTATCCACTAGAGACTCTATCCTCTCTTCTCTATCACCTCCAAAGCTTTGTCTCAATTATGTACTAAATATAGTCCAATTGGTCTAGCATAACTCTACCAAATCTCTTGCACTAAACACAGTACAGTCGATCTAGCATAATTCTACTCAATAAGCTCACTCAAATATGCACTAAACATATTTCGGTTGGTCTAGCACAAGTCCATTCAAATCTGCACTAAACACATTCCAATCGTTGTAGCATAAATTGCATAATAGGTCCACTCAGAACCTACTCAAATCTGCTCAACAGGTCCACTCAGAACCTACATAACTCTACTCAATAGGTCCACATAGAACCTACATAACTCTTCTCAACATGTCCACTCAGAACCTATCCAAATATGCTCAACAAGTCCACATAGAACCTATCCAAATCTACTCAACAAGCTCACACAGAACTTGTCCAAATCTGCTCAATAGGTCCACACAAAACCTATCCAAATCTGCTCAATAAGCTCACACAAAACTTGTCCAAATATGCTCAATAGGTCCACACAGAACCTATCCAAATCTACTCAACAAGCTCACATAGAACCTATTCAAATCTGCTCAACAAGCTCACATAGAACTTGTCCAAATTTGCTCAATAAGTCCTCTCTAGGACTTGCTCAAATCTGTATTGTAAGCTTCCACAAAAGCTCACACAAAATCAGTCCACAAGTCTTCTCAAATACTTACCTCAAATTTGCTTAACAAGTCCACACAAAACTTGTCCAATCTCATAGAAACATAAAGAGAATTGTTAGAGACTCAATATGTTCTTTACTCAATGCTCAATCACTTTCTCAACTCAATCTCATAGAAGCATAAAGAGAATTATTAGAGACTCAATATGTTCTATACTCAAAGCTCAATCACTTTCTTAACTCAATCTCATTGAAGCATAAGGAGAATTGTTAGAGACTCAATATGTTCTATTCTCAAGACTCAATCACTTTCACAACTCAATCTCATAGAAGCATAAAGAGAATTGTTAGAGACTCAATATGTTCTATACTCAAAACTCAATCTCAACTCAAATCAAAATATAGAATGATTTTTTTTATGGAACTTGAACAATCACTTCATACATCCACTTGACTAGGCTCAATCAACTCTACTCAACCAATCACTTCAAGAAACAACTATTTCTCACAAACCCTAGTCCAAGCATGTATACTCCCACTCAAACTGTTTCCAATAATGCTCAACAACAAATCTCACATAACAATGATACTCATGTTCTTTTCTAACTCAAGTTCATGTTCTTTGCATAACAACTCACTTCAAAAACCATGCTTATAAAACATTATTCACATAACAATGATACTCATGATATTTTCAAACCCTAACTCAGGTTTTTTACACAACCAATGGCTTCAACAACAATGCTTATAAAACAAGGTTTTAATCACAACTCTCAATTCAAAAAACCTTGAAGCATTAACTCAAAACACTCCACTCAACCAATGGTCTCAACAACAATTCTTATCAAACAAGGTTTAATCACAACTCTCAATTCAGAAAACCTTGAAGCATTAACTCAAACACTTTTGAAAAGGAAACCCTAATCAAATCCTTTTCACTCCAAACTTAATTTTCAAGTAAGCCAATCAACCAACTCAACCAAAGAAGAATTTGCCCATACCTTTTTGCTTGACAAGGAGTTGATCTCACAAATCTGCCACACTCACAAATTTCTCTTTTCCAATCTCAATAAGGGTTAGAAGACTTCAATCAAATCACAATACAAAATAATGACCCAAAATACACCTTATTACTCCAACTCAAAAATAACATTCACCATAGTCTTCTTTTAATAGAAAAACCCTTATACAAAAAATAATGCTCAAAAGTCTTAATAAGAAATTAATTAAGACTTTACTAAAACTCCTTATTACTCCTAAAATAATAAATCTCAAATATCAATCCTTCCAAAATAATCCTCAACAATCATTCACCATTAATTTCAAATATCAATCCTTCCACTATAATCCTCAACAAACATTCACCATAAACTTCAAATATCAAACCTTTCACAATAATCCTCAACAAACATTCACCATAAACTTCATGCCTTGATGTATAAAAATAATATTCAATTATGCACCCTTATTCTTCCAACATTAGGCAACTAACAAAATTTAAATCAAAATTAAATACCTTGTCTTCGGAGGGAATCGAACCCTGAACCTCATCTCACCACAAGCGCCTTAACCTTAGCCAAAGTCGTCGCACGAGCCAAGCGCTTGTTCAAGATTAAAGAAGCACCATGTGCTTCTTAATCTCACGTCACCTTCCACCAAGGGCAAAAGGTCATGCACCTTGGGTGCCTCAATCAACACACCAAACAATGCATGCGGGGATTCAAAACGTCAACCACCTTACTGCTAGCACCTTTGCGCTTTCCCAACTACCACTAGGCCACGCTTACCCAATGAAACTTGAGGATGAAAACTTCCTCCTTTATTCCCTTCGCTGCCATGTTTTTGTAAATGCACAAGCTCTCTTTTTGCATGCCACCGATTATTAATTCGAGCAAGGGTAAATAAAACTTAGGTTTGTTGGGTATATTTATATGCTCCTTCATTGCATTAACGACATCGGCGCTCACGTGCTTCCTTCCAAGACGTCGATGGTAAAGGCTTTGAATTCATTTTATTAAACCCACCCTTTGGGTTTAATTTACTTTAACCTTTGCGCTTTGAAATCATTTTTTTCTCCAAAACCCAACCTTAGGGTTTTATAAAAAATAACTAATTGTCCTTTGTAAACCAAATAATATTATAATTAAAATTATAATAATTTATTTGGGTTTTTCACCACCTTGGATAAATATTATAATATTATATCCTTTCATTACTTCGGATATATTTTCTTCCAAAGGAGAAATGAAACCACTTTCTGACCCATTCTTTTGGGTGTAAAATAAAAATATTTTAAGCCATTATAAAATTTCTTTAAAATTTGCACTTGAACTGAAGAAGAACTATCACTTGCATCTTGACATGAATGACAACTTTGGCTTAGGGACTCAAAATGTCCAACAACCTCTATATTATCTAGATCCATAGTAATTCCTTCTACTGATATGATATGTCCAAGATATCGTACCTCTGAAACATAGAAATCACCTTTTGCTAGATTCCCATAGAGTTGATTTTTCCTCAACAATTCTAACATGATCTTGAGATGCTTATCGTGCTCTTATTTGTTTTGAGAGTATATTAAGATATCATCTAGGAATACAAGGAAAAATTTGTCTAGGTGTCTTCTGAATACACTACTCATTAGGTTCATGAATGTAGCTAGGGTATTATAAGTCCAAATGGTAGAAGTGTAAACTCGTAATTCCCATATCTAGTCTTAAATGTCATTTTGTGAGTGTCCTCTTCACATATTCTTAATTGGTAATACCTTGATATTAGATCAATCTTAGTGAACACCATGGCATCTCTTATTTGATTGAATAAATCTTCAATCCTAGGTAGAGGATATTGATTCTTGATTGTAGCATTCTTTAGCATTGTTATAATCAATACATAATCTTAAAGAACTATATTTATTTTTCACAAATGAAATTGGTGCACCCCACATTGACATGATTGGTTTTATTAGTCCCTTTTCCAATAATCCTTGCAACTGAACCTTTAGTTCTTGTATATCGATATTATTCATCCTATATGGTGATCTATGAATAGGTTATTATCCTAGCATAAGATCAATTGTGAAATTAAATTCTTACACAGGACGTAGTTGAGGTAAATCCTCTAGAAATACATTTGTAAAATCCTATAATATTGGGTGCTTTCTTAGCACTTCTCTCTTCCAATCATCTCCAATTTTATTAAGTTTTACAACATACACTATCCCTCCTCTCTTGAGGGCTTTCTTTTATTTCATAGCCGATAGCATATGGGGATTTAATGCCCCTTGTTCACTAAGAATTCTTAGTATTTCTATACATTTCTTAGAATACTCGATTCATCAATCTTGGAAATTGATCAAGGCTTTATGGGCCTATAACCAATCCATCCCTAGGATCACATTAAAGGTATGAAGTGGGGCTACACATAAACAAAATTTTGTGGTTCCACTAGTTAAAGTAATTTCTACCATTGGATAACATTGGTTTATTGAGTAGGTCTACCCAAAACCATACTCAACCTTCCACCCATGGGCCAAATATCCTAGCCTTTCCAACATAGTCCTTGCTAGACTAGTAGAAATAAAACTATCAGTGGCCCCACTATCTATCAAAATATTTACTTGCTTGTTAAAAATCTTATATTTCACAAGCAATGGGGTGGCTTGCCCCTCTAGCTTTGGTTTCCTAGTTGTAGTGTAGATCAGATGCTCAAGTTCCTTTCCTTTAGTATTGAATGTGCTAGGACCTAGTCGGTGTAGACACTGATTAGCAAAATGAGACCCCCTATAATGGTAACACCCATCCTTGGATCTTTTCCTCTTTTTTCATTTTTGATCCCTACTTTAATTTTTGGAGATGAAGCTTGTGGTTTTTGAGGGTGAGGTTTTGTGTTGGAATTATTGTTGGTTTTCTTTTGGAAATTTCTCTTGAACTTTCCCATTTTCCTGTCATTTTTCTTCTCAAATTTTTGAGGGTTCTTGGTATTTCGATCCTCTTCCTCTTCCTATTTCAAGAATCCTTGACTATTCCTCTTCCTTAGTGCTTGATGATATTTCTCAGATAGAGTGGCATAGTTAAATTGGAAATGCAACTTTGCTTTCTTTGCCAAGTCATACGCTTTTTGTAGTGATTTAGGCTCATGCATGTTTACATCATGGTTTATTCTAGATTCTAACCCATGGATAAACTTATGAACCCTCATTTTCTCATCATAGGTAGGCATATACTTAAGTGACCTATACAAAAATCATGCACCTATCTAATACATCAATTGAAATCAACATTAAAGCATAAAATGATGAATAATATTACATATAACAATAAAATGGATGTTTCTTTAATTAATATTGGAAATGAATCTCGGTTACAATCATGTCCCTATTAGGGTAACCCAAATGTTGATACAATTGATACAATTCCAAAGCCCCCAAATGGGTAGGCACAATACTAAGGCTCTCTAAATAGTCACAAACTGCTCTAGGGTGGAGTTGACCCTCTTCTTCATGTTTAGGGAGGAATTTGATAATTGAATTTCCTTCAAACCTGCTTTCCTGTAGTCAAGAAACAACACAAAAACATTAATAGCATAGGAAACCTCTCATGATGAGGCCCTTTAAAGGATATAAACATGAAAGTGCCATAACACTAATGAAATAAAGAAAATGAACAAATCATGTTATACTTATGCAAAACTCATAAAGATTGCTTGAAACATAGAAATGAAGAATACTACTATCTATCTAATTGACTAATTGTATGAAATGATGCATGGAAATAAGAGATTAGTGCAAAGTTTCTTAAATGGAAAGAACTCACATAAAACCCTAATTAAACTGGTCAGTGTCTCTAAAACATGAAATAAACCACTAAAATGCCTAATCTAGCCTAATTAAGCACAATGTAAACAAAATAGTAAGGAGATATATCACCGGTTGCAAACCATAGCTCAAATGAGCGGTTTGCACTGCACATCGCAACTGTCAATCGTGGTGAGCAATCAAGTAGCTTTACCCTCAAAATAAAGGGTTGTGGGCTTGATCTTACTTGTACAATTGATGATCAAAGGTTGCCTTAATGTCCTATGACTGAATTAGTGGTTGAATTCCACAATTGGGTCTCTGTTTGCCTAAATTAGTGTTTCTTGGCGTTTTAGCTCCTTAGGGCATCCATGGCATAAATTGACATGATGCTTGGTAAATTGGAAAATGAATGGCAACTAGTCTCTCTCAGTGTACTCACATTAGTTTACAATCCGATAGGGCTTCATTGCTCTAATTTCCAATGCTCACTTGATATTATTTCGATAGTGCTTCGATATAAAAATACCCTATATCCAATCATTGGTTGCCCTAATTTGAAGGTGTACTTATAGGATTACCCAAGGGCTAGGGTTGGCTTCATGGATAAGCTAATATCAAGAAGATGTGGTTGGGACAATTGGATTGGAAGCCTCTGGAATATTTTATCCTTTAACTACCATCTTCTAGAACAAATGGTCGTTCAAACTAATTTGACTCGGATGAAGGCCAACTGAACTTCAGTTTGGACCGTAGGTGACAACTATGGCCTAGAATCAAGACTATAGGTCTCAGCTATGGTTCAGACTGTAGACCGTAGATCCCAACTGTGGTTCAAATTTATTAGGCCAAGGAGCCCAAATTGAGTGGTTAAAACCACTGCTCTATCTTGGAATCTATCCAAGATCTTCCATATGGTCCTTTAGCATGTCCCATATGAGTAGTCATCATCGACATGATGCATTTAGGTGTCTATAGATTCCCATTTTGATATGCATTGTGATATCGAACAACATTGATAAAAAATAGACCTCCTAAAATGATGTCGAAGCTTTCATGATGATCATTGTTCTGATCAACATTAGATGCCCTAGGTCCTATAAAAGGATGTGCATCCTGGAATCATTGCTTCCAATTGTATGAAAGGCTTAAATTTGAAAGAGCTTGCACTCATCGTCAGGAATTTAGTTAGCTTTGGTGCTACAATAGGATTTAGGCCTATATAACTAAAAGGAGGAGAGGTAAAAACTAACTATCATATATGCTATTTGCCCCAAGCAAAGGGGTAAGCTTATGATAGTTGTTGACAATGATTCACAAGGATAGATGCAATTTTGACAAGATCAAGGGATCAATGATTTCAAGGATCTTCTTTTGACTTTGATTATAATTTGATAGCATGAATACCCCCTCAAGCGACGAGTCAATGAGGGTAATGAAAATTAAAAGAAGTGACGAGGTCGCTTGACCACTATGAATTATCACGAACAAACTTAGATTTAGCATTTAATTACTTGGCTAGGCTTAGTTCAACTTATGATTGCAACTGTTATTAGTATTTGTAGATTCCTATCCCATGAAGCGGTTAGGCTACAATAGCCTTATTATGAAATCAAAATGATACACATCCAATTAGATTTATGTTGAATCAATTTATTGATGATCTACTGAAAAGGTTTCATAGGGTAAATGACATGAAACACCTCATTCCCATGGAGTGGTTTAGCCTTGAAGGCCTTCTTTGGGATTGAAAAGAAGCATATCAAATTAATGATGACAATTTTACCCCAAATGTCCTTATGGTTATTTACTCATCTCATCATATTGCATGGAGCGTCAGTCACTACAACCGCCAAGTATCTAGGGTAAATAACTGAATATGAGGTGCATTTGGCTTTTGACTTGGTTTATAATTATTTTTTTTTAACTTTTTGAATTTTTAATTGATCTTGGTGCTTGAACATCACCAAATTTGATAAAATTATTGCTCTTATTGAGATTATGATCCATTAGGAATCATTAATTTGTCATTTAAAACCTTCCCACGATGGGATTTTGGTGCATTTAATGCCAGTTTTGAACTGCGCTTACGGGTTGTAGCTAGAAATTTCAAATTTTAGGAACCGTGGCTCAGATCTACGATCGACAAACCCTAATTCTAGGACCACGATTATCAATTGTGGTCCAATGAAATTAGGAAAAGTATATAATTTTTTCCCATTTGAAAAATTCATTATTATTCCTTGAAAGCAATTGCAACTTCAGAGCTCTAAGAGGTGAGGAAGCAAATCATTGCCAAAAATGCTACCTATGACCTCCTACACATCCCGATGGCAGACCCTGGACAACCTTCATCCAACCGAGACATCGATGTAGGAAAGGTAACTCGAAACCGAGTCCTCGCACTCCTTACCAGTTTAAAATGAACCACATTAAGTAACAAGTTAAATTAACCCCACTAAATTGTTGGCAAAGAACGTCACACAAGTTTAGGCTAGATTAGGATTTTAATTTATGGTTTTCTAGGCTAGGAAGTGACCCAAAAAAGGTCACATTCCTAGACCATAGCTAGTGGATGCAGTTCCCAATTGATAGATTGGAAACCGCATCTGTCATCTATGGTGGGATTCAAATCTCAACAATCAATTTTTGACCACATGCGGACCGCAAAATTGACCCGTGATTCGCAACTTTAGAAAAAAATTTCAATATTTTTTATTTTTTCAATGATTTTTGACATTTAATTTCATTTATTGCACTTTTGAGATGCATTTTTTATTTTTTTTGAAAATTTTGATCACTTTTTGCATGTTTTTGTATTTTTTAGCATTTTTTTAGATTTGTTTAATGTTTTTAGGTTGTTTTTAAACTATTTTTAGTTATTTATTAGTCATCATTTCCTTATACATTTTTGCTCTATAAAAATTGACCTCTAGAGCTATGGATCTAGATATCCTCTGCACCCTCCACAGACAACTCACTAAATAGGAGCAAGCATGGTTCTTTACAGTTGGCTTTGGCTATGTGATGGATCTACATACAATCAAGGTAGATCTGGTGTACATGACTGCATTGGCCCGATGTTGGGATGCGTAGACCAACACATTTCACCTGCCTACAGGTGAAATGACTGTGACCTTGGAGGACATCTACTAGATCTTCAAGATCCTAGTTGATGGTGAGCTCATCACCTCCTCTCCCTTCTAGAGCAAGGAGGATGTCTTTGACTCCATATTTGGTGATCGTAGTGAGGATACCCAGGGCAAGATCGATCATGGAGGCATACATATCGATTACTTGTAGGATAAGGTCATCTTCTCATTCCAAGATGTGGTCTTCAATAATATGGTCATTCATATTGTGCTTTTAGACTCCTCGGGTGCGAGGATCCCCTGGAACCTCCTGGACATTGTTAGGAGAGTTACGTAGAGCTCTATGTAGCAACCACTACTCTTAGCTTGGGGAGCACTCTATTATGTTAGTTGTACTGAGATTTGTACTAGGCTATGCATAGGAGCTATTTTGGTATCAATTGTAGCCTATTACTTTAGATCTAGGGCTAGCAACATATCAGGATCGAGCAGTCGAATGACCTTTCGCTCACTATCACTAATATTCCTATAGCATGCCAGTGCTTTATGGCATGTTGGCCTCATGAGGATTAGGGGTTCTAAATTAGGTCTCATGCTAGGGATATGGACCATTATATTGCCAGATTTGCATAGCTTTGAGTGGATGATATAGAGTGGCATCCGTACATGGATTGTCCTGCTTAGCCAAAGGTTGATGAGTGGTTGCACCAGATGAGGAGGGACAAGTGGTTACTCATACATAAGGCCTAGATCCATGATTATCAGTTATATTTACATGTCCTTCACTAGTTTGGGATTGTACAGGATATTCCAGCGCTGCATACCATCTATAAGCACCTAGTAATGGAGAGGGATTTGCCCTACATTCAGCTGACATCACTTGGAGATCAGGTAGATTATTTCTAGGAGTCAAGCATGGCTAGGGTTGGGACCACTCCAACATATGATACTTGGTGGTCCCTACTATAGTGGCAAAGAGAGGGGCCCCTCGATCGGATAGATGACGACATTAAGGCTAATCTAGAGGGGTGCAATATGTGCTAGCAGACCAAGGGTGGATGAGAGACAAAGGGAACCACATAGGATGCTCCACATGTTTAGGTTGAGGAGGAGGCATTAGAGGAGGATGAGGCACCTCCTAACAATGAGGTGGGGCAACTACTAGCTCATATTGTTGATCTTTAGAGTCAGGTTGGGAGGTTGCAGACCCAGTTGTTATAGTAGGACACTTCTATCATTGTACTAGAGGTAAAGCTATCTCATAGTGAGATGCAACTATAGTAGGCTCAGGAAGAGAGGATAGCTCTCAAGGCATAGGCTATAGTGATGGAGGAACAGGTCTAGGATCTCACCAATTAGCATGATCTGGTACAGGTGCGATTGAGTGCGGCTACTGCAGAGAGGGATTTACTCTTGGTATAGGGAGGGGATCCTTCATCATTATAGGCCATAATGGGACCTCCAACCACACCATACTCATTGCTACTAGGTGGCCAAGACCCCATGGTAGAGATCTAGCACTTACAATACCTCTTCGATGAGGGCAACGAGATGCACATAGGTAAGGTAGCCTACATAGACCAACTAGAGGGACACATCAAGTTGATTGATGGGCAGGTCCTAGAGGATCCACATGCTTCTAGTTCTTAGTAGAGCTGATCTAGGACTAGGGTGATAGGGCAGTCCTCTATGAGTTTGAACCATAGTACCCATAGGACTGAGAGGACACACAAGTCCTCTAGCACACATGGAACTAGCTCACACAGGAGCCACAAGGATGGCAAGGTTGATAGTAGTGACTCATAGGCTGGGGGCACAAGCCCTTAGTATAGATTTTATATATACTCTGTTGTATTATTTTTGAGTCTAAGGTTGAGGACCTACACAGTTGTAGCCTATGGATATTTTGGTGTACCTCTATCTACTCATTGATACACATATTTATATATGTTGATAATTTTGGCTCATTATGTGTACTTGTCATTTATATGTTTTATGTTTATGTTTATGCACATGGATGCAGATGTTCATATTGATGCTATGTTTGTATGATGTGATGTATAGATGACATGCACTAGATAGATATTTTAATTTATGATAATGATGATATGCAGGGATCTAGATGCTGAGATGTGCTACTTATGATGGATGCATATTGATGTAGGAACAATAGTATGAAGCTATATTATTCATCATAATTCAAGTATATATAGAATTACATAGGAATCTCACGTAGGTTAAGTGGTTGCAACAATCTGCCAAACATGGCCAACCACTTAACTACTAGTTAACCAAATGCTAACTATGGATGTCCACTAACTGCTAGAAGACAAACAAGATCTCTAACAGTTAACTAACATCTAAAAACATGCTAACAACATGCTAACAACCTATTTCTAACATGGGCATACTATGCCTCACGTGAATACAAAGTGCAAGAAATAGGAATAATAATAATAAATAATATATTAACTTAGGCTTAAGTGAATAAGCCTAAGTTATCCTCAACACTCCTCCCAACCATATAAGCATTGGACCCCAATGCTCTCAACAAATGTGGAAAGTCATGGGCCATCTCATGGTGAGGAATCCAGTGAGCCATGTGTGGAAAGTGACCGCGATGAGCGACAAGGTAAGTAGTGGAAGAACCCTGTCCCGTGTGATGAGTCTTCATCTCGAAAACTCTATCTGAAATGAGCGAAAGCTGACGATCAGGTGCCACTACTGTTGTAGGATTGAAAACAGGATCAGGTACCAAAAGAGGGTCCTAAAATGGTGTCTCTGGAAAGCGGCGCTCATCCAAAGGAACCCAAACTCTGCCTCCAACCTGTGGTGAGTGAGGATTGTGATGCTTTCGCACCACTCCCTATGGAGTCTCCTGCAAGTCTTGTGGTATCTTGCCTAGAAGGCTCTGTCGGTGCTCAGTAAGGGAAGTAACCTTAGCTTGCTCCTCCATGTGTGCAATGGTGGGAGTGGGCAAAGCCAAAGGTAACTTCTGTGGAACAAGTGGTTCTGTAGTTGTAGGTGTACCCAAAATTATACCAATGGAATCAATGGCATCTTTCTCATGAGTGAGAATGGTGGGTTCCTTAACCACTTGCTCTTGTGATTGTTCATTATGTGGGAGTGAAACTTCTTCCTTTGCATGTTCCTTAGGTGGTGCTTTTTCTTCATTTTGTGTGGGACAAATGCTAGTAGGAGCCAAAATGAGTGCTTGACTTAATGGCTTCCTTACTTGCCTACAACTTAACATCAAATTGGAAGTAGGTGTAGTGCTTTGTATCAAGTAGTGTTTACCATGCAACTCCAATGTGTAGGTGTTCTTTTTAGCATGATAAATAGCATTCCTATCAAATTGATAGGGTTTACCTAGCAAGAGTCCACAACAATCCATATCTGTGACATCACACCTAACTTTATCCACAAACTTGTCACCAAAAGCAAAAGTCAAGGTGCAAGTATGGGTGATGTTGGATGTGGAGTCTACATATTTCCACCCAAGTGCATAAGGTTGGTGATGTGGTTTGATGGGAAGTTTCAACTTCTCCACAACGGACTTCACAATGAGGTTCTTTTGCGATCCGTTATCAATGATACAATCAACATAGAAATCATGCGTCAAGTGGGCTCTAGTGACAAACAAATGATCACGCCCCCTTGAGCAAACACATTGGACATTAGGGTAACTTTGTTCAGTTTACCCTTTAAAGCAGGATATTCTTCTTCTATCCCTGTAGCCAAAATGGGACCATCTTGTGGTTCCTCATGTGTAGGCTATACAATTAGGGATTTCTTCTTCTTAAACTTCTCAAAAGTATAGCATTTGGATTTTACATGTCCATGCTTTTTACAAAAGTCACAATACAATGAAGAAGAAGAATATTTAGCATGAAAGGAAGAAGAATGTGCTTTAGGAGAAGTGGGAGGAGAAGAAGAATGAGGGGAAGATTGAGAATTGTTCTTCACCTTCTGTTGATGTTGATTCTCGCCTTTGGAAGAGCCCTCCTATGATGAACGAGACTTTTGATATGCACCAACTTTCTCCTCTGCAAGAATGGCATGATTGAATGCCACATCCAAGGTGAGGAAGACATTGAATTTGATCTCCTTGAAAATATGATCTTGCAAGCCACGAGTGAATTTATTAATCAAATCATCTTCTGAATCTTTCACACCAAGCAATACCCTCAACCTATTAAATTGGAAAATGAAATCAAAAACTGACATTCCATAGGTTTGCCTCAATCTATACCACTTGGTAGTGAGGTCACATTGGTAGTTTGGTGGAAAGAAGGTGTTTTTCAGAATTTGAGTTAATTCTTTCCAAGTCATGGTGGCATTATGACTCTGTCTTTCTACAATGAGAAATTTTGCTAACCCTGTGAGTTTTAGTGTAGCAAATGTGGTTTTTTCATCCTCCGTAATTTCAGCATAAGCAAACCAAGTTTGCATATCCAAAATCCATGCAGATAAGACATCGGGATCCCTAGATCCATCATACATTTTAACCTCACATTTGGCTTTGTTTGCATGATTATGGTGGATTTTGAGTTCACCAGGATTAAACTGCACAACAATGTCTCTCACTTTTTCTGCCAAAATGTCTACTGCTTCAGTGAGGTTTTCCATGTTTGTTCTGAGATCATGAGCCATATTTTTCCTAGTATATGCCAGACTAGGAGGATTACAAAATGGTCTTGCAAGAACTAATCTAGGCTTAGGAACAATTTTAGTTTCCTATGCAGCCAAATTGCCTAGATTTTACAAATTTTGCTCTAAAAAATAAGGCTATTTTAGTGCTTTTTACAAAATAGACTTCAATTTTGCAATTACAAAGTGCACTAAAATACTGAAAAATTAGCCCTTTTACAATGCCAAAATTTGGTTAGGAGCAAAAATTATCAATCTGATGAAAATTTGCAACACAATGCAAAAAATTTGGTCAAAAACGGACCAATAACGAGGAAGATATCACCTCTTGAAGTTGCTCTCCTTTTTGCTGGTTTTGGCGCCAAAATTTGAATTTGAATTTTCAAAAATTTTATTTTCAAATCTGCCAAAAATGTCCAGAGGAACCTCAGAAATGTACGATAACACCACGTGAACTATGAACAACTGAACTGCCATGTGGGCCTGCGCCTCCAACTGCCATGTATACGTGCGGGGAAAGGTGTTACCACTAAGAGGTGGTCACACCTTCTAACTTGGGTGCTGGTGGTTATGAACCACTTTTTGGCTCCTGTAGAGCCAATGTGGGATAAACCCACTATGAAAAAATCATGCAACCCACAAAAAATTACCACCGTCTGCCTATCGAAAAAACTTTGCGATCGAAAGGAAATAAAAACCTTAGAATTTGTTTTAATTATTTCCGTTAGAGACGCTGTCTACTAACCGAAATGTTGTTTATGTCATCGAAAAAAATACAGTCACCAAAAACATGAGATCGTCACCAAAAAATGAAAGTTGTGCTTCCACAGTGTCCTTCGTCTTTGACTTTTGGCGTCTCCTACGCTGCAATATTGTCTAAAAACTATGTTGTCAGGTTTTGTCTGTAGGTTTCAACTTTAGATCGTCTGCCTGGTAATCACGGACCATCTCATGGCATCGGGGTCATCCCATCGGTATGCTAGCTGGAGGTTGGCATCGATACAGGTGGTGGTCAGTGCAGGTGGTGTCGCCTATGCTATCAGGCTGGTGTCGTCGGTGTTGGCCAATGTCGGCTGGTGTGGCTGGTCCTTCGCGCTGTCGCTGTGGCTGCCAACTGTGTGGCCATGTGGTTTGTTGGCGATGCCTACCAGAGTGGGCTATCGATTGGTTTCCAGTGTGGTTGGATGGCCGGTGCTTCCAGTCGGCCTTGTGGCCTCTACCACAAAAAAATTTGCCGCCATGAGCAAGCTCACGACGAGCGCTTTTTTTTTTTAATAAAATATTAATATAAATATTAATATTTTATAAAAATAATATTTTTCCTCCAAAGATAAAGAATCTTCTCATGCAAATATGAACTCCTATTAAGTGATGAAGGACTCAACTTCTTTTGGAATGCAAGTTGAAGCTCCCACTTGAACTCAACTGCAACTTGTTCTTTGGAAAAACCTTGGACAAACTTTGGGCAGATCTACAATATCCACCTCTTGGCCACAACTTGGCCTCAACTGATGCTTAACACCTAGTGTAGGGGTAATTTCTCCCTCTATCACCTCAGCTTCACTTGTGTTGTGGGTGACTTCAAGCCAACTCCAAACAAAACCTCCTAGGATCTTCAATGAAGTGGTAGCTCTCTCCTCCTTCTTGCAATTCTCCTAAAGCTAACTGATACCAATGATGTAGGAACAATAGTATGAAGCTATATTATTCATCATAATGCAAGTATATATAGAATTACATAGGAATATCACATAGGTTAAGTGGTTGCAACAATCTGCCAAACATGGCCAACCACTTAACTACTAGTTAACCAAATGCTAACTATGGATGTCCACTAACTACTAGAAGACAAACAAGATCTCTAACAGTTAACTAACATCTAACAACATGCTAAAAACATGCTAACAACCTATTTCTAACATGGGCATACTATGCCTCACGTGAATACAAAGTGCAAGAAATAGGAATAATAATAAAATAATATATTAACTTAGGCTTAAGTGGATAAGCCTAAGTTATCCTCAACACATATGGATGTGATATTTACTTTTAAACGTATATTTAATTTTGTTGTATTGTATGCATTTAATTTATGACGATGTCACAATATGCTCGTTCAATGTATGCAATGCATTATTTACATGATGGTAATCTAATGTAAATGAACTTGTATGCTTTAATCACTTAAAACATAAGGAATGAATGTGATATGTGTTTAACAATTTAATGGATGACACCACAGAATATATAACAATCATGGATTGTAATTGATTTATCTATTTGTGAAAGATAATACACACATATGTGAGATGTAATGATGTATGTTTTCTATTCATAATATTTTGTAAATTAAAATAATATGTATGATATAATCAGTGGCCATATAAATATCATTTCTAACATCCATCCGGTATCTAATCATATAATACAAATAATTCTAATAGACAAACTCTTATAAAAAGAAATTGATGTTTGATGATTGCATTTGAAAATTTGATTGTTGCTATTTGGGAATTTTTGAGGTTTACCATGAGACTCAAACACCCTAGTTGACTGATCAAAAGTTGTATACTGACCAAACTAGACTTCTAAAATGTAAGACTTTTTTTAGGATAGGCCCTAACTTTTCATTATCCTTATGTGTGCACAGGAATATATTAAGATAAAGCATAATCATACCTCGATGTCAAGCAGGATTATTTATGGTTGTCTTTGGCTATGTGCTAGATATACCTATGATAAAGGTATATCTGGCGTACATGACTACATTGGCCCAGTTTTGGGATGCGCAGACCAACATATTTCACCTACCTACAGGTGAAATGACTGTGACCTTGGAGGACATCTATCGGATCTTCAAGATCTTGATTTATGGTGAGCTCATCACCTCCTCTCCCTTCCAGAGAAAGGACATCTTTGACTCCATATTTGGTGACCACAGTGAGGATGCCCAGGGCAGGATCGATCACGAAGGCATCCATATTGGTTACTTGCAGGGGAAGGGTGTCTTCTCAGTTTGAGAGGTGGTCTTCAAGCATCTGGTCATTCATATTATGCTTCTAGAATCCTCGGGCGTGAGGATCCCCTAGAACCTCCTGGTCATTGTTAGGAGAGTTACGTAGAGCTCTGCATGAAAACCACTACTCTTAGCTTGGGGGAGCACCCTAGTATGTTAGCTATACTAATAGTTATACCAGGATACACATAGGAGCTATGTTGGTATCAGTTGCATCCTATTACTTCAGATCTGGGGCTAGCAACATATTAGGATCGAGCGACCAACTGACCTACCACTCACTATCACTACTATTCCTACCACACGCCAATGCTATGCGGCATGTTGGCCTCTTGAGGAGGAGGGGTTCTAGAGTAGGTCCATGTTGGGGATATGGACCATTATATTGCCATATTTGCATAGCTTCGAGCGAATGACATAAAGTGGCATCCGTACATGGATTGTCCTTCTTAGCAGGAGGTTGATGAATGGCTACACTAGGTGAGGAGGGACAGATGGTTACTCAACCATAAGGTCAAGATCCATGATTATTAGTTCTATTCATGTGTCCTTCACTAGTTTGGTCTTGTAAAAGATATTCCAACATTGCCTACCATCTATAGGCACCTAGTACTGGAGAGGGATTTGCCCTACATTCAGTTGACACCGCTTGGAGATGAGGTAGATGATTTCTAGGAGTTAGGTGTGGCTAGGTCTAGGACCACCCCAACATATGATACTTGGTGGTCCCTACTATAGTGGAAATGAGAGGGGCACCTCTATTGGACATATGATGACATCGAGGTTGACCTAGAGGGGCACAATATGTGCTAGCAGACCAAGGGTGGATGGGGCACAAAGGGCACCATAGAGGATGCTCCATAGGTTGAGGTCAAGGAGAAGGCATCAGATGAGGGTAAGGCACCTCTTGATAGTGAGGTGTGGTAGCTATTGGCTTAGATTACTAATATTCAAAGTTAGGTTGGGAGGCTACATACCCAGTTTTTGTAGTGGGACACTTCTATCACCATACTAGAGGTGAAGCTGGCTCATAGTGAGAGGTAGCTATAGTAGTCTCAAGAAGAGAGGATAGCTCTCCAGTCATAGGCTATAGTGGTGGAGGAACAGGTCTAAGATCTCACTAATGAGCATGATCTGGCACAAGTGTGATTGAGTGTGGCTACTACAGAGAGGGATTTACTCTGGGTATAGAGAGGGGATCCTTCATCCTCCTAGGCCATCATGGGACCTTCAACTACACCATATTAATTACTACCAAATGGCTAAGACCCCATGGAAGAGATCTAGCACTTACAAGTCCTCGTGGAGGAGGGCAACAAGAGGCACACAGGTAGGATAGCCTACATAAACCAACTAGAGGGCCACATCAATTTGATTTGTAGGTAGGTCCCAGAGGATCCACATGCTTTCGGTTCTCAGCAGAGTTGATCTAGGACCAGGGCGACAGGGTAGTCCTCTATGAGTTCGAGCCACAGGACCCACAGGACCAAGAGGACACATAGGTCCTCTAGCACACATGGAGATAGCTCACATAGGAGCCACAAGGATGGCAGGGGTGATAGTAGTGACTCATAGGCTGGGGGCGTAGGCCCTTAGTACAAATTTTATATATTCTTTGTTGTACTATTTTTTAGTGTAAGGTCGAGGACCTACATAGTTGTAGCCTATGGGAATTTTGGTGTACCTCTATGTACTCATTGATACACATATTTATATATGTTGATCATTTTGGCTCATTATGTGTACTTGTCATTTAAATGTTTATGTTTATTTTAATGCACATGGATGTAGATGTTCATATTGATGCCATGTTTATATGATATGATGTATAGATGACATGCACTAGATATCTATTTTAATTTATGATAATGATGATATGCAGTGATATATATGCTTAGATGTGCTACTTATGATGGATGCATATGGATGCGATATTTACTTTTAAATGCATATTTAATTTTTTTGTATTGTATGCATTTAATTTATTACGATGTCACAATATGTTGGTTTAATGTATGTAATGCATTATTTACATGATGGTAATCTAATGTAAATGAGCATGTATGCTTTAATCACTTAAAACATAAGGAATGAATGTGATATGTGTTTAACAATTTAATGGACGACACCATAGAATATATAAAAATCATAGATTGTAATTGCTTTATCTCTTTGTGAAAGATAAAACACACATATGTGATATGTAATGATGTATGTTTTATGTTCATAAGCTTTTGTAAATTAAAAGAATATGTATGATATAATCAGTGGCCATCTAAATATTATTTCTGACATCCATCCAGTATCTAATCATACTAAAAAATATTTCTAAGACAAAATCTTATAAAAATAAATTGATGTTTGATGATTGCATTTGAAAATTTGATTGTTGCTATTTGGGAATTTTTGAGGTTTACCATAAGACTCAAACACCTTAGTTGACTGATCAAAAATTGTATACTGACCAAACTAGACTTTTGAAATGTAAGGCTTTTTCTAGGATAGGCCCTAACTATTCATTATCCATGTGTGTGCACATGAATATATTAAGATAAAGCATAAGCATACCTCAATGTCAAGCGGGATTCTTTCAGCCCATTGCTAAGATAGGGGGTCCACAAATTTTTATCCAATGCTAGGTTTAGATTTTAGTTGGACTATACCACTAGGCGATATAGGACACCTAAAGCTAGCTCTTCCACATTCAAACATTGGTCTACACATAAGCAAGGTGCAAATGCATCAGACATATCATCATGCATAAAGTATAGTACTGCTAGTAATTCTAGGATTCAAGTTCACTCCCTTATTTTCTTTAGTTTTTCAGGATACTTGCTCATATATAATTGTGCAAGGGATTTGATTCCACTTTGACTTTGAACTTTCTTTGGATATTTATTTGATATTCACTTGAACTTGCTTTCTAATCTTCATTTGATCTTCACTTTCTGGAATTTACATTTGATAATTTTCTTCAGAAACTTCCCTTTGGGAATTTTACTTTAGAGAACTATTTTTGGGATATCAATTGAGGATATCAATCTATGATATCAATATGGGATATCAATCTAGGATGTCGATCTATGATATTGATCTAGTGTATCAATCTTGAGTATTTATGTGGGATATTACTTTGGGATATTGCTCATTTTAATATAAGCAAGGGATTTTGGGTAGGAAACGAACTTGTCCTTTTGCCAATTTCCAACATTTCCCATATCTTCCACATAGGGGGATAACAAAGAATAACTCTTTTCACCTCAGGATACCTGGTCCTGCTTCGTGGCTTTCATATTTCCCTAGTCCTTATTAGGATTTTTTAATTTGTTGATTAGTGATAGGATTCTGGTATGCTAAGGGCTATACTAGCTAGACCTCGACTACAAAATCAAAGTAAGATTTCTATAAACTCTTGAGAAGACCTCTAGGTATGGTTGAATGACAAAAAAACCCTAGTATATTATTCATAGCAATATTATGGGTTGTGTTGAAAAACATAATTACTCACATGAATGATGAATTATGATAAATGTAGAGGTTTATGATTGAAACACAAACGTGGCATCGTTTGCAAGACTAACAAACACAATACATCCTACTACGGAATGCAATGGATGCAGAATTACTACATGCATTGTGATGAGTTGATTGCATGTGTAAATGAAAGTGCATAATTCAAATGCAAATGTTTTTGGATTTTATGCTTTACCAATTTTTTTGGATTTTATTGATTTTTTAATTTTTATTGATTTTGAGCCTTTATATTTGACCAAACAGTGAGTAAATGCCTTTGGAGCCTTTGTGACTTGACCAAAAAAATTTAAGAACCCTTGGAGCCTTTTTGGATTGACCAAAGAGCTAACAGACGCTTTTGGATCCTTTAAATTGACCAAGCGATTTTTAAGAAAATCCTTGAGGCTTTTAAGTTGACCAAAGGGATTATGAGCACCTTTGGAGCTTTTTAGAGATGACCAAGTGGTTCTTAGGAATCCTTGGAGCCTTTTAGGATTGATCGAGCAGTTTTAAGAAAACCCTCGAAGCCTTTAGGGATTGATTGAACGGTTTTAAGAAAACCCTCGGGGTCTTTAACTGACATGACCAAGCGGTTTTAGGAACCCTTGGTGCCTTTTGGGGAGGGTATGCTACCCTATGTACCCCTAGTGTATGTGTCACTCGATGACAATGAGAGAGGTGTGATACCTCTATACCCCTCGCTTCACCTTACCAAATTTGGTGTGGATGGTGGGGAAGGTATGCTACCTTGGATACCCCTAGCGTGCATGTTATCCACTAAAATGTAATCAACTTGTTTAGGAAGAGTGACAAAAATCAAATCTCCCAAATGAGGAACACACCTCAATAGAGCACCTATATCCTGGTGGGGTTGAACGAGTGAACCATCCTCGCGGATCGCGTCTCATTCTACTAGGTCTTGGATGACCCTATTAAATGATTGACAATCTCGAATGTCATGTCCATGCACTCGATGATACACACAAAAGGGGCTCTTACCAAGTGACCCAGTCTTGGATGCCCTTTTCTTGACTTTAGGTAATATGAATGCCTTCACCTCATGTAACTTTTGGAACAAATTTAGAGTAGTGATTTGAAATAAAACTATTCGTTGCATTGGCTTATCGAGATTATGAGGTGACTGACGACCTCAGGGTCACTCCTGAGGAGGTGTGACCTCCACTTCAGCATGTTGGGGCACTATAAGAGAACCATCTATATTATAAACCCCCTATCTATAATTTTTTGCACCACACTCTTGAATTCACAAAAATCTCAAATGCCATGACCCTCTATTCGGTGATAGAGACAATAGTGATGCTCCCTATAACCCATAGGTTTAGCTCTATTTGGGTCTAAAGGAATGATTTTAGGTAAGGTGATGACCTTGGCCTCTTGTAGATTTTGAAAGATGTTAGACATAGACTCTTTTAAAGGATTCCAAATATGCTATGATTGTTTTGGGTGCTTGACCCATACTAGTTTACTTTGAGGACCCAATGGTTGGGTAGGCTGCATGGGCTCTTGCTTTTGCTGAGGTTTTTCCTATATTTGCACAGGAAGTGGTTTAGCCTCAAGCAAAGGATGCTTTTGTGATCCCATTTTTCCAAGTTGATTCATGATAAAATGCAATGCCTTATCTTGCTCATCCATTTGATGTTACATTTGTTCTAGATGACTTAGAATGGCTCGCAAGACTGAAAAATAGTTCATATGTATTTCCAATGACTGATTTGAAATACCTTTGTCTATTGAAGGAAATAGAAAAGTGGATGCTAGATATCCATTAGGTAATTGCAAATCACCTATTTCCTTTGTTTGGGTTTATATGGATGCTTCTTGATGATACATTTTGTCAGTGCTATCCACATGCTCATGCGCATGACTCAGTTCATGTTGTTGCTTGACTTGAAAGAATTGAACTATGTCAGATTTAGTACCCCCATCCTGATGTGGGGTACACACTTACTCTTGTCCCTGAGAAGGTGGTACAAGAAATGAGTTAGGAGTGACTAATTTTAAAGGTTCGGACCCCTTTGATGTGGAAGCAATATCTTATTGCCCCATATATTGCTCTATTTTCTCTAGAGTCACTCGATCCTCTGACCTAATTTCAACCATTCCCACAAACTCATGAGAAAATTATTCCACCATTGCATGAGTCATAGGTGACTCGTCAACTTGTTGGGATTGTAGCATCTCAATTGTAATAATTAACTCTTCCTCATGCTCATATGATGCATCAAGGATAAGCTCAATAGGTAGAGAATCGACAAGAAATTGACCTGAATCCTTAATGGTCTCCATGATGGGTGACACCACGGTGTCTGCCTCCATATGCTCTGTATAATCACCATCCTTCTCATGAGGTCTACCTTGTAACATGATGGATGATGAAGGTGTGATACACTCAGATGCATCCATGACCATGCTAGGTATTCCTCCCTTGATAAGAGTATGACGGTCCTCTAATGACACATCCAAGGTAGCTGTGAGAATCTCTGTGATCGAGTTCATCAGTCCTTCCCTGTTAGGAAATATCAAAGATGAAGGAGTTATCGATGACTCCACAGGTGACAACGATGGATACGATAACTCCACAACAGTGTGCAAGGTTGTACCTAAACTTTGGATAAACTCATCATGTTTAGTGTTCGGATGCGTGGGCACCCCGCTACATTCCTGTGGATGATCCCTTGGTTTGTAATACTTGAAAGGATCTGGGTTTGCCTCAACCACATGAACTTTGTTTGCATAGGTGTACTTAATGGACTGATGCACTATGGATGGTATGCACTCCATGGCTCTTATCCATGGCCTTCCAAGTAGAAGGTTATACTGTCTTGAACCCTCTAAAATGTAGCACAATGTAGAAACAGTATTTTGTCCCACTTCGATGGGAAGAACTAATGTGCCTACTGTAGGGGATTCCACATAATTAAAATCTTGTAGCATGAAATTTGATGCCTCAATGTGGAAAGGTGGAATTTTGAGATGTTTGAATGCAGATGTGGTGATAATATTGATGGACGATCCTATATCAACCAACACTCGCTTATACACAATCTAATTTATTCTCACTATGATATAAAATGGAGGATCAGATTCCTTGACAGGGATAGGTTTGACTTCCTATTTATGGAAGGTAATCGTAGGTTCCTTATATGGTATAATAGACTGTATATGCACCAAGGGCTATGACAAATTTTGATCATTAACATTACTCACCTTCCTGACTTTCCTACTCTCCACCTCATGCTTGAGCATGGTATCCTTAGGCATGTATTTTTGTTGCTTATCAATAGCTGAGGGTATGTTTGTGTGTCTAAGATAATGGCTATCTACTTGCTTAAGAGGCAACTCTTGATGATGCGTAGGGTGCATCGCGTTGAATTTTTGCCTAAGAACTCTAGGTATGAGTTTCTTCTCAAGAGTTACCTCACATGATTATTCTTCACGTAATTTCTATTGGTAAATCCTCCCTTCATGTTGTTGAAGCCTATCCAACCTTTGTTGATGTGATCTATTCTGCTCTGAGTACTCACGCTCTAGGAGTTCTTGATTAATGTGTGCTTCCTCCAATTGAATTTGGAGTAGTCACCCACTATGGACTGTATGAGACTCATGTTTTCTATATGATCGACTTGTGGAGTAGGATTCACAACTCTCTATCTCTCTAGGAGGAGACTTAACAACGTGGGTTCTCTCTGTGTGGGAAGAAACCCCATGGCCTATATGGGTGGATCCCCTACATGACGAAGGGGGCTCACGATTACTATTAGAGTGTCATGATGGGAGGATTAAATATTTAGGTGAATGGTGTGTATGATGCCTAGCAAGGATATGTGCTAGATCTAAAATATCCTCAGGGGAATACTGGAGGTATTGAGGGTCTCTCCCTGCATATTCTTATTCATTAGCTCATGATTGAGCTCGACTATGCCTAGTTGTCATGATGTGCCAACTACACAAGTCTTGAGAGGAAACCTCTCTTACTAAAAATTTTGATCTCAAGGAAGGCCTTATCTTGATGATTTAAGCAATAAAGAAGCATACAATGCAAACAATGTGATTATCTTCTTTACATTTTAATTGTGAGCCCTAAACTATTTGATGTTGTTTCAATATTTGTTACATCAGTATAGAAACTCTTATTATTTTTGAAATATTTTTGGATGAAAATATCAGTTTAATTAGTTTTCACCTATATACTCATAGCTCAACAACTTGGCTATGAACTCCAAGTCATGTAATCCAACCTGTAATGTGTGGTAATGAAGCCCACACATGGTCAAGGATCACAGGTCCTCCTAGATCCTCACATGTTTTCCCCTAGTTAGCGTTATACCCTTTGATGAGAATACATACAAATTTTCTAGGGTATGAAAGGTTCTCGGATTTGATATTGGTCTAGTATCCAAGGGTACGTAGGATTTGGGCCAACAGATGGAAATCACCTCCACCATCATTGAAACCCTACTAGTGGTTGGATGTCACTTCCAATTCACTAGCGTTTAATTGAAACGTGGTGTGTGTGGTTCTTTTTAAATTTCATAAAAGGAAAGATGCATAATATAGCACTCACATGATCATTTCCTACATGATATGCATAAAAATAATGTTTGATATTTAGAAAACATGCATGCTACATCTTACATGACATTTTGACAATGAAATTTTACGATGACTAATGGCCTTTGATTAGGCCTCAAGCATGCAAAACCACCACATGGAATATTCTAGCATGCTGGAGTCTAGGAACGATTGCAATAAGAGGTCCTCTATTCCTAGTAGAGCCTAGATAAAGCATAATAAAACAAAATCCTAGGACCTAATTCATTTTTATGTTCTTTTTATCCTTAGTCTATTTAGGTTTCAATTTCTCTGTTCTGGAAAAAACACAAAAACAAATGACAAATACAGAGAGTGTCAGAAGGGCCTACCTCAGGTCCTCATTTGATATAGTTTTTAACTTCTATTGTCTGATGTGTCTGCTATAAACTATAGATCTATGGCATGGTTGCTACTACAGGGCACGTTTTGCAGTCGCGAGCCAACAATGAGACCGTAGTTGTAAGTTGCAGTTTGCACCTGATATAAGGAAACAAAAAATATTAGAAATTAGGGGCATGAATTGCGGAGTTCTACCATGATCACCTTCTGACCTATCCAAAAATCATGCACCTATCTAATACATCAATCGAAATCAAAATTAAAGCATAAAATGATAAACAAGATTACATATAACAATAAAATAGATGTTTCTTTTATTAATATTGAAAACGAATCTCGGTTACAATCATACCCCTCTTAGGGTCACCCAAATGTTGATACAATTGATACAATTCCAAAGCCCCCAATGGGGTAGGCACAATACTAAGGATCTCTAAATAGTCACAAACTTCTTTAGGGTGGAGTTGACCCTCTTCTTCACATTGACGAAGGAATTAGATAATTGAATCTCCTTCGAACCTGCTTTCCTACGGTCAAAAAACAACACAAAAACATTAATAGCATAGGCAACCTCTCATGATGAGGCCCTTTAAAGGATATAAACATGAAAGTGCCATAACATTAATAAAATAAATAAAATGAACAAATCATGTTATACTTATGCAAAACTCATAAATATTGCTTGAAACATAGAAATGAAGAATACTGCTATCTATCTAATTGACTAATTGTATGTAATGATGCATGGAAACAAAATATTAGTGCAAAATTGCTTAAATAGAAATAACTCACATAAAACCCTAATTAAACTAGTCAGTGTCTCTAAAACATGAAATAAACCATTGAAATGCCTAATCTAGCCTAATTAAGCACAATTCAAAAGAAATAGTAAGGAGATCTATCATCGGTTGCAAACCATAGCTCAAATGAGCGGTCTGCACTGCACACCATGGTTGTCAGCCATGACGAGCAATCAAGTATCTTTTCCCTCCAAATAAAGGGTTGTGGGCTTGATCTTCCTTGTCCAATTGATTATCAAGGGTCACCTTGATGTCCTCTAACTGAATTGGCAGTTGAATTCCACAATTGGGCCTTCGTTTTCTCAAATTTGTATTTCTTGGTGTTCTAGCTCCTTAGGGCATCCATGGCACAAATTGACATGATGCTTGGTAAATTGGCAAATGAATGGCAACTAGTCTCTCTCAGTGTACTCACATGAGTCTACAATCTGATAGGACTTCATAGCTCTAATCTCCAATGCTCACTTGATATTATTTTGATAGCGCTTCACTATCAAAATGCCCTATATCCAATAATTGGTTGCCCTAATTTTAAGGGGTACTTATAGGATTACCCAAGGGCTAGGGGTGGCTTCATGGAGAAGCCAAGATAAAGAAGAGATGGTTGGGACATTTGGATTGGAAGCCTCTAGAATATTTCGTCCTTCAACTAACATCTTCTAGAACAAATGGTTGTTCAAACCGATTTGGCTTGGATGAAGGCCAACTAAACTTTAGTTTAGATCGTAGGTGAAAAATATGGCCTAGACTAGAGACCACAGGTCTCAGCTATGGTTCATCCTGTAGACCGTAGGTCTCAACTGTGGTTCAGACCGATTAGGCCAAGGAGCCCAAATTGAGTGGTTAAAACCATTACTCTATCTTGGAATCTATCCAAGATATTCCATATGGTCTTGTAGCATGTCCCATATGAGTAGTCACCATCGACATGATGTATTTTAGGTGTCTACATTAAGTAATCATACCAGATTATTATAGTATACCTCCACTATTTTGGTTCCTTGCCATAGGCTGGAAAATTCTTCAAATTTTAGCGCATAAAAATGCTTTATCGGGAACCTTTTCTTGAAGATAACTATGAATTCTTTCCATATAATTTCAACATGTTCAATATTAATCTTCCCATAGTGGGTTTACCGCTAATCTATAGCATCCCCATCTAAGTTGATCATGGTACATACCATTTGGGTTTTTGGGGAATAGAATTTTATTGTGAGGTAAACCTCTAATTCTCTTAGCCATGCTTCAGCTGCATCCCCTTATCCTTCTCCACAAAACTTGGAGATACAAATATTTTTTAGATTCTTAATCATTTTATTTTCTAGAAGAGTTCTCGCTTGCAATTATTCTGTAGTTATCTCATCATATTGGCTAATTTTTTAGCCTCTAGATTGCAAGTTCTGGTTTGCAATTGTTTCTAACACTTGTCTCATTTGATCCTTCATAGCAACAACCATAGCAGTGAGGTCTTCTACCTCTCAATTGGAGTTTGTTGGATCCTCATCTCAAAGTTATTTTTTGACATTACTTTGTTGAGTCTATATAGGTGTAGGCCTCTCTTTTTCTACCTTAGGTGATTTTTTAACATAGTTACAACCAAGAAAAAATATTAGATTACAACTTCATCTTAAACTGTATCACTAATCCAAGCCATAATACAAATTTCTTTTTCTAAAAGCATAAAAAATATAACTAGGGTAGTATTCCAAGTTTATGATGTATCACTAATACCAAATCCCATACTAAGGTATCATAACATTCATTCACACTTGGGATTAATTCCCATTAGATTCTAGCAAATAGGGCATTCTAGGTCATCCCAAATTTAGCTTATACTTTAAGAAAGCCTTCATTGGAGACATACAAATATCTTTAGCACACATGAGAAGGTCTATACCATCATACCTAGATCTTTGATACCAAATATAATGACCCAAAAAAAAGCAAATAGAAAACACACAAAAGAAAATATTTTTTTAAACTAAGGTGAGGTATTCATAAACCCCTAACCAATCTAAGATTTATCTATTTGTTTAAATCCTTTAAGTTTTATTGAATATATATATCTCAAGAGATACCATCACACAAGTCCTATCAGTGTAGGCTACCATGTGATACCACAAATAATCCTATCTATATCATCATCCTTGATGAGCTAGAATTATCACCTTCAATCAATTGAAGGTATACACGCATCACCATACCATACACAAGCTAGTTTATGTAGGTATGCTACAAGTATTGTGAGTTAAGCTATCCATATCATATCCATGATGAGCTATATTAACTTAGATGTAATCTTCCCATAAAATTAGTCACCATTCTTCCTAAGGGGGTCTTAATCCCTTAGGTCTTCCTATGTTCACCCTATGGGGTATCAATCCCTTAGGTCACTCTCTAAGTTCACCCTAGAACTTATACTTATTTTTATAAAATTGGAATAAAGCAAGAACAATTCTAGATACTAAATCTAATAAAGAATATAGCATTAAAAGCATACAAGAGATACCAAGAAAGAAGAAATACTAAAAAATAATAACATTTATTGAAAGAGAATGTAATACAAAATATAAATAATTCAAACAATAAATTAAAAAGTATAATCTTCATCATTCCACAATTATTACATTCATCAAGGCATGGTAAAACCTTCATACTTGTATATAATAAATAGTACATCAGGATAATTTAGGGATATCTCCCTTCAAATCTAGTCTATTTGAGCATAAGTAAATAAATGGTAAGTAGAGAACAAACTGGTGCATTATTCCCATCTGCCTCTTTGGTCCTCCCGCTCTTCCATCGATCATTTGAGGATAGTAGAGGATCAATACAATCATGGTTCAGGATATGCATACATCTAAATGCATCTACATTTACTTTACCAAATTGAAACTATACAAATTTAATCAAGCCTCTAACCATCTAGTGCATAGTTGATATCATAAAAGAATCATTACTTTTATTTTCCCCTCTCAAATACCCTTAGAGAGTTATTCAACATGCATAACTTAGATCACGGTTTTTACTTAATCAAATCTTGTCTTTGATCAATAGATTAGAGTCCCATACCTTTAATCTATTGAAACAATCATTTCATTCATTTACTTAATTAAATCTTCACTACTTCAATTTAAAAATAAATTATTTTCTTTTATTTTATAAACCAAAGTCCCATAAACTTCAATCTATAAAATAATCCTTTCATTCATTTACTAAATTAAAGCTTGACTACTTCAATTTAAAAATAAACTATTTCCTTTTATTTTATAAACCAAAGTCCCATAACCTTCAATCTATAAAATAATCCTTTCATTCATTTACTAAATTAAAGCTTCACTACTTCAATTTAAAAATAAATCATTTTCTTTCATTTTATAAACCAAATTCTCATAACCTTCAATCTATAAAATAATCCTTTCATTCATTTACTAAATTAAAGCTTCACTACTTCAATTTAAAAATAAATCATTTCCTTTCATTTTATAAACCAAAGTCCCATAACCTTCAATCTATAAAATAATTCTTTCATCCATATTTAATAAATCAAAGCATAACATCTTTCATTTATTTATATAAATCAAACTATATTTATTTAACATAATCAATCCCATATCCCAATTATTTAAATAAATAAAAACATGTTTATTTCATATAATTAAACCCAACCCTTAATAAATTAAATAAACTAAATTACCTTTCTAAAAGCTAAAGCCAATCAAATAGAAGATAGCCAATGGATTTTAAAGAGGACATCACAAAAGGCTACATGAAACTTCAAGAGATGGACAACCAAAAGGAGTGTAGCCATTGCTACAATCCACCCTCACGATAGGGGCCAAACCTCCTCAAACATACGTGGTGCCCAAGAATTACCTACAACAAGCCCGACTGGGTTACGATACAAGGAAATCCCTTACATAGGGATGGTAACACAAATTAGCCACAATAAACGATTATAAGACCCTAGACAAGGTCCAATGGCAGAAGTACGTCTATCGCAGTAAGCAAAAAAGGTCCATCGACCTAAGAAAAACCCCACCCCATCCTTTGGGACGTCTAACATAGGTTAGCAAGCAAAAGTAAAAAAACATAGGTAATGCATGGCTTAGCCAATCAACTAACTTTTCTCATGGTGAACTCCTTTCCAATGAACCCCTTGAGCAAGGGCTACAAGCAACTAGGTTTACAAGGTTTGATCTACCAAAATCTAGACTTCCCTAGCTTGAAACGTAGTGCTAGCACACCTAACACTCACTAGATCGGGTTCTAACCAACAACACAACACTCAACTACAAAGCGTAAAGGAAAAGGGTTTACAAGACCAGTGCTCACTGTAGCGCTTAGAGAGGTAAAATGGTTGGGCATACGCCCAAAGTTTTTATGTCACTTAGCAAGTGTAACAACTTGTGATGGTCCAAGGGTTATCTAAACAAGGTTTAAGAAAACAATACAAAAGCATAGAGGAATTATTCTCTACTACCCAGACAACAACCAATCTTAGATGAACCCAAGAGGCTACGTCGAACACAACGATGTCCATAGCCAAACAATTCCCACTAAGATGTGAAAGCGAGAGATTTAACAAGTGATAGAAGGTGATAGAAATTTTAAACCAACCTGGTAACCTTGGTGATCTCTTCATCCTCTAGACTATTATATTTTTTGACGTGTTGTTCCTCTCCTTGCATTTGACTTCTCTTCTCTTCATTGTGAGCCCCCACAACAACCTCCCCATTATTATTTTTTTTTTCTGCATCCCCTTCTTTTCTTCCTTCCACTACGAGGAAAATCCCCTCCTCTTTTACTATATTTCCTCATAAGGGATGGAATATCATTCCTCCCATCTACCACCATTACTCCAAATCTAATCACCCATACCTCAAATCCAATCGCCATTATTTTTCCTTCACACTCCCCAATATCGATAGAGCTAAGTCAAGGTAATTCATTTTTTTTAAGTTATTATTCCCTTAACAAGAAGCTTTGCCATAAGTGGCACTCTTCCTTTTCAATGTTGGTAGGCACCCCATCAACTCAGATGTCCAACTTGCAAAGATTTTACTTTTATGGTAGATCTCTTCTCATTTTTAATTAAAGGGAAATTAGTTGTATGAAAGGATAGATGTCCATTATTGTTTTAAAAATAATACATCTTTTATGATAATTCAAATCATTTTTTTGTTGATAACTATTACACACACACACACACACACACACCCCCCCCACCCCCCCACACAATTTATATATATATATATATATATATATATGAAACTCCTTTATTAATAAATAGTTATTGATTCATATATGAAATTCATTTATCATTTAAAATAAAACAACTATTTATTTATAAATGAAATCCCTTTATCATTTAAAATAAAACAACTATTTATTTATAAATGATATTCCTTTATCATTTAAAATAAATTAATTATTTATTTATAAATTAAATTCATTTATCATTTAAAATAAATCAACTATTTATTTGCAAAACATAGAATAAAAGGTTTTCTTATTGAATACTAACATCATGTTATTCTTTTGAAAGGTTTAAGCAAAATAAAGAGCTTTTTAAAGGCAACCAACTTATGCATGTTTTTATTTTTCAAACTACCAATGAAGATAGTGATGAATTAAAAGATAATCAAACATATGCAACAGACAAAGAGGGAGTCTTTTCATCAACTCAGTCACCTATCTCAGCCTGAGAATTTATGATAGCTACTAGGCTATCAACTTGAGGCTCAAGGTGGCTAGCTATTGATGATTATCCCTAACCAATAATGCATGCCTATATGAAGGTATCCATCCATCTTACCCTTGAGTTGCATTAGTCATCATTTCCCCAACCTCAAGTAGCCCCAATTATGGTGGATGATTGTGATTCTTCCACCTATGAGTGTACCTAATCCTACACATCTTGGAAATATGTCAGTAGTACCATGCTTATAAAATCAACTAAACATCACATAGTTAGTTTAATTCTCAAATTAGGTATTAAAGCATCATATATTAATACATTGTTTCTTTATGCCACAAAGTCTGTTAGGCGGATCATGACAACCATACCCATATTTGTATTTCTATCAAATATATTCTCCATCTTCCTCAAACTACTAAGTTTCCATAATCAATTTTTTTAAAGGAACTAATGACAAGAACATCCCTTACATGACACATAACTCTAACATATAGAAGGATAATAGTCATCCATCAAAGAGAAAATCAGTTTTATTATGTTTCTTCTGTAGAAAAGGTTCTTTCTCCTTTAGAGTGGCAAGATCTAAGAATACATTTTTACACTTCAAGCTCCCAAGGTAATATCTAGTTGTAACACATTTTGTTTGATCTTCATTTTCAAAAAACTAGCTATCACTAATTGTTTTATAATTAGCTTAAAGAATACCATGTAAGGTGTTAGTATTTTTTGTGGAACTATCTAGATGGTCTTTAGTAACCCTTGGGCTTTTATCAATGATCTAATTCAAATTCTCCTTTTGGGATTGAGTTTTTAGTTGCTCGAATGATTTCTGTTGGACAATTGGTGCATCTAGAGGATGCGTTTCTTTCTTTTGAACTGGGATATTTTAAGGTTTTGAATCATTCACATGCAAGGCCTTCTCCTCCACAAAGGAGAAATCATAGAATGATAAGATGACCAAGCATATCTTCTTCAGGTGGTTATATTGTTGACAACCATAACATCTTACGGAGAAGTTTTCATATTCAATATTTTGGATCCATTCCCCATTGCTTGAGGATATAGTAATGGATTGAGGCACATGAACTAAAATATCCATCCAAAACACCAATATTTCTTTACTCATATTAATTTTATTGGATAAATATTCCTCCATTTGGGTATCCATATACTAGAATGCATCAATGGCATTACCAATTTTGGTGAGTATCTTCTCTTCCCAAAGCTCCACAAGGTGAGCATAAAGATTCACCTAGACTAGGAATCCATTAACTTTATTTTGTAAATGGATTGAAACTAGAAATCTGAGGTCTTATATATACACCCATTTGTACAAAAACCAATTATATCTATAATCCATTACCCTATCTCTAAGTGCTAAATTAGAAAATAAAATAGAAAAATAAATTTGGGTAGGAGAGTTACTATAGAGTTTGACAAAGTAGA
>JAQPPZ010015463.1:0-343918 GCA_028583015.1 Wollemia nobilis
TGATTGATGGTTGTTTGATTAAGTTCACCACACCAGGAGCTCACAAAATTAGATTTAAAATCCAGGGATAATTAAGTACACATAATAGAAGCAGACATTTGAAAGACTAATGTTTATGCAAAGCAAGGCTGTATGACTCGTTTTTATTTCTGTTTGGGTGATGCACTGACCACTTCATCAGCAGTACCAAAGACTAATGTTGGTTGATTGATGGTTGTCTGATTTACTGCAGCAGTGCAGCACACCAGGAGTTCACAAAATTAGATTTGAAATCCAGGTATAATCACGTACACATAAAGGAAGTAGACATTTGAAAGACTCATGTTTATGCAAAGCAGGGCTGTATGGCTGGCTTTTACTTCTGTTTGGGGCATGCACCCACTGCGTCCATGAGGTTAATAAATGATGCACTCTGACCATACATTGATTCCCTTTTCAGTGCTTATTTAGATATCATTTTCAAATTAAGTAGGACACATTAGGAACATACGCATCACCTACAAAACGTGTTGGACAATTTGCATATCAATGAGATGCTGCTGAACCTGAGGAAATGTGAAATTACAAAGCAAATTTTGGTATATTTCAGCCTCATGGTTGGTATAAGAAAGTTGCACAAGGATCCAATAAAGGTTGATGTTATCTCGAGGTGGCAAAAACCATACAATGCAACTGAGGTAAGATAAGATAATATGGGACTCGACAAAATAAGCTGTTACAATGCACTGTGGTAACCAAAAAGTACTACAAAAACAGGCTAAACTAGAGTAAAGAAATAGCATAAACTATACCAAAGAGGAACAACAGCATGGCATTAAATTACAGCCTTAGGGTTGGACACAAAATGGGTAAACTAGCATCTTTCAGAAATTCATTGGTAATACTCAATATTTTCACAAATTCATTGCATCTTTCTTAAAAATAGCAGATCTATTACATTCTTTCAAAGTATGAAGTAATTCATTTCTTAGGGCAAAGGATGACAAAATACATTTGATGGCTCAAAATGGCATGAAGTTAAAGCTCAGCAATACTCCAGTTCTGACAATTACTAAATTCGCAAGAACACTTTGAAATTGAGAAGGATGCATCAAAATATATAATAGGAGTGCACTAGCACAAGGAAGAATACCGGTATATTAACCATTCAAAATTATTTTTTAAATCAGTTATGGATTATACTCCATATGGAAGGAATTTAATGTAATGATTCAAGCATTGAACAAATAGCAACACTATATAGACACCTTTTGACAGGTCTGCATGACGGCATGTTTGTACAAGCATGTGAATGTATGCACACCAGTTTATGATACATGTAAATAAGAGGTCATGTTGTCAAGTAGTGTTGTTGTGTGTGTATATGACAATAACTGTTTGTAGGAATATAATAATAGGGTATTTTTAATGTTTTATGTACATGGGTAGCTCAGTGGTAGTTAGGGAGTTTCCAATAAGTATGCATCTATGTGGGATATATCGGATGCTTGTTGGTGGTTGTTGTTAACCAAAGCGTATTGTTGGCCAGGAGTGTATATTGGTAGAGTTGTTCATTGAAGCCCATAATGTATTATAGATAGTTGCTATGCAAGATACATGTTGTATGCACACTGTATTCATTTGTAACTATAAGTTATTCCCACTGTGTACGTTTGTTTATTTATGGATTATGGAATTATATTGCAGTGTTTTATATTCAAGGTTCCATGAGCCTGGGGGACGGGGGGGACGGGGGGATGGTTTTCGGGGACGCCAGCGGACAGCAGGCCGATTTTAGGGGATGGCTGGGGGATGGCTAGTATAATACTATGAAATTTTTTAGAAATTTAGAATAATCTACAAATTGTAGACACAACAAAAATGAAAAATACTTTAACTAATAAATTTTCACTTTTTATCTTCTTCATAGTTCAATAGAGAAATCTAAGACTGCATGGAAAATGCAATCATGGAAACTAAGTGAAAATTGAAGTGACAACTGACGTGTGTCCATTCTAAGAGTGATAAGAATGGCAAATCGATATGTAAAGTATGGGAATTATAAGTGAGTCACTCTAAAGGGATTTTGAACCAAAGAATCAAAGACTTCAAAGCCAGCAATAATGTAAAATAGGAAATTAAATTACAGACTGATTTCATAGTTGGGGTTGACGACATTGAAACTGAAATTTTATTAACTTCCTTGACTAAACAAAAGTGGTCAAATATACTAAACGTTATAAGGTACAGCCAATGAGGATGTTCCTAATAAATCTTAATAATTAATACACCTAAGATATGTGAAACTCATCAGAAAGGTCCAAGAAGATGGTGACATCCAAAATACATCAATCTCACAAAATGGCTCCATCCCTCTTTGGTGCACTCCACAGAACAAGCTATTAGGATTTGAACTTTGGTGCAAGGTACAATGCCTCTCATGCCTAAGACTCCATCCTCCATTATAGTAACCTTATTTATTTAAAGTTTAGCAGAGTATATTCCTTGCAGTAGCACAGGGAGTGTAATGTATTCTTCCAAAATAGGAAGAGAAACTCCACCTCATCCCCAACAATTATATTGACAGATTCTATTTTAGCAAGAGGGCATCACACATAGAGAGGCACAAAGACAAGTGAACTGGCAGTGGTTATCTGCTAAATCCAATTGACCAAGCATAATCAGAGAGTTCTACTGGGATGTGGCTTCATATTGATACCTCCAATGCTCCCCCTCAAGCCCCACACTGCTCAAACTACTGCAGCTTATCTTTGACAAATGTTGAAAACATGGACCACCTAAATGTCACACCTAAGTTACCACCTTCCTGGCAACTCTGGGGTTTCTTCTGCTTTGTTGAAAACAATGGACCAGCTAGAAATCGTTCCAAGGAACACCCAGATCACTTGACCTACCAGCCCATATTCAACTATTTTTTCTGGAGTCTGAGATGTCCTTTCCAGTTCCAACACTCTTGATTTAATGATCTTTTACAATTTGGATATTACGGGGTATTAACCAATAGCACCAACAATGTTTACCTGTTTATACCAGATGAATCCTCCAGCCATTTTAGCCAGGTGAATCAATGTTTACTTTGATTTCAAATTCCACTCGGACACGATTTTTAATATACAATAACCCAACCAACTATAACAAGATTTTGAGGACTAATTGGAGATGATAGAGTAATGTCAAACAATATGTAGATTTTTCAGTCTGTTTTCGATGACGGGGCGCCTGTTTGGCGTAAAGATGATATAATAAAAATGCGTACAAATTAAAACTACATTTTCTGTAACCTCCTCTTAAACAGCTTTGTAATGATTTTTCTGGCAGGTTCAATTGTTATTGCTTTTTTAAATCAATGTGAAAATTGTTTCTCTGAGAGGAAAATGTGGGGGATGGCTGGGCGCCTTTAGGAACGCTCGGGCGGTCCCTAGGGACGCCTGGGCGTCCCAGGGGATGGCTGGGCACCTTCAGATGATACCTATATAGAATTCAAATGAAAGTCATTCTTTTGGAAAACTCAACCAGAACCCTTGACCTGAGCCTCTCAGCGCCACTTAGCCAACATTTCAATCACAAGGGGGAACCCCTAAACTGAGCCTCATGGTGCCGCTTAATCAACAATTCAATCACAAAGGTGAAACCCAAAACTGAGCTTGACACTCCAGCCCTCAAGCATGACACATATCTAGAACCAACATAAAGTCATATTTCAAGCAAAAGATAATTTTTTGAAAAATTCAACCATAACATTAAAATTCTTGCAGTACAATTAATTTTGCAGAAAAGTCCATCTGGAAGAAAAATACTCCCTGGTGCATCAGCCACAAATTCGTCAAGACTGATTTAAATGAATTCATCTTCTATCAATCAAGGCAGCTCATGCCCATCGGGAGTTGCAGAGCAAAATATAAGTTGACAAAGTCAGCACTGAGGAAATGCCATATTCACAACAGCTCAGGTTGATTTGCCACTGAGTCTCCAAAAGCAAACAGAAGAGTATAAACAACATAAGTAAATATTGGGAGAAATTAAGCATCGTTGAGCAGGGCACAGGAAAGGAGGTGTTATAATGTTTACAAGAGGAAAAGGCACAACAAATCATGCACCAAAGTAAGCTTCCTCTCTGATTTTATTTATGAATCTATAATTTTATCACTTTGTAGTTTGTAGATGAATTTTTTTTTTGCCCCAAAAGGATTTCTCACATCTGAATATCACGAGGATATCTCCTAAACACTTGAAGGCCCCACCTGGGTCTCACAAAAATTTACACACACTTTAAGAAAAAGAAAAGCCAACTAGAAACATTGTTTGCCACCTATCAATGAAAATTAAATGATTACAGTAAATTTGTCTACAATTGACTGTTTAGTGTAGTTTAATTTGTGATATTACATTTCTTATTATCTTTGTATTTTTATTAGTACATCCAATACCCTTTTTGCTATGATTTTGAACTTGCTTCTAGCTGTCCCACTTAATTAGCAAAAATGCAACAAAATATGTTCTAGCAGGGTTTATGCTTAAAGTTGATCATTCCTGTACTTTTTAGCAACCCTATGCACTTGAGTTGTCCACACTCAAGGACAAGCATCTCTTTCACTCCATTTACAAACCATCTTAACTTGACACAAACTTGGATATCAGAAAATTATTCCCTACTACCATCTCAAGTCCTTATTTTCCCTCATATGCATATACCTCTCTCATTCTTACCAAGAAATAAAATGAATACTTGAGATGACATTTGATAAAATTCAGAATATTCATATTCATTAGCATTAAACAAAATTTATCGTTATTTCACGTGGTGACAAATCATTAAAATATTATCCTTTTCATTACAAAGTGGATAACTACCTAGAAGCCAGTTTCTTAGATGACATATTGTTTATTACTGGTTATCATTAATATTCAACCAAACATTACATGTACACATCTAATTGTCTAATTTGCAAGAAAGAATCATTTAACCACTACAAATATATAAGTATCATATTGAACCTAAAGAATTGTTAATTGTATAAGTTAATAAGAAATAGATAAAAGATCCACTGCAATAACTACTTACTGGATTAATAATTAACAAAACACCCAGATAATTCTCCATAATGAATTATGTTAGACAGATGCCTAACTTTCAAACTGAAGAACTTGTTTCAAGTCAATCCTAGTTTATTCAGACACATTGCTTGCAAGAGTGATCTCTAATTAATGGTTAGAAGTTAAACCATTTCTAGCTCAAGAAGGCAACGTTGAGATGATAATATCAAGTCAATTTATATTAAAGTCAGCACAATCAAGTACATATAATATGTGTGTGTGTGTGTGTGTGTTGTATTAGTGTTAGCTACACAACTATCCAACAGCCCACAACATAAAGAAAATTTGTATAAATGATTATAATTATCAATATAAATAAAGATCAAATTGCTTCTTCGTCTTCCAAATTCTCACACCACCTGAATAACCTTCATATGGTATTGAGGCACAGAGTTCAGGGCACGGGAGAAACTGATAAGCATAGGAAAAAATCTAAGACGGGCTCAAAAGACTAGGACACAAATGCATTATTTTGAACAGGATTTGAATAAAGCAAGTTGTTATAAAAGTCGGTTATAACCAGTCAAGATCAATTATAATAAGTCCAGGTTTACACTAAGAAAAAATAGTGTTTTAACTGGAACCATAGAAAGGTGAACTAAATTGCTATAAGATGTTACAATATTTACATTTCACAAAGATGGTGGTGTGGACTAACACGAAGAGCAAAACGTTGAAAAATAATAGCCTCAAACAACCCCACATGGACAAGGAAAAGCCTTGACAGCCAACAAGAATCAACACATAGCCTCAAAACAGTCCCCTAGATATCATGAGCAGTGTTAGATACAGAGGTATTGTTTCAACTTTCAAGGTATGCAGACTACAGAATCAGGCAAATAGTCACATGCCAATCACAAAGCTCTTTAAAGTAAAAGATATGACATCAGCCTACTCAGGATGTCACAAACCCTCCTATGAAGACACCATAAAAAATCCTCTTATATTCAGCGCACTGTACTTTTGCCAAGGGCTGGTTGAGACAGATATAAGATGAAGATTAAGAAATGGTTATCCAAAAGACTAGATGAATTTCAATGCCTGCAAACATTCACAAATGCCTCCAAAGACCAATCAGTTGCAGATGCCATGCAACAAGACACTTGAGATCACCACCAAGAAAAACTCCAGACCAAGCCCTAATTCTAATCCTCATGACCGACAATAGTGTGTGATTTCAAAAGATATTACTATGACAATTCAACAGATAAGTCCAACTACAAAAAAAAAACTGCAAAACTGTTCTTCCCACCACCCCCTTTTATTTTTGTTTTTTTTTATATAATTTGGTATGTCCTGGCATAACTCTCCTAGGAAATAACAATGATGCTTGCACTCTCACTACAATCAAAACAGCAGACTAATATAAAACAATCCTTAACTATTAAAATTCACCATACTATTTGGTATTTGTCCTAGCATAGGTCTCCTGAGAAATAACAGAAACTCTTGCAGTTTCATTACAGTCAAAACAGCGGGCTGGTATATAAGAGTCCTTACCAATTAAAATTCACCATACTATTTAGATGAATTATAGTATTGCTAGAATTTTAATTTAACAGGAAATTTTTTCGGAGGACACATACATAGTCTGTGGACACATAGACATGTCTTTGCTTTATAATTCATATGGAAAAGTTATTACCGCTCAAGGAGCATGCAACATCTGATATCAAATCACTGAATTGCATTTTCTGCAAAGAGCAATACTGGAAGCAATTATTCTTGGTTGCAGAGTAGAGAAATTATTCTTTCAACTATAGCAGGAGATGGATAGGCATTCAGTAGTTTCAAAAACTTGGTGGCTCCTTTTCTGTAATTTTATAAGGAGAATTAATGAGGAAAGTCATCACATTTTAAAGGGAATAAGGTGCAGGAACAAAATCGAAGCTTAACAAGATAGTTTGTTGATTGAAATAGGGTTTGTAGAACCAATGAGTAATAAGCAATTGGTACATTTTTTAATAATGATTGGGACCTGATATTAAGGCCAGAATATTTTTTGAAAGTCTAATGTTAGAGGCATAAGAAATTTCTATTGTTAAATAAAATTTAAGCTATGCAACCCTAGAATTGGATCTTTTCATAAACTCATGGCGAAATATTCTATATGGAAGCAGAAAATGCAGACACTACTTAAGTTCGAGCATATGCTAGATGGTGTCTAACAGGAAACTTTAAACTACCCCACCCCACCCAACAAATAATTTTAAAATATATATACATATATTATTTCTTTAACCAGGATCAAATCATACAAGCTGTGCTATGGCACTACATGAAAGGCCCCTTCCCATATATGCAATGAAAGAAAGCAATTGAGCTTTTGCACCAATGGGCAAAGAGTCTAGAGTCCTAGACTCTGTGTATCTTTATGGATCCAAATGAATTGAGATTAAACAAGAAAAGCCAGTTCATCTAAACATCTTTGATTTGAGCATGTTGATTAAAGTCACATCACCTTGAAACATGTTAGCATAATACATTAGTTACTTAATGTAAGGGCATAATCATTAATAAGTGTAAGGGTACGTCCCTTCATATTTCATTGTATAAATATTCATACTAAATTAATAAAGACACGTGCTTCATTCTACATTGATAAATTTGATATGGTATCAGAGCACCAAGGTTTGCCATCAGACCTAGGAGGATTGGAGCACCAGGGTTTGCCATCAAACCTGGGAGGATTGGCGCATCCAATGCCCAAACAAAAAATTCGTTTGAGCCCAGCCAGCGCTTGTTTGAGCCCACCAGCCCAACACAATCCATTACTGTAAAAACGGAGTCGCGTGGTCATCACAGGGCGAACTATTCTTTTGCCTTTTACTAAAGAGTACCGTGTGCTGGTCACTTAAAGCGACATACGTTAATTTGGAGCATCGCTGGTTGAAAGGCCCAAATACAGTGAACACAAGCACAACAGTTGCCCTGCGTATTGAAAATAAAACTCCGTCAACTTGATCTCTTTCTACATCAACTTGCCCACAAGAAACAAATTATTAAGTTGTTCTCTTTCTACGACAAAGATAATTGCCTAATCGAATGCTTCTGCAACATTATCTCTAAAGAGAGTGAGCCATTAAAAAGACAATCGAACACCATCCTCTGTCAAACGCCATCCTCTGTCAAAGACTTCCAGCTTAGTTCGCATGTGGACTAGTCTTTCCTCCCTTGTATTCTAGATCACGAGACTTTGCTAAAGAAACATCTCTTGTAAAGAGATTAAGATTTTGAATCCAAACTCGATTGCTGGACAGCTGAAGCCGAAGTTATATTGGAAACACTGGCCTAAAATTTTGGGCGCTAGTCGTGTAGGTGACATAAACAACCTGGCAAACTCTCTTGGCGCTCAATTCTCTTCAATACGCCATTGCAGCATTGCAGAATTCCTATTTGGATACTTGTCTACAACTGAAGCAGACTCAACGTTTTTGCATACACCAAGTTCCATAATTTGCTTCCCATCAGGTGAGTCGTAGAAGAAATAGGAAACGAGACCTCTCATGCGATTAAGATACGATCTGGGAGTAGCCAAACACGAGGACGAGAATACATCCTGCCTCTTCCAACTGCAATATATTCTGCGCACACTCATAATGTCTCCTAACAAGAGCTCAAGGAAGGGAACGCCTTTGCTTGTTTGGTGAGAACTCAGCTCGAGCAGATTCAGGGAACGTTAATGGTGTTTATTATAGGATATTTGAGGCCACTTCCATATCGTCCGGAGTGAAGCCATGAGCAATGCAGTCCTCACAGCAGATGGAACCCAATACGTGTCGCCGTTGTCGCGGCAGGAACTCGTATGCAAAGTGTGTGCTAGGGCTTCCATCACCCGAAGCCTATCCAGAAGGCCCAGCCGTGGAAATAGAAGCAAACAGGCATGTGTTTCTAAAATAATTTTATAAAGTTCTAATATAAAGTCCCTTATAATATAAAATTATAAGCCCACAGAGCTGCAAAACTTTCTAAAATAACTTTATAAAGTTCTATATAAAGTCACTTATAATATAAAGTTATATAGGAGCCAACTTTATATTCGAACTTTATATTATATATATCGAGTTATCAATAACTTTATATATTTAATATTTATAAATTTAATATTTATAAATCTAATTAATAAAAGAAAAAGGGTGATGGTGTATATTTTGCCCCCGTGAAATGGCGCAATTGAGTGCTCCCAAAATATTGCTTTCCAATTCTCAAGTCCTCAACGATGACAATTATGCGGCCTGGACAACAAAGATTCAAGCCATTCTTGAATTCGAAGGCTTATGAGAGATTGTTATTGGGACTGAGCAACGTCCATCGACAGTTGGCAAAGATCAGAACGCGTTTGATCAACGAAACCGCAAGGCTCGTATGATCCTTCTCCTTGGTATCTCGGGCAATGTCCAACCTCATGTTCGAGATGCTAAGACTTCTACTACCGTATGGATGAAGTTGCAACAAGTGTATGAGTCAAAGAACCAAAATCAAATTCTTCATCTTCAAGGACAATTGCACACTCTAAGGTTGAAAGGTGGCGAGAAGTTGGAGTCATTTCTTCGCCAAGTAGCGACGCTCTGTGCCTCCCTACAAGCCCTAGGAGAGACTGTGGAAGATAAGCTCCTTGTACTCATTGTCCTGAGAGCACTCCCGGAGTCGTATCGCACCTTTGTAACATCCTTGAACATCTTGAAGCAGAAGCCAAATTTTGAATAATTGGTAAATCTGTTGCAACAAGAGTAAGCATTCCATGAGAACTCAAATGAAGAAGAGCATGCCATGATGACGAATCAACAAGGCCAGAAGTCATTACACCAGAAAGAAAAAGGCAAACAAAATCCCAACAAACCGCAGAAAAGTTATTTGATTTGTGGTAAAAAGGACCATGACTTGCACAAATGTTGGTACAATTCTTTTACTCGGGGTGATTCGAGTAACAAGAATACTAAGCAAAGAGGACCATCTCCTAAGAACCAGGGGGAATGGAACCAACGCCAACCCCAATACCAACCACAAGGAAATGTTGCCCATACTAACAACGAGGAGGAAACTGAGGATTTTGCTCTTGTTCATCAGGAGCGACCATCCACCATCGTCATGAGACGAGTTTCACCTTGAGGGGGGAACATACCTAACAACAGAGTGAACCTCGTATGTAGTGATCTACTCTATCACACCTGGCGGTTGCAGCGGCTGGTTACCCATGCAAACCGGTAGGATGAGAAGATTACAATAAGGACATTCATAGTTGTTAAAGCAAAGTGAGGGATGACCCACTTTTGCTTAAGTACTCAAGAAGTACTTATTTTGCTTAGACCTAAAGGATGACCCAAAGGCAAACGATCGAGAGGCGGATCCAGAGGCAAATGACCGAGAGGCAGACCCAAAGGCAAACGACCCAGAGGCTGACCCAAAGGCAAAATGACCCAAAGACAGACCTAGAGGCGACAGACCCAAAGGCGGACCTAGAGGTATTTACCTAAGCAAGAGGAACCAGAACCAAGAGCCAAAGCACAAAAGAGCAAGAGCCTAAGACATTATCCCACCTAATGTATTATGGGGGGGGTATGTTAGCATAATAAATTAGTTACTTAATGTAAGGGCATAATCATTAATAAGTGTAAGGGTATGTCACTTCATATTTCATTGTATAAATATTCATACTAAATTAATAAAGAGATGTGCTTCATTCTACATTGATAAATATGATAAAACATTGCTCCAAAATGGATCCTCCACCAACAAAATAGGACAACAAATCTGCACAAATGCCAATCTTTTTTGCAATTCACTGTTATCAGTAAAGAATTGCCAAGCAGCACTGCTTGCCATGACTGGTGTAGGAAAAAAAAAAGTTTGTAAATTTCTGCCTCAGATGATGGCCAAAAATTTATTGCAATCAAATACACCTCCGAAATAAATGAATGATCCTCTTCTTCCACAACATACAAAGTTGGAGCCTTAAATTTCAAACTTGAGTAAGTGTTTCTCGATTGCTAAACCTTAACAAGTTACTAGCCAGCCCAAATCCGTGTGTGCATGAATAACACTCATGCCTTTCAGATTTTTTGAAAATATTGTTGCTGATGTTGTTCAATGTCTGTAGTTCCCTGATTCTTTTGTCTAAGCGCTAAGCAATTTTGCAAGATATGTCTTGCCTGCTCATATAACTCTTTGATGAAATAAAGAAAAAATTTCTTCACATTACCCCATTTCCAATATCTCTAATAAGGACTTCATCACTGTAGTTGAAGTTTGTATAGACATGTTTTAAGCAAACAATTGCAGCTCTTTGGAAAAGCTAGTTTGCTGGTTGAGGTTAAAATTTTAACCCGATTTAATTCACATCATGAATGCTAATGTTGATGTTTCTGGTTTCAAAGTTCTTCCCATTTGCAAAACCCTACCCTTGCAAATTCTGGTACGAGGTCTAACTGCCCCCATGTAGTTTGGAATGTCCAAAAGAGGCATGCAACAAGATCCCAAGCCCCCTGAGGACTTCAACTTGCCAATGAAATGAAGTAACAACTGATTGCCATTCCTTCCATATCCTCTTCCAAAGAGTTGAGACAAACAACATAAAGTCTTTACCTTACAAATGATGTCACAAAGATGAAAAAGCCCTGTAATCTCTTGGATATGACAAGCAGTACAAATGCTATGGCAGAAAAGTATTTACCAAGGTTATTGACAAACCATTAATCTTACTACCCATGTAATATCTTATATGGTTCCTTGTGCTTGAATGACAGAGATAGCCAATGGCCCTCAATTTCCGAGTAGAAGTGCATATTTCAAGCTACCAAGGACAGATATTGACGACTTTATTTCCCCACAAAAAACGATCTAAGTGGACTTCAGCATCTGGTCACTTATATTATTCATCTTGCCTACTCCCTTAGTTGGCTGTGTACAAACAGCTAGAAAAACTCCTCAGATCATTCTTGTGGGTCAAATAAAGTGACTTTTCCAGCCGTAATGTAGTGACCACACTTGCATTATCTGTATTTCTCTATTGCTTGTTAATTTTTATTTTTGTGCATGTGAAGTCTGGACGTCTTAAATAGATCAACAGCCTACAAAGAACAGCAGGCCAAGCTTTCCAGCTTAGGAATGCTTGTATTGCAGGCACAGTTGGCAGATCCATCTCAGATTTGGCACATACATTTCTCCATCCGAAGCAATTTTTTCACATAGAGATTAGGCAAATCCATATGAGATTTGTCTCAATTAGCATATCTGTCTTAGATTTTTCTCTGATTTGGCATATCCATTTCCAATCTAAGCAATTTTTTCAAACCTCTAAATATTTGGCAAGTCCATCTCAGATATGGTAGATCCATTTTGGCCAATCTGTATCAGATTCATCTCAAAATCTATCTCAACTTTGGCAGTTTGTCCTAAATGCAGAAAATTTGTCTTCAACTAGAATTATTTTTTTCCTAAGCATCTTTCTACATCTTTAATTTTGCAGTTGTTTCTAGGACACTCTTCTCTTTCTTGACTCATTGTCTCTTTCTTTTAGTGGTTGCATAGGGGCCTCTCAGCTCTGATTAACTTTTTTATTTTGTTCTTTGCTTAAGGGTTCAATCAGATGGAGAGCAAAAAGGGTCATTTCTTCTCGTGGCACCAGAAATGGATCACAATATTATGAATATACTTCCACAATCTCCCATCAACAAGCAGACTATGCAAGTGGATCTTGATATAATAATGACTCTGGCAGATAAATTGTTGATAGCAGAGACTAAGCTAAACAAGCAGAGCTCTATGATTTATACACCAGAGATCTCACTTTCAATGCTAATACCCTCTTTCAGGAGCAGATCTCAAGTAGGCAATAACCACAGTTTTCAAAGCAACTGTTGTTGGGGGGGCTTCAGAACAAGAATGTAGATGCTTGACACTGCAACGACAATAGCAACCCATAAAGCAGATGGCATTACGATTAGACTCAAGCAATGGCCTGAAGGCCATTGAGCAATTTTGACGATTAGTAACAACCACTAATGGTGAGGAAGGAAAGATTCTTTGGTGGGATGGTGCTACTCAATGCACTACCAATTTTCTTAAGAGATTAGGGACGCATGATTACCAGGACAAGATAAGGTAAAAAACAGGAACCTTGTCTTGCCCTTCAACATGCTAGACATAAGTTGGAGATGAGCCCCTTTAATAAAGGAAACAGAAAATCATTGGAAAACTAGAATCACAATCTAGAAAGTTTGAATATTAAGCCAGAAGTGCTAAATTTGAGGCAGATTGCATTGGATTACAGATGGATATGTAACACCCAAGTTCGAGTTCCAATTCCTAAAATACAAGCAAAAGTCTTGAGTTGGATATATATTAGCATTTTGAGATAAAAATAAAAAGCTTTTAAAATATGAATTTGGAGAATGGCAATATATTCCAACAGCATTTTCAACAAAAAAAAAGAAAAAACAATAAGCTGGAAGTAATCCATGGTTGACCACTGCTATGAATATTGTCATGCATGTGGTTCCTCAAAACGTTGAAGGCTATGCAAAGATTCACTTATCCAGATAATTGGAAATAGAAGAGATTATAGTTGCCTTAAAGGACATGAAGGATGCCAAATCACCACATCTAAATGGCCTTCCTAAACAAAATTTGAAAAACAGAAAAGAAATAAGAAAGTGCCTGTTGTTGGCAAGGGATATTTTTAAGGTGCTGTTTGTCCATCTTGGCAAGTGTGAAGGGGCAGCAAATTGATGAGTGACTTATTAAACTTATTCCCAAGGGTGCAAAAAGAGAGATGGGTTGGGATTGGGGTCCCATTGCTTTGCTGAATGTTTCTTATAAAACCTTGGCTACCCTTGCCAAGAGAATCAGACTACTGATTGCAAGGATTGTAAGATGGGAACAAAATGGTTTTATACAAAGTTTGTTTTTTTTAGACAACCTCATCAGAGCCTGGGATGGGTTTAATGGACCTCTGAATCATGTAAAACTGTCTTGATTATTAAGATTGGTTTTGATAAAGCTTTTGACAAGACAACGAGGGATTTTATCCTGAAAATGGTGAATCAGTTCGGATGTGGCACATTTTTCTACAAGGTTGTTGCAACCTTGTTATCCTCTTTCTCATTTCAAATCAGTGTCAATAGCATCACTATAAAGAAAATACATTTGCACAGATATATTCGTCAAGGTTCTAGCTTGGTTCTCTCTCTGTCAGCCATTGATGCTGTTAGGTACCTTCTCAAGGCAGCTACAATTACAGGCACAGAGAGAGATAGAGAGAGAGAGTATTGACATAGTCTTGACCTCTGCTTGCCAAGAAAGTCACTATTATTGACAGAATTTTCATATTTAATCATTTTCTGTAGTCCTCTCACATTTTCCTTTCTTTTGCAGTGTACAAAGGAATAAAACTCTTAAGATCCTTCCTTTGGGGCAGATGAGGAAACAGAGGTCTTCCTCTGCTTTGGATGTTCATACAATTCCAAGAAAGAATAAGAATTAAGATATATCTAGCATCAAAGCACAAGGATCAGCGATTGTTGGTAAATGGTCTGTGATATCAGTAGAGGGAGAGGCACCATAGCAGATTTTATTTCAACGAAGCATTGCTTGTACCCACTATATTCAGTGATTTCATTGGCAATAGTCAAGCATTCATGTTGTCTACATCTGCTCCACTACAGAGAACGTAGAATGCATTGTAGTCAATTGCCATCTCTCCATAATTTGAAGATCCAAACCCCATTTGGATTTTCATATGCCTTATGGAAATCTTAGGCTCTTTACCATTTTTTGCAAGCAAAACGCTAGCAAGAAAAGGTCTTTTTTTCGGAAGGACCTTTGGAATCAAAATGATCAGCTATGGTTTTCATAGCTAGAACTTAACAGATCTCAACAACTAAAACCTTCAGAAAAAAGCATCCTTCTCAAAACTTTGCAGAATTTTACCTCACACATGCCTTTCCAAATCACAATTGCAAGAAACACATCTCCACTGGAAGGACTACAATGGTTCAAATGGAAAAACACCTTCCACTATGAGGCCACTGGCTTATATAATTCATAAGACACAATCTCCCTATTGCTCAATATTTAAACAGATTTTGGGACACTGCTGGACCCAAAAGAGCAGTGGCAATGATGTTGCTAGAAGATTTGGAAGTGAAGATCCCACTTTAGACCAAACGTTTTTGGGTGGATCATGATACATGATGGATTGACATTACAGGCTCCTCTTCAGAAAATTGGAAAATCAAATTCCAATTGCCCTGTATTGAGAAATGGAAGACTTTCAGTTGTGTGGCAATATAAATGCAGATTGATCAGGCTCACAATATAACAGAAATCTGCTTCACACATATGTGTGGGTTCTACAGTAGCTTTATTATCCACTGATTTGTATTGTTGCCTCTCTTTCAAAAAGTTTAGAACATGGTACTCATCATGTGAAGTCTTAAGTGTGGAAAAATATGTGCTGACATTTTGCTTATAGGAATTGAATATGCAGACAAGGGTCATTTGAAACAATGGAGTTAACACAAAGGATCTGTGTAAATCTATGGTAGAATGGAAATGTCCAGAAGTTGGGATAATCAAAATTAATTTTGATAATCCTTCCAAAGGAAATCCAGCGAAAGGGCAATTGGAGAAGAGACCCAGGTGTTGTAGGTGAGTTGGAGAGGAGAGGGCAATCCTCCAAGGGAGGTCCCAGGTTCAAATCTCCACCCTACCAAAAAGCTGAATTGGGTATCCAAAATCCAATTGATAATGTTGGTGCGGGCAGGGTCGGGTGCAACTCCCGGGTGACTTTGACGGTGTAGAACCCCCTGTTCGTGGTCTCTCAGACCAAGGCGGCCCCACAAGGGGTTTTTCGCTTAAAAAAAAAAAAAAAAATCCAGGGAAAGCTGGCAAAAGTGGTTTTTTCCGGGAATCTCCTCACCTACTCAAGAATCGAATAGAACTTCAACTAACTACAGAGGCTAAGGCACTTCTTACAGGGATAAAGATTGTCATTGAAAAATGGAGATATATTTGAATTGAGGGGGATTCACAGAATAATATTTATGCTATAAAGAAAAATGGATGTGGGGATTGGATCAACAATAATATTATTTTTTATGTCCCTCAATTAATGATGGAGCTGACCCGCAAGAGATACCGTAGCTGTAATTCCTTGGGTTTTCATCTAGGAGACCCAAGTTCAAACTCCGGTATCACGGGACCAGGACCCCTCATAAAAACCCGTGTAAACTCAAATATTTTGCTTATTAAAAAAAAAAAAATTGATGGAGGCAGTATCTTAGAAATGTCAGCATATCTATAAAAAAGAGGAAGATAGCAGATGAATTAGCCAATCGTGGTGTTGATCTTGATCTCGGCAAAACTCAAATTTTAAAAGGTAACTGGCTGAGAGAGGTTCTATCTCTTAATGAAAAAGATAACAAAGAGTGAAAGAGGAAACACAGTAATTTGAGGGAGATGAAGAATATCTTTAATAGAAAAGCAAGCTGGATGTGGTCTAATTTGACCTAATAGCAAATGTAATGTTTTGATATTTTGATGGGAGTGGCTCCCAATTAAAACCAATAACAGCCATGGATGCAACGATATGTAGTCTGGCTTTGAAGAGTATTGGAGGACACAAATTTCAAACAATCAATTTGACAAAGAACCAATCCTTTATGCATGCTCATCGAAGGAAATCAATATAATATCAGAAATGTTCACAACAAAGACATCCACTTGATTTATTTCTATGTGAAAGACCCGTCAACAAACATATTTATAAAAGCAATCGGTAGAGATAAAGTCTGAAAATTTTAGTGGAATGTTGGGTGTAACTAGAATGAACATCAAAAACTGCAGTTATGATCAAAGTTAGAAAATATGCGATCAGCAAATTGTTGGCAAGACATGGAAAAATCAGATTGTCAATTAATGGGGTATTAGCTAAATAACACAAAACAAATGAGTAACTAAAATAAATATAAAATTGGAGATAACATCAAATTTTTCCTAATATTTTCCCTCTTTTGCAAAATTTTCCGAACCTGTTCCTTTCCTAATTTTTTCACGATTTTTTCCTATTTCTTCCAGTTTTCCCCATTTTTCAGATTTTGCCAATTTTTTGCAATTTTTCCTATTTTCCATACACATATCACTGGGGAAGAATAAATCACTATTTCCACATTTTTTGTGAATTTTTTCACAGTTTTGCAACAATAATAACACTTATTTAAATTGTGTAATAAATTGAGTCTCCTAATAATGTCATTAAAATATACAGACTTTATTCAAATTGATAATACCATACATATCATTATGGTTTCATTAATATGTTTGTTATGTATAAGTACACAGTCACCCAATCACCATCCCACAATATAAAACAATTGTACTAAGTGAATATTATCATCATCAAAAATAAAGACTCAAATATTATTATGTTTTATATTTTCATGCTGCCTCATAGTCTTTGGGCAGGAAATATAGGCACATTCATCAAGCTTCATTGCACAGCATAAAGTTAAGAATGAGGACAAAATATACAAATTCCCCTAAAATAGGTGTGTTCTGCTAGTTGGCATTACAAGTGGTATGTGTTGGACATGCAATGAGAGTCAGGACTACTAAAACAGGGGAATCTAACAGCACAAGCATAATCTTCACTATTAAAAATAAAAACACATTTATTTATCTTTAATTTCATCTTGAAGCAAATATTTCCAGGACCAGAATTTTGAAAAAAATAAAAGTACAATAAGATTAATCAAATGCTTTCCTACCTTGGTCTTCACAGTGAGGGCATTTCGTAAAATCATTGCCATTTGCCGGATGAATACAAATGCATACTGGTATGCACTAGCTAAGTCGACTCCATACAGCTCAACAACACAGTTTCCAAGAAACTGAATCTTTTGCAATTTTGCCAGATTAACAAAATGGCAGTTTGCAACATAAGCTTTATATATACCTTTCAGGCAAGATTCAAGACAATCTGAGCCCAACCGTACAGCCATGTCACGAATAAATAAAAATGAGACAACAGGGAGTGCTCCTTCCCCACTACCCCAGAAATGCAATGCAACCTGTAATCATAACTAATTAGAAAGGTAATAGAAGACACTAATGGATATGGCTTCCTTCACTTATTATAAAGCTAAATTTTGCTTAGACATAAAAATTTGTACAATTAATATACCTTGACATATTTACGTAAAAGAGTTGGAAATGCTGCCAAAAATATGACCGATGATCTGAGGCGTCTAAGTGTAAATGAAATCATCTGATTGTCGGTCATCTGGTCTAACACATGAAGAGCATTACTAAGATATGCCTTGACAAGAGATCCAAATTTCTTCCATAGTCTGGTTCCCATCAATTCTAATATTATCTCCTTCTTTCCACCAGAGCTAGAAATTCCCAACAATGTTCTGAATATACCATCAATATCAGTGAGAACAAAAACCATGATCTTATTAAATACATGACTTGTCATGACACTTAGGTTTGGACCAGAGTCGTCTGTACCACTATCTCCATAATGGCATGCAGTTCGAAAAGCTCGCATAAGTGAGCGAAGAGCACCCAAGCTTTGATCCTGCTTAATTGCTTGACACCAACCATCAACAAGGGCAGCTGTAATGACCTTCCTTGGTGGTTGCTTAAAATCTTTCCTGCCACTCTTTTGTTCTTCACCAGGGACTTCTAATTCTTCTTTTTCACTGTGGTCATCTTCTTCAAATCCCTGTATATATTCATTGGATGGTAAATCTAGTCTAATCGTGACCAGAATATGAATTTTTTTTGCTTTGATAATAAAGAACAAACAAAAGGCATTACTGATTACATATAAGCCAGGACAGAAAAGGAAAGCACTATACTGTTCATAATAAAGTTCATACGCACATCATTATCTTGATCGCTGAACTGCAGAAGCTCCTTGTCATGCTCTTTCAAGAACTGAAAGAACTCAGGATCCTGCCAGACAAAGATCCAAATTACTAAGGGCATAGTGTTAAGATTGATCATGATCTCTCATGAGAAAGAGACATCAGATAGCATTCATTTCAACTCCACCGACTAATTTGCAAGACATAACCAGACCAAAAAGTACATTAGCAGATTGAAGAAATAAACCTAGAATATAAAATATGCATATCCATCAACACTATGAAGAGTTTACAAAGTTTTAAAATCTGTGAAGAACAAAATCAAAATCATAAAAGAATTGATGGCACCAAAGTCAATGGAGATGAACTAATACTATAGAATGCATAGCATTGAGACAATACACACAACCAATAAACTGTACTATAGCATTAAAAACCGTGTTTCTTGTTGAAGCAATGTCAACTAAGCATTTATTACTTAAAGTTGGGCTAATATTTGTGTTAGTAATGGCGTGCTAGTTGTTTACAACAATGTTCCTCGAGTGTGTATAACCGCAATAACAAACTCTAACCCAATTTGCAATATACAAGTACCCGTATTGAATTAATAAAATTGTTAATTTTTCTCTACACTACTTTCTCCTCTTTGATTTTGCTACATAGCATCAAAAACATAGGAACCTAATGTCATGTAATGCAAGTAATTTAACAAGGAAGAATATGTTTCCCTTGTTGAGGATAGAGATTGTTGTCAAAGAAGAGATGATCTTGTTGAAAGGCACCTTTATGTACTTCGTAAACATTGAAATTTACTTATGTATTTGATTCTTTCAGGGAAATTTTTTGCAAGGCTTTTGTGATGAGATGCATTGGCACTTGATGGACAAGACAAACCAATCATGCCCATGATGATAACCCAGAAAAAAAGACCAGACCTCCTGAAAAGAGGATTATGTTATGCCAAAACATGTCTCCATGCCTAGGGAATCCACCCTGCCAAACTCAGTGTTGTAAGGACTCCAGGATAGGTACAGTTCATCCCCTCTACTAGGCCCTTGGTGTAGCCATTTGAGGACATCTCGCTGCCTTATCCTCAAGATGGGCTCAATCCATAACATTATCCCTAAGATGCAATGAGCATGCCACACCGACCATCCCAAGGATTCCTCAACATCCAACACTTAGGGCTTAAAAGCACTAGCATGTATAAGCACAAGCAATGATAAGTTGATAGGGAAAACCCCTCTCAACCAAACAGGTAAAGCATAGATAGCAGTGGTGTGGATGGAAGAGTTATGGATATAACTAGAAAATGTTCGTTAGCACTTTCAAGACCATATGCAAAGGAGTGCTTCAAACATACAAAACCCTTGTTATGATTTTCCATTGTAGGGTGCAACGCTGTAGATATCAAACTTGCAATTTTGCATTCCAAGGGAACTATACAAGGATTTGTGTTCAACTCTTACACATGCATGGAGATGGGTTGATGCGCTGTGAGAAAAAAGCATTCAAACTGAGGGCTGAAAAGACAAAATTTTACACTAAGAGTAGGGCTGATGACAAATCAGAAACTCTAAGATCAGTTCCCACATCTTCAAATATGTGTGCCACCCAAACATGTCCCCATCTCCATTGTCCTACTCCTAGGGATGATGATAGTCAACAGGGAAGAATTCCAATTAATAAGGAAGAGGAGACCTTTAGAGCTAGAAGGAAAACCAATACAGTTACAAAAGTGAACAATGTACAAGCACTTGAGAAGGCAGATAAGGCTATTGATAAATTGTTCTTTGCCAATAGCATACTGTTCAATGTTGTTTATTCTCATTTTCTTAAGAGGCATTCACAAAAGCCGTTCTAGCCATTCCTTACATGCCCTCAAGGAAGACAAACATGCAGACAACTCTTTTTGTAAAAATACTACTACAGGATTAATTTGTTGATGGAGAAGTTAAGGAAGAGATTGGCAAGGCCATGTTGCTCCATCATCATGGATGGGTGGATTGATATCACCCATATGCCACTTGTAAGCATTGTGTTACAAGCAAAGCTAGTCCTTCCTTGCTTAGAGCCATTAATTATTCTGGAATGCACAAAATATTCAGCTTTCCAATTTAAGATATCGATTTTTGAAGGATGTTAAATCGGTTGGAAACCCTCTCGTGTGTGTCAAAGTGAGACAGGCATCCCATGTATGCAGATCAGTAGGGATGATCATCTGACATATCCACAGGCATATATTTTTGGACTCCATGTTGTATTCATGGTTGAACAACATATTAAAGAACATAGGTAAAATATGTCGATAAAACACATGGTAATCGATACTATAAATGTAAGATGTTAATCTGCAACCATCATGGATTTCATACATTGAATCATGGGTGTATGCCATATCACATCCCAAATTTTAAGCTATGATGTTATTTTAGCTTTTCCATTGGTTAATGCTACATATTCATGCTTAAACAAATCCATACTATTTTGTGTGTGTGCATATTTATCATCCAATTGTTGTCCCCAAAAAATGAGCCAAAACCTAGTGGTCTCAAAAACTCATCAACCACTACATCATCCCCATCCCAACAACTTCACAGACATAGAAAGACAACACGTTCACAAAAACCACAAAGGGATCTAAAAACATGGCAATGAGAGCTATTCCTCATCCAAAAGATGCGATGGTCATAGATGGAAATAACATTCTTGAAAGACTGAACTCTTCTAGGCATTTGCTCAATAATGAAGATGTGTCATATTTAGGCTATGACACTAGCAATGGAGATGGACAAAGACTCAAGCTCAAAGATATTGCAGGTGTAATCTTAGAGGTGTAAAATCTTAAGTCTTGAGACACTTCCAAAAAGAATAATATATATAATGATGTAATCTGAAATACTCAAATTCACTTGCTCAAAATATAGTCTAGACTTCATAGTCAAAACAGAAATACTTTTCCAGAGTTGGCTTCAAAGCTTTTAAAGAAAAGACTTGTTAGTCACTATCTAGGATGAAGCTCTAAAGACTTCATAGTCACCTCTCACTCCAATAATTCTCAACAGAGTCCTCCCATGCTATATCTAGCAAATCCTGCATTTCTGACCCTCGATTTGTATCCTTTTGGAATAGTTATGGCAAAGCAACAGGTACTATAAAATCCGACAATTAAAAGCAATTTTCACTCTGAACGACCATCTTTCTCTTTGCCCTCGTTTTTTGCTTCAACGTCCTACGCTTTCTCTTCCTCTTCTATAACAACTTTCCCCTTGTGTGCATCTCGCTACAACTTTCCCCTTGCGTGCATCTTGTTGTAGGAAGTGTCACAATAATGATTCACATAGTCCTATAGTCTCTTTTGTCCCACATCATCTTTCTACACTACTTTATTCCTAAGATTGGGACCTGGCAACCCAAAAACTCTCACAAAATATTATGGTCATATGTCACTCATAGCGTACTCCCTCCTAAAGGAAACTCCAAGCACTTATCTTCTAGCTCGTAGCTCCTTAGCATTGCAATGAGATACATGTGAAATCCAACTATGACAGCCTTCTTGTTGAAACTAGGTAACTACAGAATGTTGTGTACCAAGGCCTTTCAAAATGACTCCAACCAATGTGAGCCACCATATTGATCCCTCCATTCTCTGCACAAATTTCTAATGGCATGGTTCAATGTCATGTCATTGGTCCTCAACGACCTTCACTTTCCCTTTCCCCTTCGAAGACAGCGAAGGTGAGGAGTGAGACCCATGTCATCTTCTCTTGCTTGGACTCCTCCGTGTGCTAGGTCTCCCATGCCCATGTGCCTATGTCTGCCTCCATTCCAGGAGTTGTGCAAACTATCTCGTGAACTACAATGGTACAAGTTGCAACCCTAAGTCTCTATCTCTTGGCTTCATGGTTACTCAGGTTCGCTCCATTGCCTCTTGGTGAACTTCCACAACTACAAACCCTTCTATTGATCTAACCCAACTAATCCAAACTGCTACTATGACGATTACAACTAATTCAACAATCATTTGTCTATCAACTGACTGCGGAAAATGTCACTATAGAGTTGTTGTTGGTTGACACTCTTCTCTTTTGCCAATTTGGCAAACCTACCTTGGCCAACAATGGGAGCAATTCACTTTTCTACAGATTCATTACAGGTATGAACCAACAATCTAAGTGAACAGGTTCTTTTGGGAGAGGGCAATGGTGAACAAGATAATGATGAGCAAGGAGGTGATGGTAAGTAGGGGCCAATGAACAAGGAGATAGTGAGCAAGGAGTAATATTGAACAAGGCGACAGTGCTTGGAGAGAGATGGTGGCCAAGGCGATGGTAAACTACAGACATGGGGTCAGGCTAGCAATGACTAAGACATGAAAAATTTAGGCAACGACAAATCCCTTGCGCAAACAAGGACAACCTATGATGATGCTCTACAGACGGTGGCAGGTGACAGGGGACTGCATATGAGGTAGACAATGCAACGAGGGGTGAAGACGACACAATGCAGACTGTGGGCATACTAAAACAAGGGACGAAGACAACACAATGCAGACTATGGATGACACTACAACAAGGGACAAAGAATACATAGTGCAGACAAGGACCAATCAAACAAAGGCCTACAATAGTGTCCTTGTAAGATCAATATTTTGGCCCATGACGTCGACCAAATGCAAATGGATCAACAAACGCCTTGACTATGGGACAGCCAACTATGTGTCGACCAACAACGGCTTGGTTGATGGGGTGTTGGCTGATGGTGTGTCGGTTGATGGTGTATGTGCCAACGCGATACCAATCGGCAGCATTTGTGCCAACAAGATGTTGGCCAACAATAGCTTGGCTGATGAAGGGTTGGTTGTTAGCTATAGTATTGACGAAAGCTTTATCGTCAACAATCAACTAACAGTGAATATTTTGTTGATGCCCCAACCAACAAAACAGTGCTCATCCATGTTCCAACTGCCATGATGTTTTTAGAGGAATGATTTGCAAGATGCTAGCAAAAATATAACAAAGAGAATTATGCAGACATTTGCACGACCTAATTAATCTCTTTGTTATTGGCACTAAAGTCTTTGAAAAACCCTTCTCTCCTTCGCCTTATCTCTTCACTGCCAACATTGAACTCTTCGAAAATCCCTTCTCTCCAACCTAAATGACTCTTTTAATCTATTTTTCTCCCAGTTGTGGTCTACTCTTGCTATCCTCAACCAACTTTGTCCCAACAAGATGTCGTATGCTAGCTTCTGCATTGTGATGACTATGAAACGAAGAATGAATGCTTGGTCAATGATGCTCACTCTTTGCATTATCAACACACCCTTCATCTTGATGTCGTACTCAACTCCTACCAACAAAAAAATTGGTTGCCATAACGTCAGTTCTTCCAACTCCTTCCATGTCTTCTTTGAGAGTACATTGACACTTGATCCACCATCCACAATGACTTGTGTCAAGATGTGGCCTAGTATCTCCATGTGCAACAATGTTGGTCACTTCCCTTTGTCAATCATTAATAATGTGATGTCAAGAAGTTTATTAGGTGTTTTGTGGCACCCTTTGTCTTCCTCTTTTGGTTGTCTCTAGTCCTTGCAACATCTTTCCAACCATTGTATGCAAGTCTAGGACTACCTTGAACAAGATTGTCATGTTCACTAGAACACTCATCTGTAACAATTGAATTTGATAGGCTTTGTGACAATGTTGATGGTTTCTTCATCATTATTCTCCTTTGGTCATTGTCCTTGTCTATGTCTCACTCCTTCGCCAATTCATCTTCAATCTCATCTTAGACTTCCTGCCATCTTTTCCTCTCAAATGCAGGGTCAAGATACTCCTCCCTCTTCATTGCCTGCACTAAAGTTACTACAAGGACATCTCTTGTCCTCATACTTTGTTCTTTAATGTCAATGAAATTGGCGTTCTAGTTGTTGCTACTATTGGCTTCCCTAGGGCAATTTTTTTCCTTGTGATTTCATAGTCGACACCATCAACACATGATCACCGCATTATTGCTCATCGTTGCATTCGTGTAGTTTCATGCGAAGTGGCCCCACCATTGGCACTTCCTACATTGCGTGATGAGTCTTCTTCATAATCGTATTGTAGTCTTTCTCCACCACCAAGTCTGTCGCCACCTTGGTTTTGTCCACCAAGCCTGCCTTCCTTGGCAGTTATTTCTATATCCACCGCTCGTTGCACCTTGACCGTTTCTCATGCAACTTGGTTTCTAGTCAGTTGCTTCTTCCTTTTGTATCACCAATGTTTGATGTCTTCTACTCTTCAAGCTAAATGGGCAATCTACAACAAAATGTCCATTAACTCCATAGATATTATAGTATGCCTTTTTGGAGAATTGGTGTTTGTATGTCTTGTCCAACAGTCTGAACACCAAATGACTTTCTTTTCTTTGTTCTTTTATCCTTTCATCTCATCCATTACTTTTCCACATCTTTCCTAAGCATATAGATTGTTGTGCCCAAATCATTATGATCACAATTGCAATCACTTTCTTCCTTAGTCCAACTTCCACCTATCAATATCGTCTTCATCTAGCTCTCCAAATTTAACGCTTTGTCAAATGCTTCCCAAAACACCATCGGTGGTACAATCTTCATTTTCTTATTGTATTTAAGAAGAAATCCATCCATAAACCATTGTTTCTAAAGTCCATCTCCAAGTTATTCTCCATCTTATTGATGAGTTCTATTATATGGTGGTTACAGGACTTAATATTCTAGTCCTCCTACTTTGTGGCATAGATCTCTCCAATGATCCTTGTGACGCCATGCAATAGTTTTAATTCTTTCTTAAATTTTGTCTTCAAGTTTTCCTATGTTGTAGGTTGGTTTCCTTGTTTCAAGTACCACTCTATCACGATTCCTTGCAATGTTGCTAGAAACAGTTCTAACCAAGTACTCTCATCCCTTATCCCATTTGCTTTCCATACCATCTCACAAGTACCGATATGCCTCAATGGCTCTTCTTTCTCGTCTACATTGAATTTGAGGCACTTTTGCGTATGCAACAGCTACCATAGTCAGCTGACTTGAAGTATACTAACTCATCAAATTCCTTGTTGTCAGCTAACTCACTCCCTCAAACGATGTTGAAGCCTTCGTTGCATTGACATCTTCTCCTTCAATTGCCTTTTTGAATTCAATGTCCAATTGTGTCCCAGTTGGAGTACCTGTGCTTTTGTTAAGTGATCGTCTTCATTAATAAACTCTTGTCCTTGAGACAAACTTCTCTACAACGATTATCTATGTCAAAATCAAGTCCTATGTGCCTCTAGATTCTCCCTCTCGCTCTTCTTGTGTTTGCACTAGCATCTCTTGTCATCTTCCTACTTCATCATCTTCACAACCTTCGGCGACACTTCTCTTGTCAATGTGATCTTCGTCAACGACTCTTTTGTCAACATCTTCGTCGCCTTTGTTACCTTCATTGACAGCACAACCTTCTCCATCTTCAACACATTGTCGCCAGCACTCTAGTCATCAACACTCTCTCCATCTACACAACCTCTCTCTCTTCCACAATCCTCTACGACAAGACCTTTGTAGTTGTCTTCTCTAGCCATCAACACAATGTCTTGAACACCTCTTCACTTCCCTCATCCAAAGGGGGGCACACACGTTGAATCTCTAGGGTTTCAACTCTTATAGTCACCTTAGGAATCTCCAATCATTTTCATCCAAGGACAAGCTCTATAGAAAGTATGCCTTCTACACTTTCTTCCTCTTGCAAAAGGGGCTCTTGACAAATTTGTACATCTTCCATCTTTAGTATATGCAATACGCTCAAACCTCCGTGTTGGTTCTTGTCATTCTTGTCCTTATGCGCCTTCCATGTCCTCTACATTCACGCACACGTCTTGGTGCCTCATTGCATTGTGTTCGCTCTTTTCTCATTACGATCCTCCTTGACCCAGTGTCGTTATCACAATGGTGCCAAATGTAGTATAGATTTATTCCCAACAACAGAGCAAACAAGTTCAAACAAAACAAGCATCAAGGAAACAACAACAAACACAGTTCAATAACATATCCATTTCATTATGTGCAATTTGATATGTACATATTTTACAGCAAAATGTCTCTTGTACACAATAGCATCACACAATGATGATCTCAAACAGTGATAGAAAACTCTCTGCTTTCTCATGAGTTCCCACCTTTCTCATGAGAAATTTGACTTGCAGAGAAATTGCTAAGAATTTAGCAAAATTCAACCACGCTGAGGAAAACACAGAAAATGCAAAACGTAAAACTTGTGGAGTTATTTTGTATGTTGTATTTTGTTGGTTTTGAGGATCAAGAATTGTAATTGAACTTTTTTACAAAAATCTAATAGAAAATCAGCTTTTTCGCTCTCCAATTTTTAATATAAATGTGTTTTTTGAATTAAATTATTTTCTTCATTGTTTTTGTTTTTTGCCTAGTTTTTGTCAAGTTTATGCCGAATTTTTCAGGTTACCAAGAAACTCTCCAAAATTGGAGTGCCAAATTTTTGCCAAGTTGCGAATTTTCCGACTACAATCTCAACAACAATACCATACCATTACCATCCAATGGAATATATAAAATTTGAAAAGGGGGGGTGTACAGTTACAACCCAACCATCACCTTTCGTACCAAACTATCAAACTAATGCAAATTAATGATAAACACAATATATTGTCTTAAATACGGGACAACTTCATGACATGTACAAAATGACAATACTTGATCAATGCTCGTTACAAGCCATTGATCAACATACTTAACAAACTTGTAACAACACACATGACAAAACTGTTTATGTACAATTACAAAATGGACACATTCACTCACTGAGGTGGCACCTCAGGTGGCCCCACATTGGATGGGTTTGGCTCAATTGTCTGGCCACCTACAGAACTTTTAGAATAGTTAAACAGAAATCATTACTATTGGTTAGTATTTAAAATGCAAATGGATAGATAGATAGAAGATTGCATATAGATGGAAACATAGGAAATTAGAAATGTTTTCATTATGTATAAATGTGACATACAAACCATTCTCCAACATTCTAAAGCATGACACACATTCAGATCTCTGGATGCTTCTACCCTGGCAGGACATAAAGAAAAAAAACACAGTATGTGCAATCGTTGACTAAAACAATCTCATAAGCATTACTAATACCAAAAAATAAAATATGGACCACAAGTACATTGATCCATAAGAATTATTCCTTAATTGTAATCTGAGTGTAAAAAAGAGGAACCCAACATCCTGTTTACAATAGTCAAAACATAACATGGGTTAAATATGTAAGGTTCAACTATAGAATGTTAACTCTGCAACTTCAAGTTGGGCTTTAAATAGCCTACATTGTCAAAGCACAGATTCAACCTAAACAACCTAAATTACCGATGAGGAAGTTGAACATTGCACCAAAGAAGAGACACCAACCACTTGTCTTGTTTGCTTCCTTAGATGTGCAAGTCACCCCAGCACCAAAATGATTTTCTTTCCCAATTTAGCCCGACACCTTCAAACATCAAAATATGGAATCTAGCACAACTATATATTTTGTTGATGGAGGCCCAATTTTAACAAGTTTCCTTGCTACAATAACTAATTTATAGTCTTGATTTCATGATTTGAGATCTGCCAAACACCTTAATCTATTTGGTGACATTAAAACATTCTTCAAACAGTTGCTAGGCAAAATGTGAGAGCCCTGCAATGTCATGTTCCTCCTATAAATTTGAAAATTTGCAGATTATAAAGTTAAACCAAATTTGTTGTTTGCCTTTTATATACAAAACTAAAGGGCATATAACACCTTGCCAACATTAGTGGATAGCTGTGGTAGTCCCCCCAACACAAACACACACTTTTTATATACAAAACTAATCCTTGCATATTGAGACCTTGCTGACATCAGTGGATGGCTGTGAGAGCGCCATGCCCTCTCACACACACATGCACATGACATAAATAGATAGCTGTGATATCCAAAAAGGAAGGTTGTAAAAGCCTAAACAGGTTCCCAAGCATGTGATACTTCAAAATTTCACAAGGTCAACTCAAAATAAATAAAAATTTCAATTTATTTTATCTCACACAAATTGGCTAAAAAAAATTTACTTCTTTGCCTCATTCATATTTCACACACATACACATGCGTGCACACACACACACACACAGATGTGTGTGTGTGTGTGTGTGTGTGTATATAAAATTAGGAAACAGTTTCCTACATTGATGTCAGCATACATATTTATTGCTGCCTTCACCAATACTACTTTCTACTCATCTGTCTCCATTAAATAGACCCCTGGATTGATGATTGATCTTTCTCTCCATCACCCACATTTTGTGCCTATTATCCCTAATCTTTCTTGATTCCGAAAGAGAATGGAATCAAGGCAAGTGTCAATTTGCAAAGGAAAATAAATCATTTCAAATACAATGTGCTTAAAATCCACTTGGATTATTATATATTTGATATTCCCATGGTTATCATAAATTGCAAATGGTACCACAGCCTCTTTTCCATATATGAACTAGAAAGTGTAAATCTTCGCATTCCTTCTACATTCCTTGTTTACCCAGTATTTTATAGATCATTTGCATTTCTTAAAAAAATGTTGCTTTAGCTTGATCTTTAGCTAGCAATAATAAACATACTTAAGAAGCTCGGAGTTCACAAAGCCAATTTTGACTTGGACTTGGGACTCAGCAAAAACTCAGCCAAAAAACAACAACAGAAAATGCAAATTTTCATTGACTCAACAAAGACTCGGGACTCAGTAAAAACTTGGTGAATCGCAAGTCGATCCCCGACAACTCGTTTGGGATGACTTGAGTGCAAACTCAATGAACTTTTTAAAAACTCATTAAGTTTCGTAACAATCATAATGATTTTAAATTTATAATTTTTTATCTTCAACTTTTCGGTAATATGTCCAATAACTGCATGAACAAAGTGTGTACCTCTATAGCAAGTGCTAGTTCTTGTATTTTCGTCTAAGGCTTTAACTTCTACCCATTTTGTCATGCACTTCGTAACAACAACACACTCACACATATCCATCTACCTTTCTCAATGTGATGCTTAAATGGTCTGATAGAATCCAACTCATTCCATATCAATTGGTGAAGTAAAATAAATCATTTCAAATACAATGTGCTTTAAAATACACTTGGATTAGATGAGGGTTTCGAAGGCGACTGTGTGAGGGTTTCGTCCATGGGTCAAGCGCAAGCGGTTTTCGGTTTTCAAGGCCAATTTGTTTTTTTTTTGTGGTTTCTACCCAAGATAAACACAAGATATGTTATAGGAGACCCACGATGGGTTAGGAATCCGTCATTCAACAAATTTTCATGCTACAGACTTGATTGAAAACCGCTTCCAATTTGCTGCCCAAGGAAAAAGCAAAAATCACACCTTTCCTCGGTGTCCAAGGTATGGATTAAAGAAACCCATAAACAAGTTTCAATTTGCAAATCAAATAAGAGAAGGAAGCCTCCTTAGGATAAGAAAAAATGGTTTAGAACTCAAGCAATCCCAATGCTAAGGAATGCCCCCAAAATAGATCCACTATGGAAACCCCTTTCAAGGGTAAGGATTTTAGGGATTCGGCCCCAAAAATGAATTTTAGGGATGCCCTCCATGGTGGACAGTCCTAGACTAATGCTAACATTAATCTTAAGGCTTCTCATAGACCTCTAAGAATGCCTAAGATTGATCCTAGAAAAACTGAGTCGGGATGTCTAAGAGCAACTGATGGAACCCCAATTGTTAAGCTAAAAATGGGTGACATTCAGGATGGGCATCTGGAGAGAAGAGGACTGATTTACCGTTTTCTGGGTTTTCATCCGAGCCTATCTGCTTTCAAAGTGTGGATTGCAAAATACTAGAAAACACAAGGTGAGACACAAATTTTTATTTATCTCAGTAGTTATTTTCTTGTTATTTTTTCTAATGATGAAGGCAAAGAGAAAATATTTCAAGGGGGTCCTTGGTTCTTTGGAAGGGCAGGGCTTTTCATGAAGCCTTGGCACACTAAATTTAAAGCCAAAGAAGAGATGCCTTCTACAGGACCTATGTAGGTTAGACTCTTTGGCCTCCCAATTGAATTTTGGAATCCGGATGTATTTTCTACAATCAAAAACTCCCTTGGAACTTTCATGATGACTGATGACTGTACACACAAATTTGAACATATTATTTATGCTTGAATTTGTGTCATAATGAATTTCGACAAACCCCTTACACAAAAGATCTCCTTACAATTTGGGGAAGACACTTGGGAGCAGGTGGTGGACTATGAGAACATTTCTTTCCGTTGCAAATTATGCCATGAATAAGATTCCAAATCAAAAGAAATTGGACACAAACTTAGAAGGTTTCCAAATGCCTAAGAAGAAGAACACAAAATAAAATAGTTATGAAGGATCGGGCATTGTTGTCAACTAAATAGTTTAGAATTCTTTCCACAAATAACCTCTTGGGTGAGGAAGAGGACATAATGGAGACAGAAATATTAGAAACACGATTTAAAGAAGCAAGAAAGGACTCAGAGACAAACCAAGAAATCGAAGGTTTTCAACAGAAAAATAAGGGAGAAAACATAGACAAGAAGAACAATCTTTTAAATGCTAAAACTTCAAATAATTCAAACCCCAAGACAAAATTTGTTGAACCTTCCAATAATACTTTGGTTGCATATACACATACTTCAAGGTTACAAGCTATCCCAGATTCAATTGAGGTAAGACAAGAAACAAGAAAAAGAAAATGAAGATGGACACTAACCAAAAGGCAGGCTACGAGACTAATCAGCATCATATGGTTAAAGAATGTGAAAAGCTTGTAGAGGAAGGTAAGATTAATGCCCTTACCAACATCTTTAGCCCCGTTATTGATGAAGATCATCACTTGGAATATTAGAGGACTCAAAGGGAGTCTTTCAAAACAAAACGAAATTAGAATAATGATTCAGACAAACCAACCACATCTGGTTTTCCTTCAGGAAACGAAGATGTTTATAGGGGAAATGGAGTCAATTGCAAGTAAAATTTGGCCGACTAGAAAAGTGGCTTCCCTCAGCTCCCATGGGGCTTCTGGCTGCATTGCTTGCCTCTAGGACCCAAAAGAGATCATTATTCACCATATGGTTGGTAGTTGGGGTCTCTTGGTTGTGGTTGCACAAAGTAGACAATCTAACCAAATTATGCTCTGTTTGACTGTTTACGCTCCAATTACTTTGGAGGAAAACTGGAGACAATGGAAGGAAATAACTTATATTATCTCCCATTTTCTTGAAGAGAAAGGGAAAAGAAAAGAAAAGGGAGAGCAGAGGGGGGGAGGGCTGCAATCCAACAGAGAGGTGTGCACGCCAAGAAGAACGGAGAGAGATGAGGGGGGAGGGAGCAGCCCAGGAGGGGCAAGCTCCAAGAACCCGCCAGAAACTAATCTCTCCTAACAGTCGAGGCCGAAGTACCGGAGCTGAAGAAGTCCATGATATGTCTCTGCCCATTGCTAGTTCGGAACCCTAACAAACTATTGGTGCATTGTCTAGTGACCCTGCTTCTGTCCGAGCTGGATGATGTGGGGCGTTTCCGATTGAAGTCACCTGGTCCGTCGGAGTTGGTGAAGTATGTAGTGATGAGCCGATGTTGAGGAGGGTGAGATCCATTTAGAGAACTTTTATGTCGTCGAAGTTGAGTTATCTCCCTAAGAAAGAGTGCGAGACAACGTTGGTCCGGGTATATGAAGAAGGTAGAAACATCGAGAGTTGTCCCTGAAAAGGCAATGGAACCTACCTCGGATCTCATAATAAATGGGACAACAAAAAATGAAGTGATGAAGGGTTTCAACTTCACCCAAGGAGCAAAACAAGCAAATCTGCTCCTCCGTCGGCAGATGGTGATCTGACTCAATCCGAAGTTGGTGAGAACACACCCTGAGTTGCCCAATAGTGATCCAAAGACTATGCATTGTGTGCTGCTGAAGGTATTGTGGAGGAACTATTCTGCCCTCCTGAATCTGTAAGAAGTGCTCATGGTAGAAAGACAACTTGGGGGAAAGAGAGGCAATAGGAGAGATCCATGTGCATCTGGTGTATTGGAGACTAACATCCTTCCGAATCTCGTGGAGCATCTTCTCCTTACTAAGCCAAGAGGGGGGAAGAACCCCCAAAGAATAAGGCGGAAGCCTATCTATTCATATTTGAATGCTAGCCAGGAGAGCAAAAACATGAAAATACCAGCTCCTCCAGCCTCCCCAAGAACTCGGAGAGAGTTCCATCGAGGAGTGAAGGGCGAGGTAAGGGTACCGCCTGCAACCCTCAGGGGTATCTTCGAAAGTACGGATCTTGTGAAGATAACCGATAATCAGGAAGATAATCTCAAGGTGGAGAGGAGAAGCCCAAAACTCTGCAAGAATAATAGAGTGGGGGCCTGTGCCCTTGCAACGAATGAATCGTCGAAGAAAGAGTGTCTGGACTCGTTCAACCCGTGATCACTCAGTCGGGCCAAGGCTAGGACCTCAAACCACTGACCCATAAGTAATAGTTGGCTTGACCAAGGCATCAAAAATCCTCATCTTCACAGGTATATCCTGAAAATGTACTTTGAAGCAATTCCTCTCTAGCAAAGACAGAGCTACATATCCCTTACACACCTAGGCCTGGGCGACGGGTTTCATACTAAAAGTGGGACCAGTGAAAAGAACCCCCAAGTACACATAAGAGGTGGTAATCTCGACCTCACGACCTTGGAAAGAGAAGTGGAGATGAGATAGAGCCTCTTTGGTAGTATTGAATACCATAACCTTGGTCTTAGAAAATTCACCATCAGTTGTCTCGGGTCACAAGAAGCGGCAAGCTTGTACAGATGGCGCTGAAGTCCCTTAGGATAAGAGGCCAAAAGAACATCATCAGCAAAGAGGAGAATAGAAATCAGCACATAGTGAAGGCAACCATCCTCTGCATGAGCGTTCTCCTAAATAAAAGTCTCAAGCTCGTCGATAAAGATCCCAAAAAGTGTCGACGAAAGGGGGCACCCCTGTTTCACTCCTATGGTGCTAAGAATACTGTCTGAAAGCCCTTGAGGGGAGCAAAACAAACCTTTTACAGTCTCATATAACCGTGTAACCACTGTCAAAAGTTGCCTAGAGATGCCAACTAACCGTAGTCTCTCAAGAAGTAAATGTCGAGGCACCATGTCAAAGACTTTCCTGAAGTCAACAAAGCAACAATAAACCTTCGAGGAACTGGAACGTGCCTCCTCAATAATAGCTCTGAGGACTAGAATGTGATCTGTGGTCTGGTGATCTTGCCAAAAACCAGCTTGGCCAAGAGCCCTGAAACCCCCCTCCTCCAACCTTCGGGAGAGAAGCACATCCAATGTTGTGGCATAGAGCTTGGCAAAGCTTTGCCCAATCATGATATTCATGTAGTTATTGGGTTCATGGGGATCACCTGCCTTATGAATGGGGTGAATGATATGTTGAGTCCAGGAATCAAGAAACCCAAAACAAACAGAGAGATTGAAGAGATCAGTGAGGGGCCCAACAAGAGGGTCAATACCATGCTTTAAAAATGCTGCCTGTAACCCATCCAAATCTGTTGCTTTGCTCGTACAGAGTTTCCAGATAGCCTGCTTGACAAGACCAGTAGAAAATAGGTGGCACGAAGAAGGGGGGGAGGGAACAGTAATAGGAGGTTGATTTGGGATGGATACAGATGGAAGAGGCATGAATGGTCCAAGAGGAAAGATCAATCCCATGAGTAATCCGATCACAAGGGAGGATAAGGCGCCAGAAGGATTTAGGAGACTGCTGAAGGGAGTGGATAAGATCAAGTCGATGTCGAGAGAGGAAGAGACTCTTCGAAGAAGCATCCTATAGTCTTTGTGAGAAATGGTATAGAGTTGGGAAGGATTTTGAATGGCATATTTCAACCTTCGGTGGGTAGACTTACATTCCTCATCATACCAAGATGTTCATGGGGCAATGACCAGGGGGACGAGGACGAGGGGAAGTATGAATAGTGTGGGGGTACAAGTCCAAAGCACCCTTGACACCTTGGGGAGAACTTGACGCAACCAGTCCATGTAGGTAAAGGAATAATAATAATAGTCAAAGTCTATAATGACTCGAGGGGCTTAAGGGGAGGGGGGAGGGGAGAGGTAGCAGGAAGGGAAACAGTGGATAATGTAAGAGAAAGAACTGAATGATCGGTAAGGGGGTGAGGGTGATCAGAGATGTTGAATCGGGAAATGAATGGAATGAGGTTGGTAGAGGAAATAGCATAATCGACGACACTGGTTCCACCACTATGAGGAAAGCAAGTAAACCCACTGGAATCCGAAAAACAAGATATACCATTGAGAAAAACTAGCCTGTTGGATTCACCCAACTCAATAAGATGCTTACCGTAGCGAGTCACACTGTGTGTCGTTGGAGGTTCGAGCAAAACCAAGGTCCTCAAGATCCAATTCCCGAGTCTGCATCTCATCGGTTGTGAGGTCATGAAGAGAAACCTGCATAGGTCCGGTCCGAGCATTGAAATCTCCCAGCAGAAGTATCTCCCCGAAGTCGAGTATCTAGTAATGTCCTCATAGAAATCCTGGAAAGGGTCCCCGTCCGTGTGAATAGCAAAATTGGATGTCGTGGGGGGAAAGTAACAGGTGGCAATGTAGATATCCCAAAGAGGTGGGTGACGATGAATTTTAATCCATAAAAACCTGGAGTGGGGGTCAGTCGAAACCAGGGATACCAAACCCTAGAGCCTATCCCTGACCAATAACTCTATGTAATGTTCTTCTCAAAATCATTACTAAGATCATGGTGGAGAGGCTGAAACCTCTTTTGCATAAGATTATTTCCCCTGAACAAGGAGGTTATGTGGAAGGGCAACAAATTGTGGATGAGATAGTTCTTGCTCAAGAAGCCATCCATTCCATGGAAGCACAAAAATTCCTTCTATGTTCATTTGTTTAGACCTATCCAAAGCTTATGACAGAGTGGATTGGCACTTCCTCGTCAAAGTAATGAAGCAATTTGGCTTCTCTAAAGATTGGACAAATTGGATTATGGGATGTATCTCTTTGGTTTCATACTCAGTTCTTATCAATGGCTACCCTTCACTATTGTTCCTAGCTTCCAAAGGTATTAGGCAAGGCGACACCCTCTCCCCTTATTTATTCATCATTCTTGCTGAATGCCTCGGTAGGACTATGACCAAAAACAGAGAAAACAAAACCCTTGAGGGATTTACCATTGCTCATGGAACCAGGCCTACCTCTCATCTTCAGTTTGTCGATGACTCTACTCTATTAGGTAAAGCTACGGTTAAGGAAGCCTCTACAATTAAACAAATCATTCATTGTTTCTCTAATGCTATGGGGCAATTGATCAATGAAGACAAATTGAAAGTCATTTTCTTTCATTGCTCTCCCAAACAAGAATCCATGGTTCTAGATAAATTAAGATATAAGAAGGCCTCCCTTCCAATCACTTATTTAGGCATTCCTATCAACATCCAGAGACAAAAAAAAGACTGGAATTGGTTGTTGGACAAAGTAAAGGAGAAAATTGGAAAGTGGACCAATAGGTGGCTTTCATCTGGGGACAGAATTACCTGGGTAAAATCAGTCCTTCAAGCTATACCTATTTATGAATCTGCTGTGTTGAATATCCCAAAGGAAGTTCTTCGAGAACTGGATCAAATCAATCAACAGTTCCTCTAGAGTGGTACTAAGGAGAAAAGAAAATGGGCCTTGGTGAAATGGAATATTTTATGCCTTCCCAAGCATAAAGGGGGGTTAGGATTTCGATCTGCTATAGAAAACAATAAGGCTTTAGTTGCAAAGTTGTATTGGAGGATTTTGAATAACCTCAATGCCCTAGGGGCCAATAATCTTCATGCTAAATATGTTGAAGACCTGAAGACCTTGTTTGCTATCAACTGCCTGCCAGAGTCTCTCCCATTTTGGTAGTTATTAGGACTAGTGAGAATTTGATAAAGAACAAGTTATTTTGGATCATTCATAATGGTCAACAGGCAAATTTTTGGACAAATTCTTGGGACGGTCACCAACCTTTGATAACTCGGTTCCCCAATTGGAGGCCCTAGATGGAGAAGCTACACCAAGCTAACTAGAAAAAGGTAGCTAATTACTGTCGATACCAAACTGGTAATTTAGAAGTTGGTAGATATTGGATCCTTGTTGAGGACTGACCTATTCAAATTCTAGAAAGGCAAAGGAAGGATATCCAACACACCCTTCATATGAGATCTCTCTCTTGGTCCCATGATAAGGACTGTTTTGGATGGAACAACACTACTAAGGGTGAGTATATTGTTGCTCAAGGTTATTTGGCCTTATGCCACAATAATCCCAACCACTCATATGACATATTTACTCAGTTGTGGGCTCAAAAGCTTTGGCCTAAGGTGAGGTTTTTTATTTGGCTTTTATTGCATTGAAGGGTGCTCACTAGTGAGAAACTTATGAAATGTGGCTTTCATGGCCTGTTTAGATGTGAAATGTGTGGAAAGAATATGGAAACTCTTAGCCTTCTTTTTATTGGGTGTCCCTTAGCCTTTGAACTGTGGAGGAGAAATGCTATCTTACTCAGTTGACAGTGGCCCATTTTTTCTACTATTGAACAGCTATGGAGAGATTGGCCTAAACAAGAGGTTGTTGATCATTTTATTAGGTAATTAGTTTGGATAGGAAAAACCATCCTGCCTTGGAATATCTGGAAGGAAAGAAACAATCGGATTTTCAAACAAGAAAGGAAGGATATTCACTATGTTTGGCAAAAGACCATTGCCAACTTAGCTGAATCAGTCCAACAGCTCCTTAATCACCCCCAAGACTCCCACCAATCATGGGATCAAGTTATGCAAAGATTGAATATTCACTCTATACTATTGGCAACCAACTTAAAGGGAATGTAAGTAATCAAAATATGGAAAGAACAAGGAATTCGCAACCTCCTCCTAAGGATTTTGGAAAAATCAATATGGATGGAGCCTCTAGGGGGAACCTTGGAAAAGTCAATGCGGGAGGGATTGGCAGACTTTCAAATGGTTCCCTGGTTTTCACTTTTGCTGAGAATTTGGGTATACTTTCCAATAACCTTGTTGAGGGGTATGGTATCCTCAGAGGCCTTTGTGAGGCTGCTAAGGTTGGATGGCAAAAAGTGTTGGTTGAATCTGACTCCCAAGTCATGATTAATCTGTTGAAGACTCCTTCTAAGAATCATAAGGCTGATAGGAGGATAAAAAGAATTGTTGAGAAGATTCAATTAATCCAGATGGGCTTTTTGAAAGTTGACTACAATCATGCGGTCAGAGAACAGGATAGGATTGTTGATGCTTTAGAACAGAATAGATACCCCTGCCTCCTTGGGTCTTACCCGACAATGGCACCCTAAAAGGGGTGTTTTCCACAAACAAAAAAAATCCACTTGGATTATTATATATTTGATATTCCCAAGGTTATCATACATTGCACATGGTACCACAGCCTCTTTTCCATATATGAACTAGAAAGTGTAAATCTTGGCAATTCTATACATCATACAATAAGAGCACAAAATAGAAAGTAACTTTTCCTCCTACATTCCTTGTAGGAAACCCAATATTTTATAGATCATTTGCACTTTTTAAAAAAAATGCTACTTTAGCTTGATCTTTAGCTAGCAATAATAAACATAGTTAAGAAGCTCAGAGTTGGCAAGGCCGATTTTGACCTGGACTCGGGACTCAGCAAAAACTTGGCCAAAAAACAACAGAAAATGCAAAATTTCATTGACTCAACAAAGACTCGAGATTCAAGCTACAAGCTTACTGCAGTGGTAAGGGTTTTGGCTTCTCTTTGAGAGGTTGAAGGTTCAAACCCCACTCAGCATGTCGGGACCATGACCCCTCATAAAAACATGTGTAAACTCATTGAAAAAACAAAGACTTGAGATTCAGTAAAAACTCAGTGAACCGCAAGTTGATCCCCAACAACTCGTTTGGGATGACTTGCACGCAAACTCAGTGAACTTTTTAAAGACTCTTTGAGTTTCATAACAATGATAATGATTTATAATTTATAATTTTTTATCTTCAACTTTTCCATAATATGTCCAATTACTGAATGAACAAAGTGTGTACCCCTATAGCAAGTGCTAATTCTTGTATTTTTGTCTAAGGCTTTAGCTTCTATCCATTTTGTCATGCACTTAGTAGCAGCAACACACACAAACATATCCACCTACCTTTATCAATGGGATGCTTAAATGGTCTGATAGTATCCAACTCCTATCTATTAAATAATTTTTGCAGAACCATAGCATTCAAGGGTGTAAAATTTTAAATCTTTCATTCTTTAGTCATCCAACTCATTGACAAACATCAGATTTTTACAACCATTCACAACAATCTTGAAATGGAGTTCACCACGATAGACATATCCATAAAAAATTCTTGAAATGGAGTTCACCACGATAGACATATCCATAAAAAATTTCCTATTGTAATTTCCACAATAACATGTCCCTCCATTTATAACTTGATGGGCTTTCTTTAAATCAAGTTCAGTTTCTTCTTCCAATACACACATTCACAGAAGTTGGTCTTTACCCATGTTGCAAGGGTGCAGACTTCTAGCTTGTGTCTAATTTTCCCTAAGGAATCTTGTCAAATAGCACTTCGCCTGTAACCAAATAACTATTATTATGCACATACCATATTGGTAATTTTGTAGTATGGGATAGATAAGTATCTAAAAATACATCATCTGCTCCTACGGCAGACGCTTCTGATCTGGTATGAGATAATTGATTGTATAACACACGCAATTTTCCCAGTCTCACTGAAGTAGAAAAAGTACCTTCTTGCAACAATAATAACCATCATGAAGTTCTTCCATTTATGATTGGTGTAAACACCTATAGGACTGGCGGAATCGCAAGACACATCTGCTACAGCAAAAGAAACTTCATGCTGGGGTGACTGTACAATTGGACAAGTAAATTTTTTAAAAGGCTCTAGGAGACCTTCGGCCAAGACCACTGTTGACTCAACTTGGGAAACTAGAGTAGAAAAAGAGAGATGCGTACCTGCGTGCCCTACTGGCAGAGCAGAAGCGGAAAATTCTTGCGTGTTCGGTTCGCTACTTCCAGCATCTACGTCCTCAACATTTTCAGCTTTTTCACCAACGTTTTCTTCATCTTGGAGGAATTCCTCCACATTAACAACGTCTACCTCAACAATTTTCCCTGTCCTTTGAAGCACTGTTTTCTCAACATCAATCTCCACCGAGCCTGCTATAGACTGTTCATTGGAAGCACCGTAGGGTTTGGTGCGAGGCCGTTTCGGATGAGGAGGGGGCAATTGAACCTGTTCGGGTCTTTTTCTTTTCCTCATATCCTCCTTTTCTTGCTGCTGCGACGACCTCCCGACATCAACTTCGGAACCTTCAACAGGCTCCTTAAGCGGCTCTTGATGCGTCATTACAGCTTCGTCTTCATCTTCCTGTTCAGAATCATTAGCAATTCTTCTGGGGCTATCGCCCGAGCCTGGGGGACTAGGAGGGATGAAATCACCAAAGGAGAGGGGTTGCCAAGATTCGGTATATGCTTCATAGTAGATAGCGAAGTCAATATCTGTATCCAAGAGTCCGTATGACTTCTGCTTCCAACGATGAACTCTCATAATCCACCATTCCTTCAATTGTGGTTCACGCCAATCCCTTATCTCTCCCTTCAAATCGTCTTTCATTTTTCTCCAGAATGCAGAGTCCGGGCTCGGGAAGGGGTGCTTAATGGGATCATACTCATCTTCCATAGTGTAAAATTCGTGCCACGGGGGCAACGTCTTCATCTTTTCTACATGCCACTCTAAATCTTTGCCAATAGGATTATTCCTCTAGTCTACAATCTCCGATCAAGGGCAAACATGAAGATTTTTTAATCTCAAATGATCTCTCATCACCCCCAAGGGGTCATAGCACCACCGCTACGGAAGCTGCAGCAACCCGAATTCAGCAAGTTTATTCTCCAAATATACGTGTTGTTTTAGGGCGAAGACTTCTACGACTCCCATTTTGAAATGGAAATCACAAGTCGGAGCCCACTTTCGGCCATGGCCGTAGATAACATTTGTCGCGTCGCTCTGGCGAGCGACCTCTAAAGCAAATTGGTATTCAGAAGGATACACAGGCAAGAGGAAGGGTTTCCCCGCGAATCCAAATAGGCGGACGACAAGACCCTGGGTCAGCTGAAAAACGTCCCCTTTCCGCTCGTTGACCACTTTGTCCCTCAGGTCCACGAGTACTCGAGGGCAAGAACCCTACAATAGCTAGAGAGCAAGTCCTAAAAATTGCTGATTGAACACATAATACGACCCCGTCCTAGCTAGGAGGGGGGTCCACTGGTACACCGGCAGCGGGGCTCCGTCTTTGCCACTCTGAGTAATGGCAATATGAGGAAAATGTCTCTGGGTGTGACAGAAAAAGAGCCAGATTAGGAAAGAGCACGGCCCAAAATATTGGATTGTCTCGGCATTCTTCAAACTCGCCAGCCGCGTGTGCAAGGTCCGCGCTACCCATTCTGCCCAGTCAAAGAAAATCGGGTTCGTGTTTGGCCTTGAGGAGTCTAGAGCATAGAACTATCCTCGGGAAATGCATTCGACCAGGGACACTTGCCAAGGATAAACGTCGACGTCTGTAGACAGACCTGCGACCCATGCAATAATGGAAAATATATTTGTGCTTTTGAAGTCTTGCAGAAGGCGAGGCATCTGTGGTAGCTTGCCTGAAGGTAACCCATCCTTAAGACTCTCCTTCAAAAATTTCACAATGTGACTGGAGGCGTTAAATCTGTCCATTTGTTCATTCAACAGAACATTGCGCACCAAATACCCCTTGGGTGGCCCTTGCAAAGGAGCGAAGGCCACTTGCACATCTTCCTTAAAAATCGAAAATAACTTATTACCCGCAGCGTCCAGAACTTGTCTGGTGGACGCCTGGTAATTCCGGGCTATCGCACAGATTAATTTAGGACAGTGGTGGGTTGGTGGAGTCAGATACCAGTATATCTGCGAGTAGTATGCGGTAGCTCTCTTATTTTCTGCAGATAATCGACTCTTCATGTAGTCGATAGTATATCGCAGTTCTGCGATGCTTTTTAAAAGTTCAATGTCTCTTATTCTCTCCCACCCATCAATGGGAGGTTCTGGCAGTTGTTCATCCTCTGATTCCTCCCCTTCTTCTATGGGCTGCTTCTCAGGGCGCAGGTTTAAATCAACCTTATTGGGCCTATGCTTCTTTTCTTCCTTGCCCCTTTTTGCATTTTCTAGAGTCGCTACCTCGGGCTCTTCCTCTTTTCTTTACTTCCCCATTTCGTTCTCAAGGAGGAGAATTTTAATGCAAAAAATGGGAATATCATAGAGCTCTGGCCAGGTTTCTTACAGTCTTGCTCGACAGCTAGATAAACAGCTTATTTACTGGTAAAGCTCGGGATTTATAGTTGAAGGTTATAGCCACCATCATTAATAGCAACTACCAAAATTAAATTCGAAAATCAGGCGGAAAGGATTGCTTCGCTTCTTCATTGGCTTTGCGGCGGGGTTGCACGCGGATCTGTGTACTTCGATGACCTGGCCCGGCTTCGAAAATCTAACTCCCCTGCCACCTCGTACCTGGGCACAACTTTTAATCATAACGACATTCTCTTGGGATGCGCCCCGCCACCTTTGCATTAAACCCGCATGTCCTGAGCACTTTCCTAGATTGTCGTTGGCATAAACCTCAAGGCACATTTTAAATGCTTTCATTTTGCGCTCTACGGCTTGGTGAAGCTGATTTTGGTGCAAAGTGCTTCGCGGCGAACCTCAAACTTTCCTTGGTATTCTATGCTTCGGACCCGAAGCTGCCTTTTCCCGGGATTTAGGCTACATTGTTGTCTTACCGGGCGCTTCGCACAAGATTAGCCCCGAAGTGGTGCTTGGGATACCTTAGGAGCAAAGCGTGTTCTTTTGTCTCAAAGAAGTGGTTCGCACAATTTTCCCTTTGAAGTTGCTTCGCACGTTTCCTTTTGCGAAGCATTTTCCATACCTTCATACTCCAGAGAAGTATTTCCTTTGCTTCTTCAGCGAGGCCTGCTGCCAAGCGGAGCAGGTTGCATCTGCTTTCTCCTTTAGGATCTGGGCGCTATGAGTCATTCCTTGTTGTTGATTTGAAAGTGCTTCGCAGCGAACCGTCCTACGCCGGCTACTTCGCGTAGAAGAATTCCGAAGTAGATTTTACTCTTGATTCGGCAGAGCTGAACCTTAGTCACGAGGTAAAACTTCATTTTCACAATGACGTGAGGATGCAATCTATATCTAGCTACATGTTTAATTCTAGAGACTCTTAAAACAAAGTTTGTACAAGTATAAACAATAGTATATACAAGGATTAAGATTTCCAGAAAACTTTTGATGATGGAAGGTATTCAAGTGAAGACCGTTTACGAGGAGTGGTAGAGTCTGACCAGTCGCATCCTTCAGGACAAAGGAGTTAGCTGAATTTACTTTGGCAATCTCGAACGGTCCTTCCCAAAACGCATCTAGTTTATCATGATTACCTGGTTTAACCTTCCATGAATTCCATTTCCAGACCAAGTCTCCCACTTTAAATGTCCGAACGGATGACTTCTTCTTGAACCAGTTTCGGGTGACCTGGGCATGCTTTGCGAAGTTCTGATATGCCTTATCCCGTTCTTCCTCTAATTGCAATAATTGGGCTAGCCTAACTTCCATAGGACCAGATTCTGCTTCTTCATCATTTAACATCTTCAACGCAGGAATTTCTACATGGATTGGCAGGACAGCCTCTTTACCATACACCAAAGCATACGATGAGGTTTTGATCGACTTCTTGATAGATATTCGATCAGCCCATAAGGCGTGGTCTAAGAGAAGGTGCCAAGTCTTTTTGTTCTTGTCTATGAGCTTTCTCAGCAACCTTAGCAGGGTCTTATTTGTTGATTCTGCTAATCCGTTACCCTGGGGATAGTAGTTGGAAGTGACCTTGCGGTATATTCCATATTTGCAAGTGAACTCATTAATTTTAGCGCCTGTAAACCCAAGACCATTATCTGTTACTATTGCTTCGGGGATGTCGAACCGGGTGATCAAGCTTTCAAAGAAAGTAATCACCGTTTCCTGATCAGCGTGTTTGGTGGACACTGCTTTGGCCCATATGGTGAAGTAATCAGTCGCGGTCAGGATGAATTTATGTTTTGAAGAAGAGTTCGGCGAGATGACCCCTATGAAGTCCAATCCCCACTATTGAAATGGTGCTTCCACTTGTATTGGCTGGAGGGGCATGGGAGCATTTTTGCTTCGCCCGACAAACTTTTGACACTGTTCACACTTTCTGCAAACCGCGAAGGCATCGGCAAAGAGCGAGGGCCAGTAGTAGCCCGCCCTGATTATCTTTAAAGCGATTGTCCTTCCTGCAGAGTGACCCCCTGATAAACCTGAGTGGAATTCACCAAGGACCCATTTCTTATCATCCTCCCTTATACACTTCAGAAGAACGCCATCAATATTTCAGTAGAACAGGCCCTCGGGGCATAAGACATAGCGAAGGGCCTTCAGCCTGAAGTGTCTTCGCTGCGAAGCATTTAAATGCGAAGGATATATCCCAGTGCTGAAATATTCTACTATTTCATTGACCCAGGCTTTTTCGTCCTCGTCTCGGTTTGCGAAGCTTTCTTCTGTCGCCAAGTCATCCCACTGACAAGCTGTTACTTCGGCTGCTGCGCTCTTCGCAAGCTCTTGGCATAGCGCGCGACTGTGAACCAACTTTGTGGGTCTGATTTCAATGTCAAATTCCTGTATTTTATTGACCCAACCAGCCCTTTTGCTGCCCAACTCTCCTTGAATAATGAAGTTGCGTACATCAGGATGGATGACAAACACTGTAACCCGACTTTGGGAGACGAAATGTTTGAATTTCCTTAGGGACTTCATGACAGCGTGCACCTGTCTTTCTATGAAGTTGTATTTCTCCTCGTGGGGGTGTATCACCTGGCTTAGAAACGCAATGGGGCGCTCTTCGCCATCTTCTCCTTTTTGCGTCAAGACTGCGGCATAACTTTCGGGTTCTCCTACGGCATATAGGATGAAATCCGTACTGTGGTCAGGGTTAGTCAGGACGGGTGCCTGAGCGATTCGGGCCTTGATTTCTTCAAATGCTTCCCTTCTTTCATCAGTCCAGACAAATTCGGCATCTTTCTTCAACAGTTGGGACATCGGCTTAATGATTTGGGCGAAGTCTGGTACAAACTTCCTCACGAAATTAATTTGCCCGAAGAAGGACTGCAGCCCCTTTTTATTCATCGGTAATGGAAGTTTTAGGAGAGCCTCAGCCCGGTCAGGGTCTATCGCGAGCCCCTTTTCCGATATAAGGTGCCCCAGCAGTCTTCCTTCTTTTACTGCAAAGCTGGACTTCTTAGGATTGATTGAAATGCCAAATTCTCGGCATTTTTCGAATATTTGTTGCAAGTGTGAAGAATGATCCTCCCTTCTTCAGGAAAAGACGGTCATGTCATCCAAATAGATGACAATAACCTTGTTCAGCAGTTCTCCAAATGCTAGGTCCATAGCCCTTTGAAAAGTAGCTCCTGCGTTTGACAGGCCGAATGGCATCCGCTGGTAAGCGAACGTCCCCCACTTAGTAGTAAAGGCCGTTTTGTGTTGGTCTTCATTTCTAACCCAAATCTGGTTATATCCTGAAAAACCATCAAGTAGGGAGAAACGCTGGGCTCCAGCTACTGAGTGCAAGATTTGATCAATCTACGGGAGGGGATAGTGGTCTTTGAGTGAAGCCTGATTTAAGTTGCGGAAGTCCACACATAGTCGAATATCCCCATTTTTCTTCCTGACAGGAACTAAGTTTGCTACCCAAGAAGAGTGCTTTATGGGATAAATGATCTTGACTTCGAGCATTTTCAGAAATTCAGCTTTCATCAGAGCTTCGTTCTTTGGGTTGACCGGCCTTTGCCTCTGTCTGAAAGGTTTTACCCCTTCTTGTAGCTCGATGGTGTGTTGAACCAACCTTCGGTCATAGCCCTTTAGGTCTTGGTAAGACCAGGCTACTATATCTGGATACTTCCTGCATAGAGACCTGATTTGTTCTAACTCAGCCGTAGTACAGTCTATTCCAACCTTTATCACTTTCCCGAATTCAAGCTCTAGATCTTGATATTGCCTAGCATCAACTTTGATTCTGTGAGAGACTGCTCTGTCGTTCTGATCGAACAGGCTCTCTAGAGTGATCAATCCTCTTGGAACATGGTTATTTTTTAACTGGACCAGTCCTTCATACTCCTCGCTCTTCATACTCCTTTCTTCAACAGTGGCTGCTTCTTGGACCAGGAAATTGATGATCTGTTCATCATTGTCGAAAACTTGCCAATGTATGTCCTTATCCGGCACAGAGGGCCTATAAATCATCCTCACGGCCTTAGGCTTGTGTACCATGTCGTCAGTTGGAGAATATCTAGCCGCGATGGAGGGCAAGACATCAGCGTGCCTATCTCTCGCGGGATGGACTGCAGATTGAGTGACTCAAACTGTTCAAGCAGGTCCCGTACTCTGTTGCGGTATGCTTTAAGATAATGCTTTTTTGAGATGCACTTGTTGGTGACCTGATTGCATACCAGTTCTGAATCTCCAAAAATCTTGAGATGTTTTATGCCTAACTTTCCTGCTTTCTTCAGTCCTAGGCATAGAGCTTCATATTCTGCTGCATTGTTGGTGCAGCTCCAAACTAATCTATAGCAATATTCTTTCTATTCTCCGGATGGTGATACTAGAAGGATCCCTACCCCAGCTCCGTTTTTGCACCGGGCACCATCAAAGAATAATTGCCATAATTCTCCTTGGGTAGGTACTTTATCTTCTGACTTAATGTGTTTCTCTGGCTTTGCAATGGTGTAACACCATATTTCTGTTTCTATCATAGCATTAAAGTCTGTCAATGAAAATTCATCTTCAGAACTTAGTTGTGCAAGGGACTCCTCTACTAAGTCCACTCGTTCAATTTCTCCTGCTATCGCATGGACGAGATCATTGCATTCTTCTTCAGTCATTTTCTGTACGAGAAACGTGCAAGGTTTCTCGTTGTAAATCTTGACCTTCTTCCCTTTGAATGGGACCTCCAAATGTGAATAGTCCATGGACAGGTATCCCCCTAGCTTCGTTGTAAATTCCCTCGAAAGGCACATGCTAAAATAGGGCTCCAGATCTACGACTAACACCTCCTGTATCACCACAAATTGGGGCACTTTGTGTAGTCGGATGGGTATATCTTTGATTACCCCGACGGTCTTTACAAGAGTGCCATCCAGTTGGAGTACGCCATGGCTGCTTCTTGTATACTCCATCCCTATTTCTTCGCAGACCGCTTTAGGCATGACCGTCGTTGCTGCCCCTGAATCAATCATACAGTTATGGACAATATGACCTTCCATTTGTAATGACAAGTAAAACGAGGGAGGTCTGTTCTTTCCTGTTATGGACGTAGACAGAGTTTGCACTATGGCGGGCGGCATTGATTGCCCAGCTTTAGCGGACTTCAAGGACTCCTGCAACAAGTCTACCTGTCCTGGTAGTTGTAAAGCATCATATAAACTAATTTTGGCAGGGGTCTTTTTTAGCTCATCCACGATATTATACCTTATGGGGGAATGCACTTCGGGCCCTTTTTTAGCTTCGTACTTTGTATGATATTGCTTCGTGGCTTCAACTCTTTGTCGCTTGGTTAGCGAAGGGAACTTAAGATTTTCCCTTGCCTATTCTTTAGTTTCGGCCTGAGGCGGGGCTGTGGAGGCTTGTTGGTTCTTTTCTTTTGTTGGCGCGGGAAGCGAAACTTTGTCTGGGGCCTTAACAGGTTGCTGCTCTTTTTCGCGGCGGGTATATACCTTCAAGGGAACCATTTGAGCTGCGTCCACTTCCATTGGTCTTTTTCCCTCCCTAGTAAGCATCGAAACTTGCTCTTCTTCGTCCACGACCGGGTTCTGATATGTTTGTCTTATCATGTTGACTTGTCCGCTGGGGTTGTTTCCTGATAGCGTCTGCACAAAATGTTGATGCAACATACAAGTATTCTCCTCATGTGGGTCGTTGCATGTGGAGCACTAGTACACAGTGTCAGAAGTGCTTGTTCCTTCGTCGATCACAGCATTTCTTGCCGAAGATCTTCCTTGGAAGAAATTCTTGTTGTGCTTGTTTCTTCTTCATGATGATCATATCGTTGGACAAAGTCTGTACAGTAGAGTTCAAAGACGGAACTTCCTGTAATATTTTAGCCTGCATATCTTCAGCTTTGGGGGCCTATGGCAATGGAGCCAACGTAGGTATTGGGGGCAAAGCGGGGTATTGAGGTGGTGCTGGTAACACAGGAACGGTAGGCTGTGGCGTTGAATATGCGGGGAAATGCACTTGTGGTGTAACGATTTGGGTTACAACGGGGTTAGGATTCCATGATGAGAGGGGATATACAGGGGTTATGGAGGCTTGCGACGTAGCTGCATTCAGGCATTGTGTCTACGAAAACTCCGGGAATATAGGCATCGGCATCCTTTGGGGAGGCTTTCCTACGGCTATCAGGTCCATTTCCGCTTTTTGGGCTAATTCATAGAGCTCAGAAAAAGTATTCACATTCGAATACCTTACCATCATACTGATATCTGGATTGAGGGCCCTAAGGTAGTAGTATGTCGCAGCCTCGCTGGTTGGCAGAAGTCCAATAGGTACTCTTTGCCAAGTCCAAGCGAACCTTACATTGAAGTCTGCAATTTCCTCCTACGGGTGTCTCTGAATTGTCGTAAATTGATGCAAGAGGGAGGAAGGGTCAGCAGACTCGTTGAAACCTCTCATCAGCTGTCCAGCTAACTGGTCCCAACCTGTTATGGTACCAGGCGGAAGCGGTCTATACCAATAAAGGAGTTTTCCTCGGAGGGATAGAACCAGAAGCTTCACCATCACTCCTTCGGTGATGTTGTGTATTACCGCCAGAGAAACTATGTCTTGAATGTGTTCCAGAGCGATCTTCCCCGTGCCATTGAAGGTAGGAATTTTCTTCATCGCAGCAGGTGGAACCTATCCTTGTCCCGCCAGGTTTAATGGTCCGGAAGAGTTCCATGTCGGGAACGACCTGGGTTGTTGTTTTTGTGGCGGCAGCTGCTGCTGCTGTTGGTGTGCCATGCCTATGCTTGGAGTCGGAAAGATAGGGATTCCCGAAGTCCCTTGTACGTGACTGACTGAAGCGGAAGCGCTTGGATGATCGGGGGAGTTAGGAGGATTAAGGGGCAGACTAGCTGTTGTGCTGTCGGAAGTCAGGCCTTCTTCATCAAATACAGCTTCTTGCGAAGGCGCCCTTCGTAACAGTTGTTCGGGTGTTATCAGCCTAGGGTGCTCTCCGAAAGCATCAATGTCGAGTTCAAAAAACTCAATTCCTTCTCCACTATTCCTAACTTGATATCTTGTTTGCATGAAGGCACGGGTACTTTGGTATCGGTCTCAACGACTTTGAGATTTCCAAGTTAAGCAGAGTCGCCAGATGCTAGAGTCTTCTTGGGAATGAGATGAGCATCTGCTCTCACTACCACTCACAAGGTGAGACGGACTAGGTCCCACCGGGCGTGCCAGAAACTGTTGGTCACAAATCTGCCACAGGAAAGGATTTTGGGAAGGATACGCCCTAGACCTGGACCAACATTGAAAATCCGCAGGGAAGAGATGCCCCCCGTGCCAATCTCCGGAGAAAGGCCGGCTCCTGAACTAAACTACTTGATGTTTTAAGATAAGAGTGCAGGAAAGAAATAAAAGGATAGGGTAAGAAGTGCCAACAATTCAGTGGGAAAGAACCAACAGCATGATTATCAACTAATAACTTGGAAAAGCAGCAATGAATACCAAGAATAATGCATAAATGAACATCACGCAAAGTTCCCTATGTATCCTCTGGAAGAGTTCCAGAATTCAGCTATTCTCCCACGCCTAAATCCAAATTTCAGAATTACAGCGACTAGGAAAATACGTGAACATAACAGAAACCACTAACCACAGGCAGCATAAAAAGAGTTTAACGCAATATTGTCTCCCCTATGTATTCTTCAGGAAAATTCCAGGGTTTTGTCCCCAATTACACACCTAAATTCAGGATTCAGAATTACAATATACAAACAAAGACAGAATAGTAGAAATAATCTCAGAAGGCAGCATACAAGAGAGAAATAAGCCCAAAGTCTTTAATATCAATTGCAGGAACCAAGTTACAGCAATTTTCTAGCAAGAGTTCCCCCCCCTTTTTTCATTACAATTCATGGGTTTTTATAGAGGACCCGACCCTCTGAGCCATCATTGCACAAAACCTAGCAGTACGCCCTCGAAAAACTGGAAAATCTGCCTTTGCTCCTCCCGTGACTGAGTTCTCACATCCGTTCCTATATTTAGCACTTACGACCGCTTTAGCCAAGGAAATTCTCATTAATGGGCCGCCTGACTTGTCCTCAATCTCTGGGCGCAATGCTCGAGTGGCTACCGAGTCCATCGGGTTTTCCTCCTACGGCTGATCTTTCCTTTTCCATTGCTGAAAATGAGTCCCGGGTCTTTCGGGCAAGTAAAGATGCATTAATGAACCACTCAATTGCCTTGAAAAGATACCCGGCCTTGGTGTGTGTGCCCTGGAGAGCTTCGCTAAATTCCAGTTCGGGGACCTACTTCGCAACGGATGTGAGCCGAAGCGGGGCTGACCTCTCTGCATGGGTGCTTCGCGGGAAGGGGCCTTCAAAAACAGCTTCGCAAAGACTGAGCGCCGAAGCATATTTGCCTCTTCAAAACATGGTTCCCAATCTCTCATCGCTTTGCCAGGAAAACGGGTTGAAGGTTGCTTCGCAAACGGATGCTTCGCTGATGGGCTGAAAGAGTGCTTCGCTGCGAAGCTTTTTCAAAATGGCCGTTCGGGGGTCTTTTGGCCGAAGTAGAATCTTGCCTTAGAACATTTCTCCGACTTCTTCAAGGCAACTAGGCTCCTAGTGAGGGAGCTTCGCACGAAAATTGGCCGAAGCGGACCTTCAGAATTACTTCGCCGCGAACCGTTGCAAAAACAGCCTTTCAGGGAAAATTCAAGCGAAGCTCCTCCACGCCTTAGAAAATTTTCAGGGACAACCAGCCTTCGGGGGGGGAAGCTTCGCACCTGAGTCGTCCAAAGCAGGTGCTTCGAGAAGATTTTGAGCGAAGTAGATTTTCCTGAGGAGTGGTTCGCCAAAAAGGACGGTCGAAGCAGGTGCTTCGCTAGCATTTCTGCGAAGTGTTTTTCCACACTTAAGACTTTGTTTTGGCATTTTACTTTACATTGTATGCTTCACAAAATTTCGACCCAAAGCTCGTCTTGTGGGAGCTTCGCTTGCGAAGCTCTTTCTATGCCTTAGAAAACTTGGCTTGCACCTATGTTTTTTCCTGCCTGCTGTTTGCGAAGCTCCCTTTTCTTGCTATATTATGGGCGAAGCTCTTTCAAATTCAGTTATTTACAAGGGGGATCCAAAAGATGACAGCCAAAATTGCTGCAACACTACCATCAACAAAAATAAGGAAAACTATATCAAAAAAATCAGCATAATCAAATTTCACTACCCCTTCAGAAGCAATGTGACAAAACTTGTCAACAATACCAACCAAAAAGAGGGGGAAAGGACTAACAAGAAGAACCAAACTACCGTAAATAAACTAAACAGAGAGCATGATGACAAGGATGCATCCTTCTTAGGGGTAAAGAATAAGTACATACTCCCTTAGACAGGAAGGATGTGTGATCAAAGCTTCTTTGACAGCACATTGGAGGAAACATAGAGCAATGAAATGCCTCCGCCCGCATGGGAGCAAAGGGGTGAATCAAGTTGACAAAGTGGTGCGGAGTAATACATGGTACCTGCCATTTTTCCTATATTCGGGCCTAAAAAACATTCTTTGGATTATACCACAGGTGCTTAGTTTCATTAGTCAACATTTAAAGGAGTAAAGCAGTCTACTATTAAATGTTTTAACATAATGGAAACAAATTTCAATGAACCATTTCCTAACATGTCATTAATCATATGATTTTTTAATAGTAATCAGGATCGTCCTTGTTTTCTAGTGTAAAATCTGTAAGATAAGCTGTCACAGGTGACTATGAAATAGACATTTTGAAAATTGAAATTACTTCTTCTGACATGCAGATGAATGGTTCTTATGTAAATTCTTCTACTGAATTGCTAAGAACACTTCTTAATATTATTGCCCTATGCACAATTGCTAGGTATTTAATGTCACAAATTGTCACTATTTGTAGTTGGTCATGCATATGACATTCACCCATATACTTATTAAAGGTTCTGGTAAGAGATGGAGCCCATATTCTAAACCAAGATCTGCTTCACGAGCAAAATGGTTAACGACAGCTAGTATTTTTTCCCTCTAGAATATACCAATTACAAAGCCATCTACTCGATAAATATGCAACAGAAAAAAGATTAAATTGCAGTAAATACAATAGAAAGATACTTCTGAAAAGATGTCCATCTAGTCAGAAACTTCTTGGCTACAATATAACTTGTAACTACCATAAAAGGGCATACAGTTTTAGAATAACATCAAATAACAGCATGCAATGATTTCCAGTAAGAAACTCATTATTTCAAGTTGTTTGAGTTCACCAAGTATCTTCACTACAAAATTGGAAAAGCAATTTCCGACATTTTTGCCAGTTTTAATTAGTAGCCATACTTTGATATTAACTCAATACAGTCTAAGGCTTCATCTCGTTGATCGAATAAATTTCTCATCTTTAGACATATTGAATCATATGCAACTGTGTTTTAAACATGCTAGGAATCTAACCTTCTCTTTCAGTCTCTCTAACTGCTTTTTGTGCTTTTCAGACTCAGATGAAGGCTTCTTATTTTCATGTGGCAGATCATTATCATCTTCCTCCTTTTCTGCAGCTAAACCATTTTTCTGAGGGATTAATCAGATATTACGTTGGAATACTTTCTACAAACATCAGAAGCACAGTAATGACAAAAGGCCTGCAGTATACAGTCCAACTATCTCATGACAAGAAAAAAGTTTATAATCATACCTTCAGAATCATCCTCATCAAGTCCATCAGGTGTAATATCTACGTAATCTTTCTCCTCCTGCATAATTGAGAGTTAACAAATTATCACAATAGTGTAAACATGCACAGTACTAGTCTGCACAATTTGAACAGATATAATAAGCTATTGAAATTGTGATAGACTTTGAAAACCTCTGAATGCCTGTCATCGTTATTGGAATTAAGTGCCTCCTCTTCAGTCCTTGTGCTATCCATGAAATTTCCATCCATTAGTTCATCCACATTCATTTTTCCCAATTTTCTGCAACAGAAGTAAAGGGCAAAGAAAGAGTTCATGAAGTTCAAGACATTGAAGAACACAAACAAAACTAATTACACCCAAGCTACCTTCAAGAGATTGAACATGGCAAAATAGATAAACACTGATGTTTATTCAACATGAAGCTGATTAAAGACAAGTTCTACAAATAAAGATACGGTATGTACATTGTTAATTTATTATATTTACAATAGTTAAGAAAATTGAAATCAGAACAGAATCAGCATGGGAAAAGAATTGGAAAAAATCAGGAATCGGCAAAAAATGGGGAAAATTTTGGCCAAAAAAACAGAAAAAAAATGCAAATTTTCAATGATAAATTTTTTTTTCTTACATATCAAAATGAATTAACATTATGCAAATCAAATATTAATACTGTAAGTGATACAAGCTTAAACCACACATAAAAGTGGCAAGTGATACAAGATTAAAGCCTTAAACTACACATGAAAGTGACAAAACACATCTTAAATAAAGAAATTTTAATGTGTCCAAAATTCAAATATTCTTGTATTGCTTATAATATAAAAAATGTAGAATTTCAATCCCATATAACCCATTGAAAAAAAAAGGTACAAATTAAAAAATGTGTCATGAGTCATGAAAAATACAATGCCTCAAGATCTTTGAATGCCCTTAGCCTTTGTCCTACTAGAAGCTCTAGTCTCTCTTTGTTGTTGTGCCCGTGCCTCTTCTTATGCCTTGGCTGCTAACACCCGTCGCCACCTGTGTCAGGGGTCGAGGGGCAGCGCCCTTTGCATTTTGGTGCAGAAAGGATGCTGCAATTACTAATATGGGACTTCAACAACTCATAGGCTGAATAAAACACCAACAAATTAACTTAAATGATGATTGTGATTGGTTTTAACTTTTTACTATCTCTTAAGACCCATGTGGTCTAATGAACCTACAAAACAAATAATCACTTGTGCTTTTAAATATTACTCCTATATACAAGCATATTGAGCAATAAGTTTGGATTGATAGTTCAACATCTTTTTATGGAGAATTTCATCAGTTAATAATGTATAGCATTGCTGTTGGTGGCTGTTGGTGGCTGCCGGATTCCTTCAAACTGCAAAAAATTGGATGTTAGGATGCACTAGCGTGTTTTGTTTGGTATGGTAGCAAGTAGGCAGACCTCTTTCTCCAGTTTGAAATAGGTAAAAATGACGCAAAATGGAGAAAAAAAAAAAAATATAGTGTTTTCTCTACCCATGCGACCACGGCCGATTTTTTGCCACAAGAATCGTGATTTTTTGAAAAAATTGCAATTCCAGATTTTTTGGAAAAAATAGGCAAAAATCGCTGATGAAAAAATCAAATTCTGCTGCAATATGAATTAACCACTGGTCAGAAGGTAATTAACCAAGGCAGTTAGGAATGATATATATTGGCAATATTTTGGGTCACTTGGATCACTCCACCCCAGTTGCTTAGTCCTAAGTTAGCCTCCTATACTGCGAGATTCAAGACAATTGAGGATGACATTATTGCTTGCCCAAATTACAGCCAACATCATTGGACTCATTGACTTCGGATCCCTCTTGGTCAGAGTCTTCTCACATCAGTTGTGGGTGGAGATAGATCATCATAATCCTCGAGAGATAGGGTATGTAGCCTTTGCTCTATTCGAGAAGTGGATCCTGAAGAGGACTTCATATACAGATATCTTGCTTATTATAAGATTTGGGAAGGTACTATTGCTTGTCTAGAAAGTTGAGTAGCCAGAGATGCTTAGCTTTATACCTTCAGGAAGTTATCAGTCTTTGATGTTTGATATTACAAGAGAGACCAACTACCACTCATTTAATCACCTCCTTTCACCTTATCTCTGTTATCAGGCGTAATAAGCATTCTTTTGATGCTACAAATCTCCAAAATGCTAATAACAAATCTGTGTGTACTTGTTTGCATTTGAGAGTAACTGCAAGTGCTTCCATGCTTTCTTCCTCTCGCATGTGGAAAGGTGGGACCATGACTCTCCAATGGCAGATATCAGCCACCCCTCCTTTGCCCAAGAGGCACAAACAAATGCAGGTCACAAATTTCTTGCCCGCTTCTACTAGTCACTTGGCCAAGGATGCTAGTAGAGCTTCAAGAATTTGGACTTTATGCCCTTCTAAGATTATCCAACCAGACCCCCTTAGCCTTGGACATTGTCCTGGAAGCATCATTAGATCTTGTGTTGGCTCTTTTGGGATAGTTCATGTTGAAGATGTCTCTGCTTTTGCTTCTACTGAGCATTCCACCATTGATTACAGTATATGCTTGGATCCTCTTGAGCTCTTCTCTATTTCTTTCTTTTTCCTTGACTGTTGGCTCTCTTAGCTCTTCATCATTACTTGCAACATGTTATCCATTTATGCGTTCACCCCTCAAAGATGTGATTAGATGTACATTAGTTTAACTTTTGTGAAGTTCATTCTAGCCTCTATTTTAGTTTTTTAATACTTTCTTGGTAACTAGAAGGCTTAGTAACAGATTTTTAAGGTGAGCCCTATTGACCTACTTTGGTCATTCATGGACACTAATAGAATTATTTTCTCTTATTATAGATGAGAATGTCATCAAATGACAAAAAAGCACAAACCTACACTTCCCCATTTCTTATTTACGTATTTTCCCCATTTACCTTCCCAATGGGTGTTTCACCAACTCTCTCAACTTCTAAAAGTCCATCTTTTCCAAAGGTCACTGTTCCACAAATGGCCTTGTTCTTAGAGAATATTAAGAACATTAAACTTATAGGAGATTATGTTTTCTCTTTGCAATAAGGTTGCAACTGAAGGAATCCAAAACCATTTAATTGATTATATATATGATCACTCGATAGGTGGTAAATTACATTAAATTGAAAATACAACAATCTAAATATCAAGTTTTAAGTTAGTATCATTTAGAAAATATGATGCAAACCTTCAAATATTGAGCTCACTGCATATATCATAACCATGGACTAAGGAAGACACCTATTTAAAGAAGTATAAGGAAAGCAAATCTTGTGATAATGAAATAATAATAAACATAAATCACAGAAACAATGCCGCTTAAAAATGTTGCAAGTAAATACACAAAAACAAAAAGAACAAAAAAACAATCCTCGTACTTTTTCAGTGACTTCCTGCTTGACTCCTTGCTCTTGATCCTCGCACTTCCTTGCTTCTCCCCTTGGAATCACCATTTAAACATGAACATCACTTAGCATAGAGCCTTTGTCTTTTAATAAATGAGAAAAGACGTGGAAGAATGAGAACATATTTTTTAAAGATCTGATCAAGAAAAACTGAATAAAAAACTTTTTAAAAAAAGAAATGAAAATGTAATAAGAAAGATAATAAAAGTTACCAATTAAAGATGCACCACGACCAGCTTGTTTGCGTTTGAAAGCATGACTCTTAGGCTTAATCTTCTTCTTTGACTCCATAATTGCTTTTGAGTGTTTCTTCTTAGTGTCCTGTATTTTACCCATGTTTTCTGCAGAAATTTCTATCTTATAGTCAATTAAAGTAGATATATATATACTTGAGTATGTACCCACAACCATTTAAATTGTAAAACTTATCAATTATTGTGTTATCTGAAATTAATTTGTGCAAAATATTTGACAAGATACTTCAAAAATTAAAAAAATATGAAGTTTCTTCTTCATAGTTATCAATGGCTGAAATGTCCATAATCCGATCAAGTAATTTCAAGAGGAATTTATCATCAACTCTTACAAGCTCAGTTAGTTTGTCGCTTGTCCAATTTCAACAAGATGCTCATAATCACATTGACTTGGATAACAATTTGGCAAGCCCAAAGTGTAAATTTCTACTTGACAATCGTGACTCAACACAGCCAAAAATGTGGACTAATAATAAAATTTCATAATTAGGTTTGATATCAACTTCATAATTAGCCTTAAACTTACTGTGGATTGACAAAGAGTTAGTCTGCTCATTTTTATCAAGAGTAGAGTGAAATTAAGCATAGTATAGACCTTGAGAAAAATATAATCAATTTGAAGATGATCCAGCAAGAATGAGAATTGCATGAGGATTTTCAATGTTTATGTCTTTGTATGATCTAGGTGTAACAGGAAATTCACCCAGAACATGACAAAAATCAGCAACACTGTCAAACCTGCTAAAGTGTTCTAAGACGAACAAGGAAAACCAAATCACAGACAGTGACTTTGGCTTGATGAAGGCAACCACATAATGCATCCTGGATCCTTAACTGGGACACCTGACAATATGGCATATAGCACTGTTCTAAGCTCCTTATGAAATAGTCAACCTTACGATGGGTTAAGACCTAACCCTGAAACTATGTTGGATTTAAAAAAGCAGGTGGAATAGGTGTAAATCCATGCACAGTTGCCATAATATCAGCAACAAAGCAAATGAATATGGCAAATACGTTAAATGGTCCTCATGAGTCCACATCAGCTATGACATGGTGGGAAAACACAAAAATGACTATGATGCATGCTGAACCAGGCACCATAGTTGCAGAAAATTGTGTAACAGCCATGGCATTCAATTAGGTTGTCAATATGATTCCATTTCAGGCCTGAAGACTGATTTGCACATTATTAATTATGTTGAGTTCCCAATGAAAAGAGTTCATTTGGAAAGCAGAAACAGAGAAGGGAAAGTTTCAATCACTGCAGTTGTAGCAGATTAATGAGTCCAGAACGTGTTTGAGCTCATTGAAGCCAGATATGCATGTAAGAGACTAGTGTGCATCAAATTTTCTGAGAGGAATGCATATGTGGGTAAGTCATGACTAGGAAGCGGTTTTGGGATTAAGGGATAGAACTGAGAATTACAACCCCATATACGTATAAAATGTTGAAATCTCTACACATTCAGACTTGTAGAAAATTTAAAATTTGGAGAGAGCGTTCTTAAAGGTGTTAGAAGCATAATATTAGCTTTACTAAAGTTGAGCTTGAGTTGTCTAAAGTCACAGAACAGAGCAAATGCATCTAACTGTCTCCGCAAAAAAGTGTAAATAAGGAGAATCACATCACCAATAGAAATTAAAAGAGCCATTTAAAAATGATGTAAAATAAATTCATCCTCTAGATGAGTATTTGTCCCAACTCAAATCTTCAAGCTCATCAATTTAAAAGCTAAAAAGTGTCGGCAATTGAAGACAGCCCTGCTTAACACCGGTCCTTATCTCCTCGAACCCATGGGCTTTCCGAAAACAACCTACAATTGTATCATAAAGCCACAAGATAGTTGTAAAAAGATTAGTTCTGTGATGCCCAAGTCACATAGTCTCTCAACTAACAGGCATCTAAGCCCCCTATAAAAGACCTTGCTAAAGTCCACAAGACAGCAGAAGACTTTAGAAGAACTCACTCATACAAAGAATAAGGATATGTTCTGTGGTCTAATAATTCCTTCCAAAAGCCTGCTTACACTCTTGCTCCAGAACCGTCACTCTCAAGATATTCAACGAGCTCCATATCTATGGTTGTGACATATAGCTTAGAAAATACATGCCCAATCATAATGGTTTTGTAGTTGTTTCGCTTTGAATTGTCCCTAGCATAATAAATGGTATAAATAATATGCTAACAAAGAGAGCAGGAAACAACAATAGATGAACTCATCGAATAGCAATGCAATGGCATGGATTAGAGACCCAATCCTATATTTGATGAATTCAACCTATAAGGCTATAACCCTTGACAGTCAGCTACTTTGTTGATACATACATTCTGAATTGCTCTCCTGATATCCACAGGCAAAAGAGATAATTAGAAGCAAGAACAAAGACCAACTACATGATGGATTAGAATGGGATGTAATAGAGAGATGGCATGTGCAACCTGTGTCAATGCCAAATTGGTGAGACTTCCTTGTGTAAAGGGTACACTAAAGTACAGTAAAGAAATTATGTACTGAATATTCATTTTATTCTATAAAAATATTAGGTAGTTGGCCCCAACCTACCTTTTGTATAGTATGGTCCACTACAAATCTTTTCTCTAAGTGGGTTGAAGAGTTGTGGATCCATTAAGAATTTTGTTTTTTTTGTTAGTGTTGGAGAATATTACATTATTTGGTACAGACCAATCTACCAACTTGGTACATCCTTCTAAATATTAGATTAGGGTTGTGTCCTAGATTAGTGAGTGAGTAAATATTTTATGTAATGTAATAATGTGCAGGAAATGCACAAGTGTCATCTAATTAAGTGTGCCAGTGTCATGAGTGTAAGTGTAGTGTCTCATATGTAAGTGTGCACATGTGTCCTTAGATTAAGAAGAGTCATGTGAAGAGTCTTGTCCAAGTGTACATACAAGACAGTGTCATGTGTATGCAAGTGTTAAGTAAAGAAGCCAAGAGTCATGAGACTTGGCATATGGAAAGGAAGAGTCAAGTAACCAAAGAGTCATCCTACAAAGGCTATATATTACTCCATAGAGGACATTGCCTACATTATCTACATAGCCTGCAGTGTCTACATTGGGAGTATTGTCATTGTATCAGAGTTTTATGATACATTTGTAACAGAAAGAGGAGTAATACAGATTTGCATACATTTGAGCAACTAATATTGTAAGTCTTGTTATATTGTATGATTCAAACTATTACATTCATATTTCAACTTATTAATGAATGTTATTTGATATATTGTTAAGCCTTGATATATACATATTAGTTGTCTCATATTATCTCTATTACAATAATATTTGATTCCATTATATTGCAACTTCATTATATTCGATCCTATGAGATTTTCCTGTGAGTTTCATATTTTTATTAAGGCTTCAAAAGCCATCAGTTAGAATCACTTTCTAGGGAAGTACATTGTTGGGCCCTAAGAATTTGTTTGAATACAGTTATCCTATAAAATATAATTTTACCACATGCAAAGAGAAAAAAAACTTAAGTGGAAACTGGCCACAAATAGGTGTTAGGTGTTAAAAGAGACCATGTGATGTGATGCTATGTTTTGGAGACTTGTCTCATTGGCACCCTTAGGAACTGAGTATTTTATCCATATTGTTCTCAGAGTTTCCTTGGGTTGGCATGCATACTTCCTCAGGAATGTTTTATTTCTTTCCACAATACTAGGGCTTTACTTTCTTTTGCAAAGTTAAAGCTTTACTTTTGTTCAGTTTGTGGGACATTGACAAAAAAAAATCATGTCTCTTGTTTCAGATTCGATTTCAGATATTTAGTTTGCCTTCAAAGTTTTTACTTCGGTTTTAGGGTTTAAGTAGTAATAACATATTCCAGATATATGTATGGAGCACCTGTTAGAGCTCATTAATCAATTCTTAGCTCAGAAAAAGCGGATTTCTGCTCAAGAAAATTATAGTTCAGACTTATTGTCGGGTTTCCAGTTATTTAAAATATCAGCAATCATTTTCTTTTCCCCCAGAAATTAGCCATTTTGAGATTAGAAACATTACATTGGTATCACAGCTGAAATTTAGAATAAATTTTGCTCAGCTTTAGTTTTAGATTTTAAGTTTCTGGCTTGGAAGGCAAAACTGGTATCAGAGCAGATTTTCAGATCAAATTCTGCTTAGTTTAGATCAAGTTCCAGGTTGAGAACATAACAGATTGTGTACGACTTCAAGGAGCTCACCTATCTTGGAGACAAGAAACTCAAATTCCTTGCATAAGAGTAGATAATGAAACTCTCCACCAGTGGACAGTATGGCAGCAAGGTTATGACAAACGACAAAACAAAGTATCCCATTTATGGTTTTATAATCCTTGTCATACCAGCAATTCTTAGAAACGAAACCACAGGTGCAGCTTGGTCTCAAATAATGACTATGTAAAGGAAAAGAGTTGAGCAGTCTCCCAAGATACATGTGCAATAAAGTCATACCTTACCACAACTGAGAATGTGAGAAGGGAATAATATTCTAACATTAGCTATGACTACGAGAGGCATATGGCATAAGTGTCCGTGTACCCTGTGTTAAAATCGATAGTGGTATGGTGGGTAACTATGGGTCCAGAGGGGGGAGTGGGAGGTTGATGACGAATTTGTAAGGGTAAACAATAGCACTCCATGGTCACCTAGTAGGAGCCTGTTGGAGATGTGGAATTGTCAATTATGAGATGGCAAAGATGTATTGGCTAGAACATAATCAATTACACTCACACCTCCATCATGTGAGAAGGAAGTGCATTAGAGATTATATGGCCATGTGACTCATACAATTGAAGGAAATGTCTCAAATAGGCACCAAAGGGAATCTCTCAATCTATCAAATCTCTCGGCAATCTGATGTCCTCCACATCCAACTTAAAAAAGGCAAAGCTCATCCTTTGTCAAGTCACAAAGAATGTTTGAAGAGTCCTAGTAAGAGCACTGAAATTGCCCAATGAGATAGCATCGCCCAAAGAAGATTACATAGAGATTTTCAGGCAGAGATCAAGGTATGGATCACCATCTATGTGGATGACAAAGGACAATAATGCCAAAGGGAAGTAGCATACAGCTGTGAAAGATGTCTTGAAGAGGGGAAGGCCCCTCCAAATCCAAGGCCAAATGTATCTAGAGTGTTTATCTGAGGCTATTGAAGACACTCTAGATCAATAGCAATCAAAAAATGATGCTGGCTACCCTTGTGGCTACCCTTTTTGAGATACAAATACCACCTGATCAATGTGTTTTGTGTCTAAAATATTATGACAAATGATATCTGGTGATTGGTGGAAAAGCCCATTTAGGGCTCTCACAAATCTCAATGAGAAAAACATGGTCTCATGAGAACATAATATCTTGGAGAGAAGATGGTAATGACCATATTTCATTATTGCAATTGCAACAAGCAATGGAGAGACTACATTTGTTTGAGACCTGCGAACACTATCATTTAGACAGCCAAGGAAATGTACAACCTAGAGGAAGGAAGTTAAGGATCACTGTTTTCCACTCACAAACAATCATCCATTTGTTCTTTCTTGGCAGCCACTACTTATGTACGAGTGTGCCTCAATTCCTGCGCTTGGAGTCATGTAAGATCCTCTCCGAGATAAACCTTGGTAGGGAAGGTGAATAACTTCCTTTGCTTGCAGCACTCACCTGTGATCTCCATGGATTAAATAAGATAAGATAATTCTATTAATGTCCATGAGTGACCAAATCAGGACAATGGTACTCATCGAAAAGAGTCATAACAATGAACTATAGTAACCAAAAAAGTAACACAAAAATAACCTAATCCATAGAGCAAAACTGGTTGAGAAGGGCACCATCTAGAGCAGTGTTCCACGGGGACGAGCAGTGTTCCACGGGGACGCGTCCCCCACCCTGGGGGACGCGTCCATCATCCATTTGTTCTTTCTTGGCAGCCACTACTTATGTACGAGTGTGCCTCAATTCCTGCGCTTGGAGTCATGTAAGATCCTCTCCGAGATAAACCTTGGTAGGGAAGGTGAATAACTTCCTTTGCTTGCAGCACTCACCTGTGATCTCCATGGATTAAATAAGATAAGATAATTCTATTAATGTCCATGAGTGACCAAATCAGGACAATGGTACTCATCGAAAAGAGTCATAACAATGAACTATAGTAACCAAAAAAGTAACACAAAAATAACCTAATCCATAGAGCAAAACTGGTTGAGAAGGGCACCATCTAGAGCAGTGTTCCACGGGGACGCGTCCCCCACCCTGGGGGACGCGTCCCCCCGTTTCCCACGTCCCCCAGGACGGGGGGACGGCAAGGGGGACGTTTCCCCCCGTCCCCCTTTTGGGGGGACGGGCGGGAAACGTCCCGGGGACGGCTGAGGCCTGTGGCCTCCCGTCCCCGGGACGTCCCCCTTTTTGGGGCGTCCCCGGGGACGGCTGGGCCCCATGGGGGACGCTCGGGCCGTCCCCGGGGACGGCTGGGCGTCCCCACCAAGGGGAAAAAGTAAAAAAAAAAAAAAAAAAATTTAACTTTTTAACTTTTTAAAAAGGGATGGGGTGGGACCCATTTTGAGTCTCACCCCCCCCTCCAAAACCCTAAACCTAAAACTAAGTTATATAAAGTGAAAACAAAAAAGTAAAAACTACTTACACTCATCTTTCATTTTTCAAGAGGAGAAAAAGAGAGCTGGAGAGCAAAAGGAAAAAGCAGCAGTAGCAAGGGCAGCATAGCAGCAGCAGTAGGCAGCAAAGGCAGCAAGGGCAGCATAGCAGCAGCAGTAGGCAGCAAGGGCAGCAGCAGTAGGCAGCAGCAGTAGGCAGCAAGGGCAGCAAGCAACAGCAGTAGGCAAGGGCAGCAAGCAAGGGCAGCAGCAGTAGGCAACAAGCAACAGCAAAAGGCAGCAAACAACAGCAGAAGGCACTAGGTTTTTAAATTTTTTTTACCTCTTCCAAGCTGTTAGGGATTTGAAGTTTTCAAATTGAAATTTTATATTTTAATTTCAAATTTTCAACACAAAACATGGCCAGCAGTGCATCAGGGTCTTTTGAGGAGGAAAACCAAACTGAAAATCCAAACATAAACATGAATACTGCTGCTGTTAAGGATTCATCTTCTAACATCCAACCCCAAACTTCCAAAGGGGATAGCACTGCTTCTCAACCTAGTTTTGGCTGCCCATCTTTGTTACTTAAAGAATATGCCAGGGGTCCATTTAATATAAAAAAACCACTGCTGCAATTTGTAACTAACTGTGACCAAGGGAAAAAAAATTTTGGGGGCTCAAGAACATGGCTGTGTAATATTTGCAAAACCACATTTAAGGGCAGCTATACTAGGGTTGAGTCTCATCTCACAGATAAGGCAGGAACAGGGGTTAGGGCTTGCCAAAAAATGACCCGGGCACAAGTTAATGAAATCCATAAGATTGTGCAAGAGTCTAGATTAAAAAATTTTGGTTTGTCTTCATCTACAAGCAGCCCATCATTTAGAGAGGACGTTGGGGCCTCCTTAGAACAGCCAGAAGAATTAACCCAAACATCCAGTATGCCACCGCTGCCCTCAAAGAAAAGGGGAACTGTAAGTGAAATGTTTAATGTGCAAGGAAGAGAATCAGCAGATGATGCTATAGCAAAATTATTTTTTGCACATGGGCTGCCTTTCCATATTGCACGCTCCCCCTACTTCAAGGACGCAGTAAGAGAAATAACCAAGGCGGGGACTTCATATCTACCGCCTGGAGAAAATAGGCTGCGTACCTCTCTTTTAGACAAACACTATTCCAAATGCAGTGTGGTTATGGAGCAGATGAGGAACACATGGTTGACTCATGGATGTTCTATCATCATGGATGGGTGGACTGACATTCGTCAACGTCCACTCATCAATATCATTGTCACATGTAAAGCAAGTCCCTATTTTCTCAAAGCCATTGATTGCACGGGAAAAAAAAAGGATGCTGAGTTCCAGTTCCTTCAGTTGAAGGAGGCTATTGAGGAGGTTGGAGCCTCCAATGTTGTACAAGTAATCAATTCGATAATTTCTGTTTTACTTTAAGTTTTAATTTTTTCAGATTTTTTAAAGAAAATTAAAATCTTTAAATTTTAAAATTACAAATCTAGATTCTAAATGGCTGTTAAAAACTTAAATGAGACCATTTTAATTTTTTGTTGTACACTACAGGTAGTTACAGATGCAGCCCCTGTTTGCCAACGTGCAGGCAAAATGATAGAACAAGAATATAAACATATTTTTTGGACCCCGTGTTGTGTTCATGCATTGAACAATGCATTGAAAGACATTGGGAGGATAGATTGGGTGAAGGAGATGGTTGCACAAGCCAGAGATATGCAAATGTTCATTTGCAACCATCACACTTCGTTAGCCCTCTTTCGGTCCTTCTCAAAGAAGGAGTTCATCAAACCGGGAGACACTAGATACGCCACCTACTTCATTTTATTGGAGAGGATGATTGAGGTGCAAGATGCTCTACAATCCATGGTAGTATGCACGGAGTGGAAGAGGTGGCCAGAATCAAGGACAGAGGAGGGCAAAAAAATTAGAGACAAAACATTGGATGATAGTTGGTGGTCTCAAGCCAAGTAAGAAACCAAAATGTTATTTTAATTTATGATTTTTCAATTTTCATTCTTTGTTTCAAATTGGAGTGCTCATATGACAATGTGACATATAAGTTTCTAAATTTTGTTTTTGATTTCTTGTAGGTATATTGTGTCTTTTGTTGCCCCTATTGTTGCTGTCATCAGATATGCTGACACAGATGCTCCTAGTCTAGGAGAAATATATGAGACTTTTGACAGCATGTTGGGGGAGATTAAAAAAGTCATTTCTGCTAGAGATCCATCCTTGTTATTCTATGAGGCCTACATCAGGCCTATTATACAGAGGAGGTGGGATAGGATGAACACCCCCCTTCATATGGCAGCATATGCAGTAAACCCAAAGTGGTATGAGCTTAGGCCTGGGAGAGTGCCTCCCCATGAGGATCCAGAGGTGAGAGAAGGGTTTTTGGAGGCCATTAGAAAGATATATGCGAAGGAGGAGAGCTCAAATATTAGAAATGAGTGGCTCAATTTTGCTAATCTCGATGGCCCTCGCTTCAGCCACCCAGAGTGTAAGGAGGATAGGGCTACCATTGCCCAAAAAAATCCCATTGGATGGTGGCAGCTATATGGGGACAGCACACCTAACTTGAAATATTTTGCAATTAGGGTTCTTTCACAGGTTGCTAGTTCCTCTGGTTGCTGAGAGGAATTGGTCTACATACGACTTTATCCACAATGTGAGGAGGAATAGGCTTACCTCTCGCAGAGCGGAGAAGCTAGTTGCGAGTGCATAGCTCTCTTCGTCTTCGTGAGAGAGTTAAGCCGAGTACAAGCAATCTCCGACTACACGATGGGATGTTGATCCGGAGGATGCGAGACAGATTGATGAGGATGAGAGTCATGAGGGGTTGGTTGGAGTTTCATTGGAGGATCTTCACTTAGATGATGAGGGCATCTCATCAAATAGTGATACAGATTTTGATAGTGATAGCCCAACAGAAGTTCCATAGGAGTTCCATTACATTGTATACTCTTTTAGTTTTGAGTTTTTTTTGTTGTAAATGAGCATTGATACTATGAGTATTTCTGATTTTTGATTGTTGTCATATTTGAACAGTTAGTGATTGAAAAGTTTTAAAAATGACAGTCTTTGTTTGAACATTGGTGGCTGAAAAAATGATGACTGTTATTACTTAAAATGATGACTGTTTGAACATTGTTTGCACTTGATATCCTTGGCTGAACCTTCAAGTTATAGTTGTTGAACTTGAAACAATTAAATGGCTGCAAATTAGTAACTAATATGAACATGAAAATGTTAAATGACTCAATTATGGCTGCACTTATGTGTTAGTAACTAATCTGAATATGAATGGCTGCACTTACATAATTGATTAGTAATATGAAATATCATTTTTGTTGGGTGTAGAATTTTGAATGTGTAGATTATTCTAAATTTCTAAAAAATTTCATTTTTTATAGTATTATACCAGCCGTCCCCCCAGCCGTCCCCGAGCCGTCCCCTAAAATCGACCCGCCGTCCCCCGCCGTCCCCGGAAACCCCGTCCCCCCGTCCCCCAGGCTTGTGGGACCTTGATCTAGAGTCATCCATGCCCTATCCAAGGTGATCCTTGAGGTCCAGGGTGTCATCCATAAAAGCATGACCTGCCTCCTTAGGATCAAAAGGCCTAAGGAGGCCTTGCACTAGAAGGTTGAGTTTTTTTTTTTGGCTTGGCATGGTTGTTCCTCATCAAACTTGGGTTGGACAGAAAGTTCAGCAATTAGAGTGGCCTTCTTTCCTTTACCTACTTGGGGCTATAAACTAGGTTTCCTAGACTTCCTTTTGAGTGGATAATTGATGGTTTGTTGTTTCAGCCTTCACAGTCTCATGTAGTAACAGAATAACAATTTATTTGTTTCAGATTTGTTTTAGCTTTCAGTTTGCTTGCCTTGGATTTCAGTCAAGATAGTTTCAAGACAGTAAAGGTCAATCGAAGGAACATGATCTTGTCCCATTATACATTGTCAGCCTTGGCCATGAATAAGAATACAATTTCAACACCTCCCCATAGTCTAAACGGAGGGGCCTCCACATTTTGGCGTAGACTCATCTGAATCCCCACCATCATCTAAAATCTGCTGCTGCAAAAATGTTTCCAGCACAAGACTCTCCTTAGGCTTGACCATAGTCACCACTGCAACTATTAGACACCCCCGCACACATCCAAAAGACACATTTGCTAAGACTTCAAATGAAGAGTTTAAAGATAAGCTCTCTCAATCTTCCATTGTCGCATAAGTTATGTCTTGAAAGCACAACTTTCCACTCATGGCATACATCACCCTATTTGAAGACTTGCCTGTGAGCCACCTGATTTCAGTCATCAAAAAAGGATTTGCATGAACCTATTGAAAGGAAGAGTTGTACCAAACTTCCAAGAGTACCAGGACAAAAAATAGAAGAAGGAAGAGATCATGAATAATTAGATCTTCATGAATAAGCTAAATCAATCACCCAAAGGAGGAAGAGGGATTGACTAAAGCACATTCTGAATCATTTTCCTGCAAGCCTCCAAAAGAATCAAAAAAGGCTGCAATTGCCACAAATCCATCTATATCTTCCAAAAAATTAGGTAAAAGATTCTGATTATATAGCAAAAAGTAAATCCGGTCTTTCAAATTAGAGCACTAACACTTGAGGACTATTTCACACAATTTGGCCCCAAACACAGGAGCAGGTCCGTAAATTGATGTCATCAATGCATAGAGCTCAAAAAAACGTACGATTTGAAAAAACAAGCTCAAAATACTTTCGTATGCAAACTGCCACTAATATGTTTTTCCTCTACATGAATGGCCTTGTGTGAATTGATTAAGGAATGTAATACCCCACTTGCCAGAATCCTTCCCATTAAAGTATTTCAAAAAACTTAGTTTAAACAACTTCACAGCTTTGACATAATATATAAGATGACCAAAGGTTCGTATCTTGCCAACCAGTACATACGTATTTGTCAGCTATTGTAATTCCGTTCTGAAATGAAATGAAAGATTTTAATTACGTCCGCGAGACCCAAATATGGTCTATGGGACCTTAAATATGGAAGTACAATTACTCAAATCATATCATATGATCTTTAATATCTTTGAGAAGGTTGTTCCTTCTCCTTCTGATTTGGGTTAGCAATTCTCCAACTTTTTTTATTTTACTGTCTTCAAATAAATCTGCCATAAACCCGTTCCCAAGTGTTTCTTTGTATTTGTCACGAATATCTGAAAAACTCGGGCATTTATAGATGAAGTGTTCCTCTATCTCTACTGCGCCTATGCTGCATAGAGTACATATCCTTTCTTCCCATTGTTCTTTGGGCGTTGTCCATCTCCCTGTTTCACATCTAAGCCTATGAGAGCTAGTCCTTATCCGAGCAATGAGGATTTTTTCCTTCCACTTGATTTCAACGCCTATATACGCTTTTTCCTTGTGGTCATACGTTGGGTTAAAATTTGCAATATAATATTGTCTTTTCCTACTTGCATTTTTCCACATTCCACTTCTGAACTTTTCATTCACATAATTTTTTATGTCTTTGTTGACATTTGGGCATTCATTTATGTTGATTTCCCAGCGTTTCATCTATTTTTTATTTTGTTTCATCCATGTATTCTTTCGCCTATGCAACTCTTCGTCCCTAGCTGTCCTCGGCCATCTATCATCTTTCATGTTTTCTGTCTTTTTCAAGTAACATAACAGCTTGGTCATAGCAATTGCTTCTAAAGAGAACATTCTAGTTTCAGCTAGAATAATTTCATAAGGGGTTGTGGCCTTAATTTTGAGAAAATTTGTGATTAGATATTTTTGAATCCTTTCTATTTGCCTCAATTTTGCATTTGTTGTGCCACTAGCCCACACCTCGCAACCATACAACAAAAACGGTGTAACAAGTAGGCCAAATAAGACCTTGGTGGTCTTCCAGTCCCACAACTCGGCATTCCTACACCTGTTTTGAAGTGCATATAATGCTCTCCAACCACTTTGAGTTCTTTTCATCATACATGTATTCCAATTAAGTTTGTCATGAAATTCTATGCCCAGGTATTTGTATTCTACTACTACCTCAAACGGTTCTCCTGCAAACTGAAATTCAAGTTGTTGCTTCTTTTTTGCTGAAAAATCATAATTTTTGTTTTGCTCGTGTGCACCTGCATCCCAACTTCTTTACAAAAGATTTCTAGAGCTTGAAGGTGATCTTCTAGATCTTTCGCTGTTTTGGCTGTTCTGTGATGATGTAATACGTGTGGGGCACATTTCAATCCCATATAACCCCATTTCAAAAAACTTAGTTTAAACAACTTCACAACTTTGACATTATATATAAATGAATAATAAAGGATAACATAAAGTATATTACTTTTTAGTTTTTGAGGTGCAGCGTCAACTTAAATGAATAACAAAGGACAACATAAAGTACACTAGTTTTTAGTTTTTGACGTGCAGAGTCATCTTCACTCTCTGAGGTTTCCTGCTTGCTGCTGCTTTCCTGTTTAGCAGCAAGTTTTGGAGCAGGTTTCTGAAATTCAAATCACATTAAATAAAACCCAAATAGAAGTAGTAGTATTAAATATATCTAAAACGATTTATATGTACAAGCGAGGCACACTGTTCTCGGCATATAACAATAAAACCACCTACAAACACAAGAAATACATGATATTTCACATAACTTAAAACTACAAACACAAGAAATACATGATATTTCACATAACTTGCAGTGCAAACACATTAAGTTTAAACCATCAAAATGGTATTCGCTCAACCAGTTAGATTAATCAACATTCAAGGAGAAGACCAAGATTCAAATCTTGCCAACCGATACATATATAATTTTTGGAAGATGGAATCTTAATGCACCCTAATACATATATAATTTTTAGAAGTTTTTGAATCTTGCCAACCAATACATATTTTTTGTTTGATTTTCCCATTATTATCACCAGTTAGAGAAGCGATGGCAAGCGCCCTGTAGCAAGTCATTATATTGTCATTACTCATGTATATCATGAACAAAAAAACACCACATACGCATGAGGCATTTCTCAAAGAAGTTGTAAGTTAAGGTGTGCAAAATTGATTGACGTTGTTGTCCTTAAACACTATCATTCCATTTAGTAAGAGAGGAAGAAGAAAGCGTTCCCAGCCTGTATCAATACAAGGGTAGGGCATCATTGAAAGCAGTGTTATGGTTCTTACCTATTAAGCAATGACTTCACTAGTCAAAATAGTCAAATTAAGATTCCCAATAAAGCTGGTTCGCACTGTATCTACGAAAGTAAACATATTTTGTACTGCTAGACGTTCAGTGCAAATGTTCCGAGCTTTAAATCACATTAGTCATTTAACCACCGACAAGATGAAAATACATATTTCTTCGACTTATAATTTGACGTTTGCATAAGCAAACCCCAAAGGAAAGCGATCCTTAAATACAAACAGAGAACATTACAGACCAGCAATTATACAACAAGTAAAAGAAGAAGGAGCAGATAGTTTCGCAATCCAACACTCTCGACAATACCACTATAAGTAAAAGAAGAAGACTTGGTTTTTAAAAAGCTTTCATAACCCCTATGACGATGGTTTCTTAAGCTTAAACAGGAAAACATGATATACATAACATTTAGCAAGAAAATAGAGGAAGAAAATCACAATTGCCCGAATTTAAAACAGAAAAAGGGTAGAGCTTACAAACAAATAAAAACATTTAGAGTGGCCATGAACATTTAATGTGAGAGCATGATACAACTTACTTGATGCCGAAGAAATCTGCCTGCTCAGAGAGTGAGATCTACGCAGTCGTCGCTTCACTAAAGTAATTAACCCTAAACTGAAACCCTTCCCAAACACTACAGGGATGAAAAATAAGCAGAACAAAAAAATACTGGAGTAAAACCCTAACAAGGGTTTTAGAGACTGACTAGGTATGCCTAAATAACAAGGAATCGTGAAACAAAAACTAGATAAGGACGACAGCTCTGAGGCGTCTTTGTAATGTTGTTATCAAATTCGGCTTTCAAAATTTTGAAGTCGGTTACAGCCACTGCCTAGGAGTAAAACCCTAACAAGGGTTTTAGAGACTGACTAGGTATGCCTAAATAACAAGAAATCGTGAAACAAAAACTAGATATAAGGAAGACAGCTCTAAGGCGTCTTTGTAATGTTGTTATCAAATTCGGCTTTCAAAATTTTGGAGTCCGTTACAGCCACTGCCTAGGTTTAAAGATGTTCCTATAGTTAAGAACTCTATGGAGATTTGCCCACTCTGCTTTCGCTTGCCGCTACTAACCATGTCGTTATTCTAAGCGAAAACAGAAAATCCATTCGGAAAGGATCCGACAGAAGCTCAAAACCATTCAGATCATCGAATTGACTCTATTAGAGATTAGAGATCTGGTAGAGGTTTGGAACTCTCTATTTTAGGGTTTAATCACTAGAGCATGAGAAACTCCAAAGTCTCTATTTTTTCTTTGGTGTAATAAACTCTTATGATAGAATTTTAGAGTTGGGCATTCTCATTGACCATGATCTTTGGGTTGGGTATTCTCATTTCAGCAGGGGAAAGTGCTTATCAATAGGAGATTTTTTTTTATTTTATTTGGTTAGTGTGAGAAACCCCTAGCAGTCAGGCCTGCTAGCCATCATGGGGTCCAGCAGCTGCACCTGCTGGCTGCTTGGGGGCAAAGCGGCCGCTAAGGAGATTTAACACACAGCTCCATACACACAGTGCAGTTTGAACCCCAAACCGTTGCGTTCTCCCCCAAGACACAACTTTTAGATAGAAAGAAAACCTCCAAAACTGCTCTTAGTTGCTTTCCTCGGAGAAGAAAGAAAACCTCCAAAGTTGTTCTTAAGTAACCAGATTTACTCTAACTTTGATCAAAATAAAAGTTTAATTTCTATATGTTGACGCTACCTTTATTTTTTAAAGTACCTTTATTTTTTTTAATTACTTATGTCGTCTTTTTTTTTTATTTGATTAGTGTGAGAAACCCCTACGATCAACGCACAGGCTGAGCAGGCTCCCCCAACCATGACCCCTCCTAAAGCCAAGAGCTATGCTTATCAATAGAGAATTTAATACACAACCACCACACACCCACCCCCTCACACACTCACCTTTGCCACAGTTTGAACCCCCAACCATGACCCCTCCTAAAGCCAAGAGCTATGCTTATCAATAGAGAATTTAACATACACCCACCACACACCCATCCCTCACACACTCGCCTTTGCCACAGTTTGAACCTTGGACCTTCGGAAGAAGAGCCAAAGCCCGAATTACTTATGTCTTCGAAGTGTGCATGTTCATGTTCTTTTGAGTGTGCATTTTTTTATTTGATTAGTGTGAGAAACCCCTACGATCAACGCACAGGCTGAGCAGGCTCCCCCAACCATGACCCCTCCTAAAACCAAGAGCTATGCTTATCAATAGAGAATTTAATACACAACCACCACACACCCACCCCCTCACACACTCACCTTTGCCACAGTTTGAACCCCCAACCATGACCCCTCCTAAAGCCAAGAGCTATGCTTATCAATAGAGAATTTAACATACACCCACCACACACCCACCCCTCACACACTCGCCTTTGCCACAGTTTGAACCTTGGACCTTCGGAAGAAGAGCCAAAGCCCGAATTACTTATGTTGTCTTCGAAGTGTGCATGTTCATGTTCTTTTGAGTGTGCATGTTCATGTAAACTAATTCTTTTGTGGTGAATTTCAATAAATCATTTTTTAAATATAATAATTAATTCTTTCCATTAGAATATTTTTTATCAAATGTTATAAAAAACTAATTAAAATTTAATATAATTAAATTATATTTTTTTTAATATATAGAGGAATCGGAACTACCTTTCTTTTTTGAACAACTGGTCTCAGGATCAAGTCACATTGCCTCGGATCGTAGCGTCAAATCATGGTGCTATCACTACAACCCCTACCTCGCCTCGATAAACACGGCCCATGGTGCTATCACTACAACCCCTACCTCGCCTCAATAAACACGGCCCAGAGTGAGGAAGACCCCCGGTGGCTCGGGGTTGGTACCGTCATCATCAAGCTGGCGCACACTCAGCGGACTCAAGTCTACTACCTTTGCCCAAATTGGGCATGCCTGCGAGGTTTGAACTGTGAATTTTCCAAACCCTAGATAACTGCTGTCCTATGTTATTTTAAAATAAATCAGATCTGAAAATAATTTATTCAAACATGCAATAGTCACACAGATGGCTGGAAAAATAACCAGCATGAACAGCAGAAGTTAAATATATTTCTGAACCTGCAAAATTACAGTTAAAAGAGGCTACAGCTATAGCAGAGCACACTGCTCTCTTGCTGCCGTTCTAGCCAGCAATTTCACTGTTCTTCTCCTCCTAAGCTTGCAATTCTCCTTCTGAAATTTGTTCTCTTTCTCTTTTCTGTGTATGTAAAACACTCTTGATCTTCTCATTTTATCCTTGAAAAAGGTAACCCTAATCTCTCTAACCCTAAAAGATTAGATCTCATCTCATCTTGAATGTAAGGTTAAAAATAGAAAATCACTTAAGTGAATTTCAAAATAGAATCACTTAAGTGAATTACAAAATAGAATCACTTAAGTGAATTTCAAAATAGAATTAGAAATGTCTCGAACCACTTCTAGCACGTTCATACTGAAGCCTGTGCAAGAAATTCCTGTCCGAGCTACATTTCTCAACATGAACCTAGGTCTCCTCTTGGTAAGTGCCCAACTTCTTACCAATCCACCTAGCCCTCACAGACAATATAATTAAATTATGTTAGTTTAACTAGTTAAATTTTTGAACATTTAAAAAGTGATCTAGGTTCAAATTTTGTTATATAGCCACCACACACCCACCCCTCACACACTCACCCACGCCGCAGTTTGAACCTTGGACCTCCCGAAGAAGAGCCAAAGCCCGAATCGTTGTGTTGTCCCTCTGAGACATAGGATATATGGATAATATCTAAGCTGTTGTAATATCGTTGCATGGTGATGTTATAGTATAGGTGAACCCTTTTCAATCCCATATAACCAATTAAAAAAATATATATTAATATAATAATAATAATTTATTGATCAAAGTTTTTGTTCGAACAACCTAATGGTAGATGTTGATGATGCAATATAGGCGGGCCGATTTCAATCCCATTTAATCAATTGAAAAAATTAATAATATTAATATAATAATATGTTATTAATAAAAGTTCTTATGACGACACTCTAGTGGTATGTCGTTGGACTCTTATCCATGACATGATGGAAGCCCCCATTAACCAAAGCCCCCGTTAACCAATAAACCCTATGGTTTGTTTGAAAATATCTTCTTGTTCTTTAAAATAAACTTATGCAATAATATTTCTGACTAAAAATGAAAACCATTGGTTTTGGTTTATTTGGCCTTTAGAGTTTCAAAAGTTAAAAATATATATATTGATGCATGAAACAATTCTAGATCTAAAAATTCTACTAACAATCTGGTTAAGTAAAAGGACCTTTCAAGAGTTTTATTTACTTATTTTGTTGCAAAATGATGAGCTGGTTTAAAATCTATCAAAAGATAGTTCATATTCTATCAAGTTGAGATTTAAGTCTATGGAGTAGTCAAAAATTCCTATTCTCAAGGATTTCCTTTGGAAAAGTGTTTTGTCAATTAAGTCTCTCCCTAATCCCTCAACATTTCTTTGGTTAGTAGTCCAAAATGAAATTTTTATAGGTGATAATTTATAAAGAAGAGGATATCATAGACTTTTTAAGTATGTCTTATGTAAAGAGGATAGAAATTTCAAGTCATATGTTTCTTCATTGTTCCTTTGCTTCCACTATTCAAGGATGCTTCTTAAAATATATGAAAATATATTAGGGTTACACCATTGACACTAAAAAGAGTTTAATGAAATGTTGAATTAATTATTTTAAAGCTAAAACATTAAGCATTTTGTAAAGGATTGGTCCTGTCATTATTCATTAAAATCTATAGCTTGAAAAATAATAGAATTTTAAAATTAAATCTCGAAATTATAACTAAGTTTGGATTTATATTGTTGCCTCTCTTACATAATGTTTAGATGTAGGATGCTCTAATATTTATAGGATGCTCTAATATTTAGAGTGATTTTCGTAGTTTCTGCTGGAGCCAGGTAAACTCGCAGTTTCTGCTGGAGCCAGGTAAACTCGCAGTTTCTGCTGGAGCTCTAATTTACCCGGCTCGACATAAAGTTTAATCTGGAATTTTTTTATTTAAGTGAAATTGTTTACGATTTTAAACTTATAAAAGCATAAATCACAAATAGGGTTTACGCTTTGCCCTAGCGCCAAATTTCTTTAAACGTGTTCGTGTTGTAGTCTCAATCTTTTAAGTGCAGGTGTTGCACCGAACACAATAAACTTTTGAAATACTTGTGACCTAAGTTGTATATGCTTTCCAAAGGAATGAAGTTTGTCCCTTTACAAAGTTTTTTCAGCAGCACCCTACTTCAAGAATATGAGTGGTGATAAATATAGATATATATTAAGTGAATAATATAGGATTTTAATAATTTGAGTTGTGGATAAATATGTATTAAATAAATAACATAGATAATTTTAAATAATTTATGATTATTAGGTAAGCAACGTAAATATTGTTTAATATAATTCATGACCGTGATAAAAGGTATAGAAGGTATAGTATTTATATCCGGGGGATAGGAGGTCCAAAGTTCTGACCGTGATAAAAGGTATAGAAGGTATAGTATTTATATCCGGGGGATAGGAGGTTCAAAGTTCAAACCGTTGCGTGTGTATGGTTGTGTGTTAATTGTATGGCTGTGTGTTAATCCCCTGTTGATAAACGTAGCTCTCAGCCTTACAAGGGGTCATGGTTAGAATGGGATGCTCAGCCCTATGCGTAGGTCGTATGGGTTTATCACACTACTCATATAGGTTTATCACACTACCCGCAACAAAACAAAAAAAATAAAATAGTATTTTTTAATCTTTGTGAGGTCCGAGTGAATGATGTTTGCTTTACCTTTTACCTTGCTTAAAAATTTAAAACTTATTACAACACAACAGTTCGGGTTTTGGCTCTTTTTGGGGAAGTCCAAGGTTCAAACCGCAGCATGTGTGTGGTTGTGTGTTAATTCCCTATTGATAAACGTAGCTCTTAGCCTTATGAGGGGTCTCCATCTCTCTAGACAGCATGATTTTGTTTGTTATCCTACACCTTGGACTGTACTTAAACATCGAACATCCTCCAACAACAGCTCTGTGTCTATTACTCATATACTAATTACAAAATTTGAGAAAAACTAACAAAAGAACTGACAAGACCAGCAGGAACAAATTTTGACGATCATCCAAATGCTGCATATGTCTGCTGCTTTAGATATCTAAAAAGCCCCAACTGCAAATTGCCAAATGAGTAGTATGGTGTATATAAAACCACTGAAGTGAAAATTATCTGCCAAATTGAAACGAGTATGTCATGTTTCTGAAGAGAGAAAGGTGTTTAGGTGGGTTGGAGTGCCAGGTTGAGCAAGATCCTGGCTTCTCCCAACCTTTCTTATCTGTGTTCTGCTGATGAGCATTTTATTTGGTAAACTGAAGAAAATTCACAGTTGCTTTCCTTTTTATTGTTTTCCTCCTCTTTTAGTTTAAATTTCTGGAGATAAACAGGGGCTGTTGCTGTGTTATAATCTACCTAGTGACTACAGTACTCCATATAATTATCAAAATGTTGGTTGGACTGGGTTTCCCTTCCCACATACTATGCTTCTTAAGAACTATAACATCCTGACTGATATTAAATCTTATAACAGCATCCTATAATACTAATACCGTTAACACAAATTAGACTTCAGTCAGGACAATCAATTAATACCAGAAAGAATTTTAATGGGCTTTATTTCCTCGCCTAGTTTTCCTTAACTTCCACAGCTTGTTTGTTGTTGGGCACTCCCTCTGCGGTTTGACCTTCATCCAGAAGATACATCAGAGGAATGGGATTGAGGCAACGAGGCATCTTGATATTTATCTTATTTACTAGCTCACCCATAAATACTGCCAGAACCTTCAGCATTTTCCATTGATATATTTGTTTGTCTTTGGTCTACAAATTTTCATCCCCAGAATAGCCGTTGATTTCTTGTATGGCTTCCTGATTCAATTCAACTTCTTCCTGAATTTCAGTTCTTGGGCTCAAAATTTGATACCTGTACTTCCTGATTAAATTATCTCTGCATCTTCATATGGGATTTGGTCTCCTAGGACCCCCCTCCATGTTACCTTTTCTGGCATCATTGCCATCAAGCCTGAAATCTTATATTGGATCGTACTTTTGCTTTTCTACAGCTTTTGGCATGTGACTTCTTCCATTTTCCTTTGGAATGTCACATTCTCATCAAATATCATGTCCTTGCTCTTGTCTTGAAACATATTCTATTGTTGAGATGGGCTCTGCACAAAAGATGCTTTCTCATCTTTCATTCTTCAATACATATTCTGTGCTTCAATAATTTTCAATTCTTCCTTTCTGCAACACCATTTTTTGTGGAGTATGGGATATTCAAGCTTTATAGTGTCACATCTCAAACTCTTCAGTGCGTCACTATACTGCTACTCTGCAATGTCCAACAACAATTTAAAAAATCTCATTGTTTTTTATTTCTTCTTTTAGAGAAGCACAAATGTCTTAATTGAAAAATGATTCAGGATGGTCAGGAAATATATTGCTTCACAATATGATGATATTTGCAGCAGCCCAAAAAATTTAAGTGTAGCATCGGTCTAATTGCTCCTATTTGTTTAGGAACCCTATTTCGAGAAAGAAATTCAATGTTAGTTCCTGAAGAGTCATTTTTTCTAAATTTCAAGAGAAATGATATCCTCAGCTGAAGGCCTTCATGCTGCTTTTCCTTTGTCAAGCTCTCCAACGACTGTGCCCCAACATGCCCTAGTCTTTGATGCCAAACAATTTCCATTACAAAAATCCACTTCATCCTTCAATGTTATTTCACACATATCTGCACAAAATTTATACAATTTTTCATTCCTAGTCCATATTGCAACTATCTTGCTAGGACCAGATATTGAGAGTCCTGGTAGTAGCGATTTTCTTTTGTGTAATTAGCTTTTCCATCTTTGTAATTACTTCTTCCACATGGCCCTGTTGACTGCAGTCTTTCTTGATGGTATGTATGTTATACTAACTGAGTTTTCCTGCATTGCCAGTTTGCATGTGCTTTGCCTTTCCAGTCATCACTCATTGATTATTTGAGTTTTCCTGATTTGTCTTTTACCCTACAAAAAAAAGTTAAGTCCTGGGAGTTATCTTATTCAAAGGTGTCCCTATCCTTTATTATTTTCAGCCATTTAATTATCATTAAGGGGATTTAAAGGTAGTTTTTTTGCATTTTTTTATGAAGGTTCTCTCTATAGTACTTATAATAACTTTGTATAGTGAAAAAAGAGGGCAAAATACGAAAAGAGAAAAAATTAAAAGGTTACTTTTGCGATGTCTAGCTTTTGCATATTATATAAATTATTCACTTGCATTTTATAAACTGAATCAAAATAAACCGTACATGGTCCAACCAGTTCCTTAGTTCATTTCAACCGAACATGCACTTTGGTTTTGGTCAAACTACTCACAGAAGAGCCGTATGACCAACAACAACAAAAAAGTGTGTTTCAACTCAGGCTTATGAGGCAGATGAGGAGTGTGTTTCAACAATTTATGGGTCAATAAGAACACTCAATCTGCTTCTGCTACCCTCCTTCTTGCTCAGACTACTTTCAAGTTGACAACCAAGATCTTTGGATGGCCTTTTAATTGAAGCTTTAAACGGGACAAATTGGGTGCTTGGATCTCCAAACTGTAGGCATACTTCAAGACCCGATTAAATGTCAGTAAGTCATCTCCCTTGCAGAAGGAAGTTTCTGTTACTTATCCTACTTTTCATCCATCACTGCTCGAGGATACTTTGCTCAATGTTCAGACTTGCAATGATTGAAAGAAGCAGACCCGTAATTATTTCGTTGGTCGCAAGGAGTGTGTTTCAACAATCTAAGGGTCAATAAGAACACTCAATCTGTTTCTGCTACCCTCTTCCTTGGTCAGACTACTTTCAAGTTGACAACCAAGATCTCTGGATGGCATTTTAATTGAAGATTTAAATGGGACAAATTGGGAGTTTGGATCTCCAAACTATAGGCATACTTCAGGACCCGATTAAATTTCCGTAAGTCATCTCACTTGCAGAAGGATGTTTCTGTTAATACTTTGCTCAATGTTCAAACTTGCAATAATTGAAAGAAGCAGACTTGTACTTATTTCATTGGTCGCAAGGTCATTTTACCTATAGACAATTCAGGGTGAACTTTTGTGAAAATTTTCTTCATGTAAAAGTAGATGTTGTGGTCAACTTCCTCTTAGAAGGGAGGAAATGATTAGAAAGAATTACTCTTGAAGTGATCTTCTATCTCCTAAATACATTCTTTCCTCTCCTTCCACATGGCCTTTTTCATTAGGGTCCTTCGATCTATGCATGTTATAATAACAATTTTGAATTTTCTTTGCATGTCAAATTCTTGGGTCCTCCTCATTTGCTTTCTCTTTTCCACCTGGCTTCTCTTCATCCTTGTACATCTTTAAATAAGTATGCTAATGAAGCGTCTCCAACAGAAGTTTTGTGGCTAATGCCTCATACTTCTAAAACCATTTGAAACACAGATTTAAAATTCATTTTTTGATAAGCATATTCTTTGCCAATGGGGAAACATGCGTGTGGAATTTCAACCTGCATCCTCTCTAAAATTAGATCTGTTATATGCTGGAAGTAACATATCCTGGAAATGGATCAAAAGCAAACTCCAAATAAATGAAACAACAGATTCGAACATCACAAAGGGCATGAGGACATGAGACAGCATCATCAAGACCAATAATAATCTTTTGTAGACCATAAAAATGGTGCTCCAATGTCTCTCCAAGTCTTCTCTATTAACACATTTATACTCATTCCTCCATCTATGATTACCTATGTCAACTTGTGATTCAACAACTCAATGTGGGGCAACTATTAGACACCCCCGCACACATCCAAAAGACACATTTGCTAAGACTTCAAATGAAGATTTTAAAGATAAGCTCTTTCAATCTTCTATTGTCGCATAAGTTATGTCTTGAAGGCACAACTTTTCCACTCATGGCATACATCACCCCTATTTGAAGACTTGCCTGTGAACCACCTGATTTCAGTCATCAAAAAAGGATTTGCATGAACCTATTGAAAGGAAGAGTTGTAACAAACTTTCAAGAGTACTTGGACAAAAAATAGAAGAATGAAGAGATCATGAAAGATTAGATCTTCATGAATAAGCCGAATCAATCACCCAAAGGAGGAAGAGGGATTGACTAAAGCACATTCTAAATCATTTTCCTGCAAGCCTCCAAAAGAATCAAAAAAGGCTGCAATTGCCACAAATCCATGTATATCTCCCAAAAAATTAGGTAAAATATTATGATTACATAGCAAAAAGTAAATCCGGTCTTTCAAATTAGAGCACTAACACTTGAAGATTATTTCACACAATTCGGCGCCAAACAGAGGAACAGGTCTGTAAACTAATGTCACCAATGCATAGAGCTCAAAAAAAGTACAATTTGAAAAAACAAGCTCAAAACACTTTCGTATGCAAAAGTTATAGCCTTTGGAAATTTTTCCCTAGTAGCCCTCAAAAATTGAAAATATAATTCACCAAACCTTAGAAAAAATGACATCGATTCACTGTCCACCACTATCTCTCATTCGTTGATGGCTACCATTCACTCTTTGCCACCTAGGCTTCACTAGCACACTAACAATTTGACATATGGTTTTCTCCAATATATAAAAATACAAGTTATGTGGCACATGAGAGTGCCATGTCGGCCTCCAAAAAGGTTGGAGTAGTAAGTCATTCTACTCTTCCAAAACAACAAATAAAGGACCCAAAAGGATTCGATCTTGAGTCGTCCAAGGTCTAAACGCATCTTGTTGTCCAACTTCCCACTACTACCACTGTGAGTAAAATGGCTTTTACCCAGTTTTAACCTTCCATGCCTTCCTACCCCTAGACAAAAAGAGACGGGATCTTCCCACCAGTAGGGTTCGACCTCGGAACCTGCTATTCCCAAAGCATGCTCACCGGCCAACTCGGCTCCTGCCACCAACAGGTTTCAACAGGTTCGTCCTTAGTGAAGAACACCTATGTTGCTTGTTAAAGAATGTTCTTGCAAAAAATGGTGGGGGCAAGTTTCGAACCCTCGTTGATTCTCTCTAGATGTGCAAACTCTTCCTCCTTTAATTGGGCTGCCAAAGACCTTGTCGGACATCGATCACACGCAATAAGCAGAAATTCCTTGCTCGACCCTAAATAAGCCAAAAGCTAAAAGGGCGTTTGGAACCCGTGACCTGCCTTGAGCAAGAATTTTAGGTGCACTTCGCTGTCCATGAAGGCATCTCCTCTGACATGTTTAGAGAGCACATCCTTTTCAAGAAAAGGAATGGCACATCATCGAAGAGGAGTAGTTTTGATAAGGCATAGGTGCAATTTCCCTCTGAATCGTGCACATCAAATTTTAAATTCAAATTTCCTGAATCTTCTCCCATAATAGCCTTATTGCATAATAAAAGGAAAATGGGAGAAAAACGATAACTGGCCTCGTTTGCAGCAAAGTAAAGAATGGCAATAAAAGAACTCCAAGGACATCAAAAGAACAAATGAAATAGAGAGTAAAAATCATCCCAAAATTCGAAGTAAGGATTGGAGGCTTTGAAGAAACTTTTTGCATGATCAAGCAGCGCTTCTCCATACTCACTCTGATACCATGTTGGAATTCACAATATTTTCCAAAAATAAATAGAAGCAAACCATCCACTCCAATCTTATACAGAAAACGAAAAGAAAGACGAAAAAGAGAGAGATTTTATAGGCACCCATAGGCATCATAAATAATCACTATATTTATAGATAAAATTACACAACACTCCGATGATCAAATAAGGAGTGGGAAGGGGGTATTTATACCAATACCAAAACCCCAATTACATAATAAAGTTTAACCTAAGCCGACATAACAAAAGGGCTTTAAATTAATTACAAGTTATAAAGCGGGCTTAACCATAACAAGTTTAACAGCGGCCCATAGGGCTTACATAATAAAATATTACATTTAATTAAAACATTGTACAATGAAATGCCCTTAGGCCTATCCAATACATCATATAATACACACATTTGAGTGCAATCCTCCTGTAAGGGCTGCTTGCAGAATTCACAGCGTTGTCATAATATTACCCACATAACAATCAAGGAGCCACACCTCTAGGAAAGAGCACTAACATGGATGGAATGTCAAAGACAAAAAGATTTAAGGATTTCTGTTAGCACATAGTCATCAAGGAAATAAGCCTGGAACGTAGATGAGTTATGGGTGCCCACGTTGCAGATTCAAGTTATTTGATGTCACTTCAAAGAAGGGACGACAAATTCAATGCAGCTACAGTCACTATTCAAAAGGCTCTGATTGCAGGACATGGTGTTTGAGACAAAGAGCCTATGTTCAAGAACATAGACAACAGAACCTACAGGTACTTTTTTGGACATAGTTGTGAGAGATGCCAATAGCATCCATTATTCTAAATATGAACTATCTTTCTGTATAATACTGATAGTTGCTAACTTAAGCAACCTATAAACACATATTTTGGCAATAACAGGGTGGATGGTGTTTGCCACCGGCTGCTGCAGAAAAATCAGATTTTACTATCAATTTCCAAAAAAAGTTACTGCTAAGAGATTTTATTTTTGGTTCTTGAAAAATGTTCAATTGACTTTCCATGATCTTCGTTTGGAATCAAGCAATCGACAATATGTCCAGCTAACAGAAAAAGCCAATGCAGATATGCTCAATGCAGTTGGTGAAACAATAGTAGCCAGTTATATTGAACAAGGCAATAGCCTCTATTGAAGCACAATTTGATATTCTAAACTCACCGGCATATTAAGAGTGTGCACGTGGAAGCATCAGCCTAAATGAAGTCACAATGGATGATGTTTTATGCGGGCACTATAAAAAATGAATTTTTACCATCCAGGAGTCTTGGGAAACGTTGTTACAAAATCCTCTACGATCTGACATAATCCAGATCAAACTGTCTCTTTTGGACAGTCCAAATTAGTACTATCCAAGTGCACAAGTATATGGGGTGTAGGTAGACCTTCAAATTTAGGGTACACGGATGTGAGGGCACGGGAATATAAAAGGTGCGAGGGTATGTTGAAGTGCATGTTAGAAGCACCTACTCATTGTCAAAATATGTGGATGTCTTATTGACGCACCACCCAGTGCGCTATGGGTGTAACATGCATACTCAAAATCATGGGTACACGCACCAGATTACTGGATTGAAAGAAAGAAGTTCCAATATGATTTTGAATTGTGGTTCTATGCTGTTACTAATATTTTGTGTTTTTGTATTTATTTGTATATATTTTACATAATATCATATTTACATTAAATGTACTTCAAACTAATATATGTTTTTATTTTCTAAAGGGGATTCAAATTTTGCCGATTTTTTAAATTCAAAATCTGCATTTTCGAACCTTGTAATTATCCTTAGAACGCTCTGGGGAGAGGAAGATTTGAAGCAGCATGCTATATAGCTTATATCACATGGTCATTGCTAATTCCAGAGTTTTCATAGCAATTAAATTTTCAGCAAATATTTGTGTGTTTACCCAAAATAATGAAAATACTACCCGTACACGATAGAGCTGTTTAAGAATTTGAACCCTAACTGCATCTGAAAACTGTTTTGAAAATTTCAACAAGTCAAGCAACTCAGTGTAATTTTAAAGTTTGAAGTCCCTTGATTCCAGGTGTTCTACACAAACACAAACTCCTAAGAAGTACAAGATACTTTCTGCAAGTTTTATTATCTTTTAATTTAATCAATTTCCTTCCATGTTTTCGAAGTCATCCAAAATTGGAAATTTTCTATGGAACTTTTCCGTCGTGTAAAACATTGATACAGCATCTTGTCTTTAGAATATAAACTTAAAGTAGTTTTTCATGTTCATCCAATAAATTATGTGAAATGATTTTTATAAAAGATATAATTTATCTAATGTTTATTTAACCAAACTAACCTCTGCTTCAGATTTCCAAAAATTTATAAGTATTTATAATTACAGAAAGGCATAGGCCTGGTTATAATTTCATTAATATTTTATTAAAGATAATTGCAAAAACAGCAAATAATCCACAGAAATATACCACAACTAATTATTTTGACCGAAGCAATAAACAAATTCGAAAGCTTGTTATTATTTTTCTTCTTATTCTGAGGCCTTCACTCTCCTTCACGCTGCTGGTAATTTGATTTCCTTCCTCGCAGATCCTGCTCGAGCTCTAATTTACCCGGCTCTGCTTTGCCCTAGCGCCAGATTTCTTTAAACGTATCCTTGCTGTAGTAAGTGCAGGTGTTGCACCGAACACAATAAACTTTTGAAATACCTGTGACCTAAGTTGCATATGCTTAACAAAGGAGTGACGTTTGTCCCTGTACCAATATTTTTCAGCGGCACCCTACTTCAATAATATGAGCAGGTGATAATATATTAAGAGAATAACATAGGATTTTTTAAAAATAGTGTGGTTTCTAAAAATAATAATATAAGATTTTAATAATTTGAGTTGTGAAATGAAATGAAAGATTTTAATTAAGTGCGATACTTAAATATGGTTTTCGCACCCAAATATGGTTTATGGGACCTTAAGTACAATTACTCAAATCATATCATATGATCTTTAATATCTTTGAGAAGGTTGTTCCTTCTCTCCTGATTTGTGTTAGCAATTCTCCAACTTTTTTTATTTTACTGTCTTCAGTTCCAAGTGTTTCTTTGTATTTGTCACAGATATATGAAAAACTCGGGTATTTATAGATGAAGTGTAGACTGAACACTTCATCTATAAATACCCGAGTTTTTCATATATCTGTGACAAATACAAAGAAAAACTTGGGAGCGAGTTTATGGCAAATTTATTTGAAGACAGTAAAATAAAAAAAGTTGGGAATTGCTAACACAAATCAGCAAGAGAAGGATCAACCTTCTCAAAGATATTAAAGATCATATGATATGATTTGAGTAATTGTACTTCCATATTTGAGGTCCGATAGACTATATTTGGGTCTCGTGGACGTAATTAAAATATTTCATTTCATTTCATATCCTTTCTTCCCATTGTTCTTTGGGCGTTGTCCATCTCCTAGTTTCACATCTAAGCCTATGAGAGCTAGTCTTTTATCTGAGCAATGAGTATTTTTTCCTTCCACTTGATTTCAGCGCCTATATACACTTTTTTACTTGTGGTCATAAGTTGGGTTCAAATTTGCAATACAATATTGTCTTTTCCTGCTTGCATTTTTCCACATTCCACTTCTGAACTTTTCATTCACATAATTTTTTATTGATTTTTGGGCATTCATTTATGTTGATTTCCCAACGTTTCATCCATTTCTGATTTTGTTTCATCCATGTATTCTTTCGCCTATGCATCTCTTCATCCATGTATTATTTGTGTGAATAAATATAATAATATAAAATTTTAATAATTTGAATGTGGATAAATATATTATTTAAATAAGATAAATTGTTTTATATAATTTACGATTATCAGCTAAGCAACATAGGACCATTTCATATAATTCATGACCAGGGTAAAACATACAGTATTTTTAATGTGTGTGAGGTCTTCGTAAATGATGATGTTGCTTTACTTTTTATTTTGGTTGAAAGTTTAAAACTTATCCAATAATATATATATTAATATTATTTTTAAAGGTTAAGTGGATTAGTAAATGTAGATGTGGTTGAGCATTTATTAAGAAGAGACTTAGGTTTAAACCTTGGGAAAGTCAATTCTTTGCAAAGGTAGTAGTCTGCTCCGAATCTTTTAAGTGAATCTTTTGAGTGAGTGCACATCAGACCAACAACGACGATATAAACCAGGATTGGTAGTCCCCATCTCACGCCGAGTCAACAAGAACGAGACGGATAGGTTTATTGGGAGCAATCCTTGTGGTTTCAATCCTGTAATAGCCAGTTACTAAAAATAATGGTTGTGACCAACTCTTCTATGTAATAAAAAAATAAATAAATAATATATATATTAATTATTATTATTTTTAATATTAATTTTAAAATAAGTATTTGTATATTTCTTTTGTTATTATATAGGAGAGTTGGTTACAACCACACTATTTTTTTTAGTAACTGACAAGTGTAGGGTTCAAACTACATGGGTTGCTCCTACCAAACCTATTCCACCTCGTTATTGTTGATCAACGTGAAGGTGACCACCAGTCGTTCGAAATTCATACCGTCCTCATCAATTTGGCACTCTCTCAAAGGATTCAGATCAGACTACTACCTTTGCAAACAGGTTGTCGTTAAGGTTTGAACTTGGGTGTCTTCTTGGTAAGTGTTTGGCCAGACAAGCATTTACCAATCCACCTAGCCTTCCGAGACAATAAGTATTTAAATATTATTATAATGTTATTATGTAAAGATCAATTTATTATGGTTCGTTAAAATGGAAAAGAAAACTAAAATAAAAAATAGATGCAAGTTTACGATAGTGGTAAGGGCTTTGGCCTCTTTGTTAGAGGTCCAAGTTTCAAATCGCACTTAGTATGAGGGGATTAGGACCCCTCATAAAAACATGTGTAAATTCATTGAAAAAATAAAATTGTTAATTAAAAAATATTTTGTTTTGAGGGGGACAACGACTCGGCTCTTCTTGGGGAGGTCCAAGGTTCAAACCACTGTATGTGTACTTTAGTCTCTTTTTAAGAGATTTAAGATTCAAACCCCACCTAGTATGAGGGATCAAGATCTTCTATAAAACATGTGTAAACTCATTAAAAAATATACTCATAATATTCTTATGGCTAATTTAAAAGTAACTATTATGGTTGGGACCCACGTGTTGTAGGTGAGTTGGAGAGGGTAGGGGAATCCTCCAAGGGAGGTCCTTGGTTCAAATCTCCACCCTACCAAACGCATAGCAGATGCTCAAATTTCAATTGATCATGTTGGTGTGGTCAAGGTTAAGCATGACTTTCGATGATTTTGACAGTGTAGAACCCCTAGTTGTGGTTTCTCAAACCAAGACGGCCCCGCAAGCTAAATTAAAAAAAAAAAACTATTATGGTCAGGGGAATAGCGCAAACTGTTCAGGCTTTGGCTTTCCTTCGAGAGGTCCAAAGTTCAGATCACAATGGTGGTTGTTTGTTAAATTCTTTATTGATAAGCTAAGCTCTCCTATTATGAGAGGTCATGGTGGGATGGTGTTGTCCAGATCTTGCCTAAATCATAGGGTTTTCTCACACTAACCAAATAAAAATATGTAATAGATGTATGGTCATTCTCAATCTTAATAGTTAATATTAATATAATTCTTCGCAAAGAGCGCAGTGAGGGTTTAAATTTTCTTTGAGAGGTCCAAGGTTCAAACCGCGATGTGTGTGATTGTGTTAATCCTCTATTGATAAGCATAGCTTTATGTTAATCTTCTATTGATAAGCATATCTCTCACCTTTACGAGAAGTCAACCCGCGATGTGTGTGGTTGTGTGTTAATCCTCTATTGATAAGCATAACTCTATGTTAATCCTCTATTGATAAGCATAGCTCTCACCCTTGCGAGTGGTCATGGTTGGGGGATTGTTCAACCCTATGTGTCGGTTGTAGGGTTTATCACACTACCAAAAATATATATATATATATATAATTAATATTAGTTTAATTGGTTAAATTTTTTAACTTTTAAAGAGGGTTCAGGTTCTAATTTTACCCACATATATAATTGTCAAGATGTAATACAATTTGTGATAAGCATATATCTCACCTTTACGAGGAGTCAACCCGCAATGTGTGTGGTTGTGTGTTAATCCTCTGTTGATAAGCACAACTCTATGTTAATCCTCTATTGATAAGCATAGCTCTCACCCTTGCGAGTGGTCATGGTTGGGGGATTGTTCAACCCTATGTGTCGGTTGTAGGGTTTATCACACTACCAAAAAAAAATATAATTAATATTAGTTTAATTGGTTAAATTCTTTAACTTTTAAATAGGGTTTAGGTTCTAATTTTACCCACATATATAATTATCAAGATGTAATACAATTTGTGTATAAGAAGTATTACTCTACAAAATTGTGTGGTTATAATATAATATGAATGGTAATTGTTTTTATACATAGGGGAACAGTTGATTTTTTTTAGAGGTCCAACATTCAAACTGTGACGTGTATGGGGTTGTGTGTTAATCCCCTGTAAGCATAGCTCTCCTCCTTACGAGGGTTCATGGTTGGGGACTGTTCAACCCTATGTGTTTGTTGTAGGATTTTTTACACTACCAAAAAAATAATAATGATAATTAATATTAGTTTAATTGGTTAAATTTTTTAACTTTCAGGTGGTTCAGGTTTTAATTTTACCCACATGTATAATCATCAAGATGTTGTAATACAAATTGTGTGGTTATAATATAATATGAGTGGTAACCATTTTTTTGGATACCTAAGGGAGTTGGTTATATTCACACATTTTTAGTAACTGTCAAGTTTAAGGTTCAAACCACAGGGGTTGCTCCTAACAAGCTTATATCACCTCATTTTTGATGACCCAGCGTGAAGGAGACCATCAATCACTCGAGATTCATACTGTCGTCATTGACCTAGCATGCACTTAGAGGATTCATATCAAACTACTACCTTTGCAGCAGGCATACCCCCAAGGTTTGAACTGTGATGTATGTGTGGTTGTGTGTTAATACCCTATTGATAAGCATAGCTCTCACCTTACGAGGGGTCATGGTTGGGGACTGTTCGACCTTATGTGTCAGTTGTAGGGTTTATCACACTAAAAAATAATAATTATAATTAATATTAGTTTAATTGGTTAAATTTTTTAACTTTCAGGAAGGGTTCAAGTTCTAATTTTAACCACATATATAATTGTCAAGATGTAATACAAATTGTGTGGTTATTATATAATATGAATGGTAACCATTTTTTTATACATAGTAAAACAGTGCAACAATCCGGGTTCGATTTAAAAGGTCCAAGGTTCAAACCGCAATGTGTGTGTGGCTGTGTTAATCTCCTATTGATAAGCATAGCTCTCATCCTTATGAGAGGTCATAGTTGGGGGACTGTTCAACCCTATGTGTTAGTTGTAGGGTTTATCACACTACCAAAAAAAATAATGATAATTAATCTTAGTTTAATTGGTTAAATTCTTTAACTTTCATGGAGGGTTTAGGTTCTAATTTTACCCATGTATATAATTTTCAAGATGTAATACAAATTGTGTGGTTATAATATAATACGAGTAATTTTTTGTATATATACATAGGGGAGTTGGTTGCATCCACACTATTTTTAGTAACTACCAAGTGCAAGGTTCAAACCACAGGGATTGCTCCCAATAAGCCTATATCACCTCATTGTTGATGACCTAAAGTGAAGGGGACCACCAGTCACTCGGGATTCGTACTATCGTCATTGACCTGGCATGTGCTTAGAGGATTCAGATCAAACTACTACCTTTGCAACAAGCATGTCCCCAAGGTTTGAACCTAGGTCTCTTCTTGGTAAGTGCTTGGCCAGACAGACAATTACCAATCCACCTAACCCTTGGGGCGAGTGGTAACCATTTTAATATTATATAACCAAATTAAAAATAAATATAGGTTTAAATAATGAGTATAAAATGTTTTAAAAAATAATACAGATATTATAGTTTTATTATAATAATATTAAAAAATATATAAGAAAAATGTTTCATCTTTTAAGAGTTATATTTTTGTGAAAGGTTGTTTAATTCAGATGATTCTTAGACCAATTTGTGCAAAATTTGAAGAGTTTTAAAATAAGTGGTCATATGAAGGAATCCAAGCAGTATTAAGGGAGATATGATCATCTCTGTCTGAAACAATGATAGTAAAGATTTTTTCAAATTACAAAGAGTAAAATTATAGATCTCTCTCTTAGTCAAAATAAGCAAATCAATTGTAATTTAATTTGTTTTGGAATATTTTTAGAGTCAATATTCTTTTTCATTTATGGAAGACCAGAAACAATATAACTTTTTCCAAAGACACAACTTTTGATTCCTTTTCTTTAGCGAATAAGTATGTTGTATTTTTTTATTCTTGGCTTTAGATACATGTTCAAGTGGAAAAAATTCATATTGAAATTCAGTACCTGAGGACTCTCCTAGACCATTGGGCCAATGCATCGTGCACTATTAGTCAGGTCCCCTCGAATTCGACATCACAGCACTGTGTTGACTCTCATTCTCGATCTCGTCAGGGACGCAGGGCATTATCGCAGGTGGGGAGACACTGGTCTCAACCTTTGCCAGTGACCAAATGTCGTTACTCTGATGGTGCTGGTAATTCATGGCTAGTGAGTGGATGGGATGTTCGTCTAGAACCTTCACATCAAGTTGCGGGCTATGGAGATGCGGTCGTAGCGACGTCGGTTAATGCTCTAGGCTGGCACGGTGATGGCCAAACCCCCCGTCCCAGGATATAAATGCACAAGAGGTTAATAACATTGTTGATATGGGTGGTACTGACACTGATGATAATGGTTGGGATGCTTCTGTTGTCGCCTCTCCCTGGCACCATGATGACAATGTGGACAATTTTGTCCCCCTTATGTTTGACAATGATTTATGTTTTGTGGATGCATGCTTTTCTTTGATTTTTGGCCAAGAGGATGATTTTAATTCCCTCTTTTTTGTGTTAGCCAGCTAAAGTCTTTGTATTTGCTATTTGGTTTCTCCTAATCGTATGCGGTTAGAGTGATTTTTGGGACCCTAATGGGGTGTGCATATCCACCCACTTTTTGTATGATTAAGTTGTATTTTTAATATAATATAGCTTATTTCATTCAAAAATAAATTAAAAAATTAAGAGAGGAAGCTTATGATTGGTAAGCAAGTTTGGCTAAGGAAAAAAATTATACTTACACTTGGGATGAAATGGAGCATTTAATCTTTGAGTCAATGAGACCCATATAAAAAGATAGCTAGTTCAAAGGTCACCTAAAAAGAATATGAAGAAAAAACAAAAAGGCTTCAGAGGGAACTAAATTAAATAAATAAAGAGGTTATAATAGAAGGAAAAAATGCATATGACAATGTGCAAGTTCATGGTTGCATCTAGAAAGAAAAGCTTAAGCAAGAATTCAAAAGTAAGAAGCATTTATGGCAAGAAAACAAGTTGAAGGATCGATAGAAGACTCAAAAGTTGAATTTACAATAGCAACAACCGTAAAGTGCATGGAAGAAGCAACAACAAAATCCAAGGAAGCCCTGTCATAAGTGCATAAGGACACACCAAAAGAAGAGCATAAAAGAGAAGATTATGAAGAAGAATTCAAAATAAAGAAACAAATTGTTGAAGAATCAAAGGAAACAGAATGCCAAATTAAGGTTGTAGCATATCAGCACCCACACCATCTTAAGCGACAACAATCTTGGAGGCATGGATTAAGACATCAATATTATAGATCTACATGGAGTCAAATAGGCATCAAGTATGGTAATGTTTGACAGAAAAAAACATAACGATTCTAGATTTCAAAGGGATGCAACAACATCAGGGAAAAACAGGACCAACCATTCAAAATATCAAAGCAGAGCAACAAAAGCATGGAGCCAACAAAATAATTATGGATATTTAAGTGGCACAATGGTAGCTTGGCATCATCAAATACCATCACTAATCAAAATTCCACTTGGATGGATGGATGAACAAGATTGGAAAATGTCAAGAAGGATGTTGAATATTTGTATTTACAAAGAAAATTAAAGAAGACCCGAAAAATAAATATTAAGAATTCAATTTTTTTATGAAAAAAGATGTAGGTATCTAGTTATAGCATCTCAATAGAGATGCGAAATGAATATGTTTATAAACTTTTAAGATCTAAATGAGAGAGTTGTGATTTGTCAATGGTGGGGACCTAAATACAACCCCTTTTTCTCAAGCAAAAATATTGAAACATATAAGTATCTATTCATAAATAAAACTATTTTTTCAACTAAAATATTTAATTTTGAATCTTGTTAAACTATGCATGTAAAATTGTCAAACTGTTTGTGATGTAATAAGAATGGAATCGTTTCAATCTCATATAACCCAAAAATGACTTAGTAAAATATTATGAGTTTCAAACATTAATTTTATCACAAATTATGAAATCAATATATTATAATATTTTATATTATATATGTGCATTCATTAAAACCCAACGTAACAATTTTTTTCAATTATTTATATAGGATTGAAATGGCCCCACCTGTATTACATCATCACCACATAGTGGTATTACAACAAAGCTTGGATATTATCCATGTATCGTTTGGCAAGATTCGAACCTGGGTCTCCTCCTTAAACATTGAGGAATCTAATTGGTTGAGCTAATGCCACTTGATTTATATTTTCTTTCATTTAGTTTACACAGATTTTTATAAGGGGTCTTGGGGATCTTGGTCTCCTTATACTAAGTGGGGTTTAAACCTTGGACCTCTCAAAGAGAGGCCAAAGCCCTTACCACCGTAGTAAGCTTGCAACTAAAACCCAATTTAACAATTCAAACTAGCAATTACATTATTATTATTTTTTTCTTGAGAAAAAGATGTTTTACTCAAATCCCCCACCCTTGACAAAACACAATTATCTCCTTTAGAGCTTGAGAGTTTATAAAAAAATTCAATTATCATCTCCATTGAGTTGCTATACCTAGATTCCTACATTTTTTTATAGAAAGTCTAAATTCTTGATTTTCATCTTTGGGATCTTCAATTTTCCATGTAAATATAGATATTCTATATTTTTTTTTTAAGCGAAAAAACCCCTTGCGGAGCCGCCTTGGTATGAGAGACCACGAATAGGGGGTTCTACACCGTCAAAGTCACCGGGGTCGCACTCGACCCTGCTCGCACCAACATTATCAATTGGATTTTGGATACCCAATTCAACTTTTTGGTAGGGTGGAGATTTGAACTTGGGACCTCCCTTGGAGGATTGCCCTCTCCTCTCCAACTCACCTACAACACCTGGATTAAATATTCTATAATTTAGCATTCCTTCTTATTGACGTTTTTCGGCAACAACCTTCACAATACCAAAAAATCCACCTTTAATCTTTAGTAGAGTAATATTTTCATAATTTCATATTGACATAGTTCACTTTACCAACTTCCTACTCAATCTCAAAAAGTTGAAAGTTAAAGTTTAAATATTTTCAAGGGATATATGCATTTTAACTAAAATGTGGGTAATTATATAATACAAGTGGAATTCACTTTAATCTCAAATAACCAATTAAAAAACATTTTATCATTTTAATGAGTTATAAAATGAATCTCGTTCATATTATAATGACATTTTAAAAAATTATAATATATTTATTTTAATAAATAGTTTAATAGTCTCAAAAAGTTAAAAGTTTTAATCCATATTTTGTTCCATAATCCAACCATTAACTCAAATAATCCATTTAGCCATGAGGTCCATATAATATCATCTTCTTTTGCTTCTACATACAAAACTTTTACTCGCTTTACGAAATCATAGTCTGCTTCACATCTGGACTATTAGTTTCCTCCAATACATTGATCTTTAAATAGATCCCCTAAAATATTTTGTAATCCTCTCAAACATTATTTTGAATTTGCTTCTTTTACTTTTTTTTAGCTAAACTTACTATTTCCTCTAATCATGGAAAAGATAAATCAACTTTGTGATCCTCTATTAAAACCCCTCTATTGGCTAGCCTATCTACACATTTGTTTCCTTCCCTTCACGTATGTGTAAAACTAATTTTTTCAAACTCTGTAGTAAGGTCTTGTATTTCCACAATGATATATTGTATGTTCCATGGAGCCTTTGCTTTCCTTAAAATTGCATTTATGAATATTAGTAAATCACCTTCCATCCATACTCTATTCCATTTTATTTGTTTACATAATTTTAATTCTTCCAATGTTATCTTTCGATGCTATAAATTCAAAGGAAAAACAACCACAAGTAGTAAAATAAGCATGCAATGTTATAACTATGATAATGACAATCTAATAAGTAGATAGCATGAAAAAATTCTGAAATAACTCATGAAATAGCCATTAATGAAAGCTCACAAAAATTATACAATGCTATGAAATGAAGGTCTCTAACACTTCATATTGCATAGATGCTCTACATTGTATATACTAGTACTCTACCTTGTGCACTCCAAAATTGCTCTCTTTATTCTACTCTAAGAAGATCTATATATAATGAGACATGAATCTTGGCCTTCCATATTCCTATAACATTTCATATTCCTATTCTTAAGGACTCATGTACATGTGGACTACATGCACGTTTACATCATTGCACATTCTAATAATATTTGTGCATATACTCCTTCGCATAAAGTAAATACTTAAGTCATAATCTAAGACAAACTCCTAATCTAAACATGTACCCATGATGGTACATTAGCATGTACCAAATAATGTAATATATTCCAACACCCCATTGTATTACATTATTTGGGTATTGAAGAATTTAGTCTTCAATGTGGTCTTCATCCTGATTCTGGAACTTGAGCTCTTCTTTTGTGCCTTCTTCTTTGTACTCTCTCTCTCTCTATATATACCTTGAGCAAGTAAATAATTAGTATCTTCATGAAACACTATTTTAGCAAAAAGAGCTTTAACTTCATGTTCCTTTGTAGGTTCTTCTAGTTCCTGAATTTCTTGAATCTCTTGAAGTAAATGTCCTTTTTGTTTCCCTTCTCTATGTTGTAGTTGAGGATGATTGTATTGATTTTGTGAAGTACATGGATGTTGAAATTGTTGTTGATGTGGATTATATTGATTCTGATATTGTCTTGATTGGAATGACCTACTTGATTGGCTTTCAAAATTAGTTTGATTTATTTGATACTGATTTCTTGGCTTGAATTTGCAATAATTGGTACTATATCCTTTTTTTTTTGGTAATTAAATTATTTCATTCATACCGGGTTTTACAGGTTGACCCAAAACCTATTTACAAAATTCAGCCTTATGCTGAGGAACCGAGACTTAAGCATACTGAGGATCCTCCGTCCTCTAACCTTACTAAACTTCCTTAACTGAGATCCTCCACACTGGTCAGCCCAATCCAGGCAAGACACAAATGATGAAAAGATGCCAAAGTCCTTATTGGGCCTCAAAAACCAGAAACTTCCTACGCACTCCCTGAAGTTTGCCAATATAAAGACCCCCATCAAAAAATGACACACGCTCTGCACAAAACGTAACATGACACTAGCTAAGATATACATATTCAATTTTTACAAAACAAAATTCTGAACAGAGTCAAAACATGGAGGATCCTAGTCCTCCTCTTCTTCGTCCTCCTCCTGGTCCTCGTCTTTGTTGTCCTCATTATCATCCATCTTCGGATTGACCTCCACAAGTTTGTTTCTCTAGTAACCCTCATTGAAGAAAACCTTGGTTAACACATCCTGAAGTTCCTGCATCTGGTGAGTTATGTTGGCCGATACATTCAAAACAAACCGCTTAAGCACCATGATTGACGGGTTGGGACCTTCATCCTCAGAATTGAGCTCAAGGGTTTTGCCACTTCCCTATGCCTGCTTATTCTTTAGTTTTAGGAAAGACCGCGTGGCCAATTCTCAAGCCTCAGTTTCTTCCTCGCAGGACCTCCCTTAACGCTCATTTCATCCTCTCTCTTCCTGTCCGGGGACGCATGAAAAGGTTTGGGTAGACCGGGATTGTCCTTCCCCTTAGAGCTTTCATCGTGGGTAGTAGGGGAATCATCTTGGGGTAGGGTAGGGGGTTCGACTTGGGGAGAGGTGGCAAGAACATATTTGTAAATTACCTTGAGAAGGCCTTGGTGCATGGGCATAGCATAGCCTTTCTTACTGTGACATGAATTTATGGTGTAGTTTAGGGAATTCATCAGGAACTGAGGAATGCTAATAGGGTTCACATCCGAAAAGAAGTTAACGAAGGCGTAATGGATACTTAGAAGAACCTTACAAGGGTCCTCAGTCGTAATAAACTCCATTATATTCTTCATAACCACATTCCAAGGGGTTCGGAGGTCCATCCTCGTCAGCCCGTTCTTCGCCTCCTTGAATATCTTTGGGTTATCCTTGAATTCTTTAAGCTCCACCTCCCAGTGGTGCTTCTGCCTATGAATAGACCTCCCTTTGACCATCTACCCTGTTATTGCAACAAGTAGAGTAACGTCAATGAGAATTTCATGTCCTTTGATCTCCACCTTACCATCTTCCCAAGTCTCCATCACCGCCAAAGTGATGTCTTCCTCCACACCAAAAAATAGGTCAAAAAATTGGGTGAATCTTCTGTCGATGAGGATGGCTTGGGCTGTCGACTCCATGAAAACCATGCTTGGCTCGATGTAAATCATGTTTTCATTGCACTCTATCAATTTCCTCACTTGGCTTCTAGGATGCTCAACACTCATAATTCTCCACGTCCTCTTGCAATTGTGATAAATAGGAAGGTGGTAGCGCCTTTGGTTTCCCTTATAGTCTGTTATCACATCCTTGGAGATGGTGCCATGTGTGGGAGCGTGCCTCCACCCCCCTTCGCCTTGAATTGCTTACCACTTCAACAAATAAAACGTGCCACCATATCCCACATCAAAGCTTGTAGGATTCGTTATCTTTGTAATCATGGGAGATTTGATAATGTGTGCCTATCAAAAAACCAATGCCCCTCAAGAAAAGCAAAAATGCTCTGACCATCATTTGGAAACTTCCACCACCTCCCTCGGGACCGTCTCCTCGCATGAATATCTTTTTTTGAGAAAATGCCCACTACATCGTAGTTCTGATTATGGTTTTCCCTATTTGACCAATTGGCCCTGCTCAAAATCTTGGTATTTTCCAATCGAAGCTCAACCAATAAGATAGTCTTTCTATTTTGGACCCGATTCCAATACCTAGTGGGACTCCCAATGGGGCACGTGATCTGAATTCACTCACCTTTGATCCACGTGAACCCAGTCATAGTTTTTCAAATTGGATTATTTCCTCCACGTCACATGGGACCCCTTGCAACCATGTGATAAGCCCTTCAGCCTCTACGCCAATGTTAGCCAACCTATCGGTTGCCTTGTTGGCTTCGTGAAAAGCATGTTGAGCTACTCTTTCTTCTCGAGGTTCAAAAAGGATCCTTGCTTCGTTGATGTGGGCCTCGATCCTCTATGGAGGTTTCCTTTCATTGTTAAGGAGGTTGATGATATTTAATGAATCCCCTTCCACTATGCATTTACCTTGGATCTCCTGCATCAACTGCAATCCTCTCCATAGTGCCCTGGCTTGACTTCATTATTTGTCTTGGTTCCAAGGTATTCTAAAAAGGCCAGGACTATCTGACCTTGATTGTCTCTGACCACGCCTCCAACCCCTGCTCTTCCAGGATTATCCTTAGCTACCCCATCAAAGTTGAGTTTGAGCCAATCCACTGGGGGGGTTCCACTTAGTCTCCAATCTAGGATTTGGCTTGCTAACGCCCAAGATTTCATCCAGATTAATATTTAAGGATTGGGCAAGGTGTTTCTCCCTAGATGGGATAGATTGAGGTCTAAGAGGAAAAATACTAAGGTTTTCTTTAGCAAAGGCCATAATTTTGTTAATAATTGACACCGGGTCATGTTTGGACTCATTGAACACTCTATGGTTCCTTTCTAACCATATTTGCCAAAGGAAGTGATGAAGGCAAATCTTCCATATGAACCTAAGTTGTAGGCTGACAAAAGGACTAGGCCATTGCTGGAAGAGCTCATAAATAGTGGCTGGCTTTCTGCCACATGAGTCCCAAAGGTATCATCAGTATATTGTTTAAGCTTCACTAGAATGGGGTCCAGAGCAAGAGCCTCCTCCCTGGCCCATCTGTCATCCCAAAACCTGATCTTCAAGCCATTGCCTACTATCCATCTCATACCTTTTTTACTATGTCTCAGCTTGCCAAGATGGCTTTCCAGAAGGTCGATCCTCTCATTGGGATGGAGGTATTCAGAAAGGCAGTTCCTTGGAGGTATTTCCTCTTTACAATAGCTGTCCATTCATTCTCCACGTTCATGATGAGATGCCACACTTGTTTAGCAAGAAGCGCTGTATTGAGGTGGGATACTTTCCTTAGGCCCAAGCCTCCACTTTCTTTGGGGTGGCACACCTTACTCCAACCAACAAGGTGGATCCTATGCTTGCCTTCCGTCCCTGACCATAAAAAATTCTTTTGTAGCTGCTCAATTTTTTGAAATACACGTGTCGAGGCCTTGAAAACAAAGAAGAAGTAGACTAGAATACTTTGGAGTGAAGCCATGGTTAGAGTTGCTTTGTCTGCTTGTGACAGCAAATGACCTTTCCATATAGCCAATTTTTTTTGAATTCTTTCCACCACATTGATTCCACTGATGCCCTTGTGAAGAGAGGGAGACCTAGATACAAATTCGAAAAAGTGGATATGGAACATGCCAGTATCCTTGCAATCTTGGTATGCCTTGGGATAGGGGTATTGAGGAAGTAAATCTTACTTTTATTGAAGTTAACCTTCTGTCCAACCGCTTCCTCATACAATTTTAATATGTGTTTAATTCTTCTGGCCTCTTCGACCGATGCCAAAGTTAGCATTAGAGTATCATCCACAAATTGTTGATGGGTGACTAGGGTTGTTTGGGATGTGGCTTTGATGCTAGAGATGAGCCCTACGGAGCAAGCAACTTTGATAGTCCTTCCCAGGGCTTCAACCACAATTATGAAAAGCATGGGACTTATAGGATCCCCTTGTCTGAGGCCTCTACAACTTTGGAAATACCCAGTTGGCACCCCATTGACCAGAACAGAGAACCAGGGCTTATGGATACATCCTTGTATAAGCTTAACCCACATAGGGTGAAATTCAAATCTGATCAACAAAGCCTTTAGGAATTTGATAAAATCCCTGTAACCAAATGTCAAACCAAATGACAAAAATAGAGTAATAGCAGGATATGAAATAACATAACAAAATTAATAGCATATATTACTCTATACTTGATGCTGCAACATAGAATCTCCAACACCAAATGTATTGTTAATGCATGTATTAGAAAATCCCTGATGCACACTAGCCTTGTACGCCCTTTTATTGAAAAGGCAAAGCCCTAAAATAATAGAGCCCTAAGAAACCCAAAATTTACCAGCAACACAAAAGTAGTTACAAGAAACCCAAAAACTGCCATCAACCACCAACAACACAAAAGAAGTTACAAACTGACCAAAATACATGTCAAGCTTAATATTCAACACCCCCCTTAAGCTTGATAACCCAAAAGATAAAAACTGTTAAAAAACAAACTTATTTAACACTCCCCCTTAAGTTTGATACGTGTATTTGATAACTCCCAAGCATGTCCTTAGTGCTTCAAAGTGTGTTGGTGGTAATGCTTTGGTAAGGATATCAGCGTATTGATTAGTAAACTGGAAAAACTCCAAATAAACCTCCTTCTTGTTAACAAGCTCTCTGATAAAATGGTATCAAACATCTATATGCTTACTCCTCTTGTGAAAAATATGATTTTTGGACAATTCAATGGCAGAATTGTTATCACAATATATCTGTGTGGCACCTTCTTGTTGTTGCTACAAATATTGCAAGATCTTTCTCATCCAAAGTGCATGACAGGTTGTGGATGTTGCTGCTACATATTCAGCCTCTGTGGAGGACAAAGTCATAATTGGTTGCTTTTGTGAGGCCCATGAGACAACTCCTGAATCGAGATTAAACATATACCCTATAGTACTCTTTCTGTCATCAACACTCCCTGCATAATCACTGTCAGAATAACCAGTCAAACAAAAATAGAGAGGATCAACTGAATAGAAGATGCCATAATCTGTTGTCCCACAAATGTATCTCAGGATTCGTTTACTAGATTTTCGATGTGTTGCTCTTGGTTCCTCCATAAACCTTGAAATCAAACTCACAGCATATTGGAGATCAGGTCTTGTAGAAGTTAAATACATTAAACTACCTACAAGCCTCTTGTACAGGGTGGAATCAAATCTTGCACTATTATCATGTTTGCTTAACTTCAATTTTGTTGTAATAGGTGTAGGAGTTGGGCTACATGTGTGCATTTGAAATTTCTTCAAGATATCATGAGCATATTTATTTTGACAAATAAAAATGTCATTCTCATTTTGAGTAACTTCAATACCCAAATAGTATTTCATTAGCCCCAAATCTGTCATATCAAATTCTTTGTGCATCTTAGATTTAAACAAATCAAGAGACAAATTGCCAGTATAGATTAAGTCATCCACATATAAACAAACAATGAGTATGTTACCTTGGCCATTTGTTTTTACATACAATGTTGGCTCACTACTAGATTTGCAAAAACCATTATTCAAAAAATAGGAATCAATACTGTACCATGCTCGTGGGGCTTGTTTAAGACCATACAATGCTTTCTTCAACCGATACACTTTGTGTTCCTATCCCTAAAATTGATAACCCAAATGTTGTTCAACATAAACTTCTTCCTCTAAAAAACCATTTAAAAATGCAGATTTTACATCTAACTGAAACACTCTCCATTTATAATGAGCTGCCATTGCCAAAACGAACGAATAGTATCTAATCTAGCTACAGGAGCAAAGGTTTCAAAGTAATCAATACCAGGTTTTTGAGAATACCCTTTGGCAACAAGTCTTGCTTTATATTTTGAAACCTGTCCATCAGCTCCAACTTTGGTCTTGTAAACCCACTTAACACCAATTGCTTTTTTACCAACAGGAAGATTCATTAATTCCCAAGTTTGATTTCTTTCAATGGATTGAATTTCTTCATCCATGGCTTTTTGCCAATTCTCATTCCCAATGGCCACTTCAAAACAATCAGGATCAGAAATGGAGACTAATGCAAAATCTGAAATGAATGCATCACAATTAATATTGGCAATTAGTGCTTGAGTTACCTCATAAATTTCCTATAAACTTTGAGTTTTCTAAGGAGCCTCATCGGAATCTAAACTTTCATCAGAATGTTGTGAAGATGTTGAAGGGGAGAAAGCTCCAGATGAATTAGAACTGTTATGTGATCTTGAAAATGAAGATGAATTTGGAGTGCTTTCACAAAATTATCTCATACCAAGTGAATGTTGTTGTGTTGTTTTGTTATCCCACACCCATTCTTCACTTTCAAGAAACTCTACATCTCTACTGATTACAACTTTTTGATCCTTTAAGGTTTCACCATGTGTTCTGATTTGATTTACAACATGCAAAGCTTTGATAAAGAAATCTAAAATGGAGTCAGCATTTGTCATTTGCAAACATTCAAATTCTCTTCTAAGCACTTGTAATCTTACCGCTTTTACCTTGTTGCTGCCCTGGTATGTGGCTTGAAGACTGTCCCAAGCTTGTTTGGCTCTTGTTGCTACTGCAACCTTTGGAAAAATTGTTTCATCCATTGCTTGTTGGATGAAAAACAATGATTTTGCATCTTTTTTTTATTCTCCTTCAAAATATTTTGCTCATCCTGTGTCAAGGCATTGAGAGCAGCTTCATCTGCAGGTTCTGCAAACCCTTTCTCTACCAAATCCCACAACTCCTGAGAGCAAAATAATGTTTTCATTTTTATACTCCAGTAATCATAGTTCTTTCCTAAAAATAGTGGAAGTTGAGGTTGTACATTCCCATTGTTATCCATTATGGCTCTGATACCAATTTGATAAAATCCCTGTAACCAAATGTCAAACCAAATGATAGAAACAGAGTAATAGTAGGATATGAAATAACAAAACAAAATTAATAGCATATATTACTCTATACTTACTGCTGCAACATAGAATCTCCAACACCAAATGTATTTTTAATGCATGTATAAGAAAAGCCCTCATACACACTAGCCTTGTACGCCCTTTTATTGAAAAGGAAAAGCCCTAAAATAACAGAGCCCTAAGAAACCCAAATATTGCTAGCAACATAGAAGCATTTACAAGAAAACCAAAAACTACCAGCAACCGCCAACAACACAAAAGCAGTTACAAACTAAAAAAAATACGTGTCAAGCTTAATATTCAATAGAATTCCCAATTAATGCGATCATAGGCTTTGTTCATGTCAAGCTTTAGAGCAAAGGATGCCTTCTTTGTTTGATTAGCTGAATGAAGAGCTTCATGGACAATGATAACCCCATCAAGGATAGATCTCCCTTGTACCAAACTGCCCTGGCATTGGTCAATGATGAGGGGCAAAATTCCTTTCATCCTATTTGCTATCACTTTAGTGAGGATTTTGTAGGACACATTACATAGGCTCACTGGTCTGAAGTCAACCATGGTTTTAGGGGCCGGTCCTTTCGGTATCAAGGCTATGAACGTGGAGTTATAGCTTTTAGGAATGTGTTTGGATGACTAGAATTCCTAAATAGCCAAGCAAACATCAACCCCCACAGTATCCTAGTAAGTTTGGAAGAAGCGAGGTGAGAACCCATCCGATCCTGGGGCCTTGTTCGGATCCATTGAGAACAGGGCTGATCTGATTTCCTCATATGAAAAGGGAGCAATGAGTTTTCCATTAATGTCATTATCGATGGCTTGAGGAATAACTTGTAGGAGGGAATATCTTGTTGTAGCTCAACATTGGGTCTCCTCTCCTAGGAGGGAACTGAAGTACGCCACTGCTTCATCTTTGATCTCATGAACATCTTGGGTGGTTGATCCATCTTCTTTAGTCAGTTCTCTAATTTTGTTGTTGCTTCTATTTCTTAGGGTGGTCACATGGAAGAACTTAGAGTTAGAGTCCCCGTCCTTGAGCCATAATGCTCTTGATTTCTGCCTCCAATACATCTCCTCACAGGCCAAAATGTTGTGGTACTCAACCAGCAAAGCTCTCTCTGTTCTGATTGCCTCATCACACATACCATTTTGAATGTTGTTTTTGATGGCTCTCAGCCTATCACTCACCATTGTCTTGTTCTCAAACAGGTTTCCAAATACCTCCTTGTTCCATGTTCTGAGGTTGTCTCTCACCATCCTTAGTTTTTGGGAGAGTTTGAACGAGGGACTACCTTGAAAATTTTGCTTCCACCATTGGTTAATTCTTTCCTTGAGGTCTTTATGCTTAGTCCACATTACCTCAAACCGAAAAGGCTTCTTAAGGCATAAGTCTTGGGGAACCTCAAGTAGGATGGGGCTGTGATCAGAGGCAATCTTGGGAAGAGATTGCAAGGATGAGTCCCCAAAAGCTGAAATTACCCCTTTTGATAAGAGGAACCTATCCAACCTCTCCTGAATCAATTGATTTCCCACCCGACAATTGCTCCAAGTGTACTTGGCTCCTTTCAACTTAACATCCATTAATTCATTTGAGTTGACAAACATATTGAAATCTTCCATACTCCTAGAGGGCAGGCCAAATCCTCCTTTTTTGTCTGACGGGTATAAGGGTGTATTAAAATCTTCCACTATCACCCAAGGGATGTCGTAAAAAACCTTGTTCAAGTGGCTTAGATACTCCCATAGTGAAGATCTGTCTTGCATGGTGTTAGGGGCATACACATTTGATGTGATCCATGACCTATTGTTGTCCACATCATGAAAGAGGATGCTTAGGACCCTATCCTCCGCCTGAATGACATTGCCCTCCACTTTTTTTGAATCCCACATTATCATGAGTCCTCCAAAAGCTCCTCTCACTTGCTTGAAAGCCATTTCCCCATGCTTCCATATTTTTCTTGCTATTGCTTTTGACTAACTTTCATCTGTTTTTGTTTCTTGTAGTAAAATTATTGTAGGGTTGATTGTTCTCCTTAATGACTTGACCATCCTTTGTTTGATTGGGCCATTAAGGCCTCTCACATTCCATGAGAGGATCTTCATTTAGATTGCTTTGAGTTTTTCCCTCTCCCCCTTCCTTGATGTGGAGGAGATTTGTTGTTTTTGCTATCATCCTGACTTGTGATAACTTGTTGTAGAAGTGTCCTTTGTTTTCCATTTGCTATTTCATTGTCAATCTTGAGTTTGTAATGTTCAGCCTCTGACATCCATCCTCTATTTTTTTTTCTCCCAAAATCGATCGAATATTTCGTTGAGCTTCTTCTCTATTTTGGATTGAACTTTGGGGGAATAATTTGTTGCAGGATGGGGCTAGACCCCCCAGTATTCCTGTTGGTGCTTATTATATCTATGCTTGACTCTGCTCCCTCCAAGTTCTGCCTATACTCTCCTGGGTTCTAGGACATGTTGTAAAGGCTATTAAGGCATTATGACATGGCCATGGAAGGTCCTGCTTTCGATGGAGATTCTAGGTTTTCAGGTCAGTCTATCCAAGGATCATTGTCCTCCACATTGACCTGATCAGAATCCCCATCGGTTAAAATTTTAAACCTATTGGAATTAAGAGTTTTAGGACTTACCTGATCTTCCTTTTCGGTCTGTTGCTTTCCTTTATCCTTTTGATTGACTTGAACTTGTTGCTCTATGTGGTTTTGGTTGTTCCTGACCTGCCTATATACTCCTTTGACTGGTGGGACCCGAGGTCTTTGGTTTATGGTATGCCCTCTTTCGTTTAACCCTCTTAGATCAGATTTCTTCTGACCTTCTTTGTTGGTGGCCAAACTTGGACATTGATTTTTGAGGTGGCCCTGGGTTTTGCATTCGATACAAAAGTTGGTTTATTCTCGTACTCAATAGGTTGCTTCCTTAGGTATTCCCCATAGCCCAACTCAACATAGGTTGGGAGCTCCGAGTCGAGGTTTGCATTTACACATATTCTTTCTTGAGTCATTCTTGACCTTGCCATAGTGGAGTGGTCAATAGCTACCAGCTCCCCTATTGTTTTGGCGATTCCTCGAAGCCAGTACTCATGAAATAACTGAGTCGATAAGTTTGGAAGGTAAACCTAGATGGGGGCCGTGTTAATATTTTGCATTTCAGGGTCAAAATCCTCACCCCAATTTTTGAGGAAGAGGCTACGTCAAACTAGGAACCAAGGCCCTCCTGTTAGGATGCGTTCTGCATCTTTCTTATTGTTGAGTCAAATAATGAAAAACCCCTGGTAAGAGCCACAATCTCCAAATTGCCTGTATTTTCCATTTTGTCCAAGCCCATGCCCTTATAGTCTCTATATCAGGCCTTCCTCCAAGGAACTTCCCTACGAGAGAATGCTTCTCCAAAGACAAAAATCCATCCATTATGTTTTTTGGAGCTATTATTCTATTATTTTTTGGGATGAGGGGTGGGAAAGACTTAAAGAAGTCACCCCTTTTGCCTTTTAGGGTTTCTACAAATGACCATCCTTTTTTGGACCCCGTAGCACCTTCATCGATCCCTTTGTCAAGATTTTTGTTGGGAGGATCGGTGCCTCTGGCCGTGCCTACTTGCTCAAAGATTACATCTCGTTCATCCTCTACTATGGTTCCTCCCTCTGTATCCTCACCTGTAGCTGGATCAAGGTTCCCACCCTCCATCGTTGTGCCTCCGCTGCTCCTCCATTTTTCCTTGGCTTCTTACATGGGTAGTGTGGTACTATTTCCTTTCTTTCTACATACTTGACAATATCTATTATTCCATTTTGATATTCCTTTTGTGAATGAAACAACATTTCCTTGTGGATTATCTTTTGAGATTAAGGCATTGTTAGTTATTTTATCTTTTACTAAATTTTCAACCTCATATTATTGTAGAATATTGACTAACTCATCAAATGATGTATCTTTACTTAGAATTTGTAAAAATGTGACTGGATGCTTGTAGCTTTTTGGAAGTGCTCTTAGGATTACTTGAACAAAAAACTTGTCTTCAATATTTTCTCCTAAGGTTAATAAATTTTATTTTATATCTACTACTATCCTTAGGAATAGTTCTATACTTTCACCACTACTAACTTTTAGAGAATTTAATTGAGTTTGAAGGTTCAAGATAGTGGCTTTATTCTTTCCTTCAAATATCTTGGCTAAGGTTTTTTTTCGCGTCTATAGAAGTTGTTGATGAATTGATAAAGGGTTGTATTTTATTTGTAATTGCAAAAGTTATTATCATGACTGCTTTTGCTTCATCTTCTTCAAACTTATGAATCTCACTATCCCTTGTAGTAGGTTTAGTTTTTGTTCCTTTAACAATATCCTACAGCTTTTCAGCTATCAATATTGCTCTCACTTTGTTTTTCCATGAAGAGTAATTGGGTCCTTTAAGAAGTTGGGATTCTATAAGAATAAATTTACTTGTTGTCATGATGATACTTGTAGACTACCTTATATCTCCATAGTTTTGAATATATTATGTTCTTGATCAAGTGCTTAGCTTTCTTAGTTTTCTTTTGAGTTTAATAGTCTTTGCCAACCTAATTTTTTTAAGATAATTTCAATATAATGTTCAACTCCTATTCTTTAAGACAATCACTTTATTTCTCCTTATAGAAAGCTAAAGATAATTTTGAAGCACTTTCAATTGAAATAATTTTCTATCCTTTAAGTTGGATTCTTTATGTCCCTTCAATTTGTATAAGAGACTAATATCTAAAATGATTTTCCAACTTTCAAGCAATTCCATGTTTTGCTTATTTCAATATAATTTTTAAATTTCAAGGATCTAAATTTGATGTTGAACTCCTTATAACTCCCTAATTAAAAATTTAGAAAACTGATATATTTGCAATTTTAATATCAATTTCAATATTAATGTGGAAATCCTTATATCTCCAAGTTTAATAATTTGAAAATATTTTAATGCAATATGAATTGAGTAGATTTTTTTTCAATGCTTCTCTTCAACTATCTTCTAAGGCATTCGGTATATTTTCCAAGGTTATTATTTATCACCTTATTACTCCTATTACTTAAATAACCTTTAAGCATAAAACTTAATTGATTTTAACCTTAATATATGCATTATTTAGCCTTTGTACTTTGCAAAGGTTTTGGGAATAATTCTTACCTTCTCAACATCCCAAACTTTACATGCAATAACTTTGTACCTTGAATTTAAAAAAAAACTTCTTTCTACTTGTAATCAGTATGGTCTCTTCACTCATTCAATGTAGTCTCTTTGTATATGACTGTCTTCTATGCTTTAAACTCTGGTCTTCATGCGCTCCCTTTGCTATTTTCAGCCCATGTGCTATATAGGTGCACTTTGAACATTGCCCTTTAGTTGTAACTGATATATAATGTATTTAGTGTCAAGTGGCACTAAAGATATTGCACTCCCTAGTAATGTCTCATGTGGTGCTTCTACCAAAATTCTTTGCTCAACATTTGTGCCAAGTGGCACTAAAGATCTTTTCTCTTCCTTCTAACATCTTCTATGATATTCTAACAACCTCTCCTTACTTAACGCTTCCTAAGAGTGTTATATTGCATGAGTGTGAAGGTGTTAGGTATTCTTTAACATAACTTCTCCTCTATAGAATATGACACACTCTCCAATGGAATATGGTGCCTTCTCCATGTGGTGAATGTCCTCTTAACACTTGGCTTTCCTTGTCATGAAACTTACATGCCCTAATATTGATTCTGCCTTATATATCGATGCTCCTTAACGCTCACTAAGATTATTTCATCCGTAATTTCTTCAGCTCTTCTTATTCTATGGCAAATTATATGTATTTGAGGTTTCAACTGGTTTGGTGGTGATTTCTCCAACTTCTTGATGGTGTTATGAAGATGCAAGTAGCTTTTGTTTTCCAATGTTCCTCTTAGACACCAAATGTGCATATGTCATGGTCTGTAGTGTTGATGCTGGCAGTGAAAACTATCCTTCTCCTTCTTACGCGAGTGGTGTAACCTTGGTGACTCAACCCTACAAACTTATGTGTCTCCTCTTCTCATTGGTGGTGCAAACTTGCTGACTTAACCTTGCAATTTGTGATAGTCTTCAACGTTGTTATGTGGGCCAAATAAATACTATGTATCAATGCCCATAATTGCTTTCCTTGGTGTAAATTATTGCCTTCTTTAAACTAACAATGTTGCTTGGGGTAGTTCTCTCTATGCCTTGTTAACCTTTCCTTCATCAAAGGCTTTTGAATAATTGACACACCTTCTTAAAGTCTTGAGGTTTTTACTATCGAGTCTTCTTATTTTAGCTCAATAGACTTTAGAACAAATTTGCACTTCGATGAGTCTAAAGCATGCTTTTGAAAGTTGATGATTTCTTCCTTTATAACTCCTTTATGCAATATCTAATTTGCTTTACGCTGTTTGAAATGTGTAAATTTGATGATAACCAAGATGTCTGATTTTTACCTTGGAGACACTAAACTTTAGATCTCTTCTTTGATAACTTTAATGGCTCTAATATGGTGCTCTTGTAATGAACTGATTTGAATGCTTACCCCCTTGTACTTTGAACTGCCACCCTTGCTTTCACGAAATGGTGGTTTTTACATTGCCTTTTCCTCTTTGGGAACTCTTCTACTATGTCTCCTTCTTGGCTCAATGATTAGTGATCTTTCCTATGATAACTCCAAGCTTCCAAATCATGCCAAAACTTTACCTTTTGGATAGTTTAGTATATCCAATTCTGGCTATACAATATTGTCTTCTTTGCTTTCCAATGGATAGTAGATATTCTCTTTTCCTTGTAATATATCTAACTTCTCTATTCTTTTGTGCAGGTTTTAATTCCTTGTAAATGAAATCTTCTACACCTTGAAGATATAAACTTGAAACCTTTCCTCTTGCAACTTTGAAAACCCTAAATATGGTGCTTTGAAAGACTTAATAATAAGCTAAATATGAATGTTCCAATAATGAATTTTTTGCACCATTGTTGCATACCTTTTGGTTTTTGTTTGGAGCTTGACTTATTGGTGATGTGATTCACTTATTTGTTGCTCTAATTTTGTAATTTTTGCAGCTTCAACTCCTTGATATTTGCTTCCCAAAACTTCTCTATTTTGCAGCTCTTAATGCTATAAATTTCATCTTCAACTTGATATTCTAGGACCCTGTAATTTGTAGCTATTAGTGCCGCCCAAATTGCTGCCCTTAACTCTTTTTAGATTCTAATGCAGCCAATTTCTCCTCTGATATGTTGTCCTTAATCTTATCAAATTTGGTAGGAAACTCCTTCAATTCATAGCTTTATTTTCCTCTTCTAATGTTGCCCAATAATCACTTGAACTTATGCTGTAAAAACAACAATCTCCTCTTCCATTAATTAGCCTTCAAGCCTTCAATGACAATCTCCAAATCTCTCAAATTTGGTGGCCTCTTCTAAATTTTTTATCCTCCTTAGCTCCTTGTAAAATTTTGACTTAAATCTTGGCCTATTTGTTGTCATTCTTTTCAAGAATATGAATATCTTGAGGTCTTCAAGAATCTCTTCCAAAATATGACAAACATTTTGCCATATCCTTATTTATCAATAACCTCTTCTTGTTAGCAATCTTTACCCTTGATCTATCTTCAAATCTCCTTCGATGGCCTTCTTTAAATTCTTCAAAGAAGCTTTCCTATCCTTCTCCTTCTTTCTCCTTTCAAGTTAGCTTGAGGCCTTCTTCTCTTGGGCCTTCAAATTGTGCAGCTCCTCAATTCTTCTTCTCAAAACTTAAATGAGACCTTTACTTGATCTCTCCAATTTTCAACTATGGAAGTTTTGTAATGAGATCTCTTTCTTAGATCTCCAAATTTTTTTACCTCTAAAATATGCAATAGAACCTTTTCTAGTCCTTCTCTATATTCAATCTTCAATATTCCAAATCTAGAAGTTCTTTAATGGGACCTTTCTCTTGGGTATCCTCCTTGTAGAGATACTTTCTTCTTTCTTTACTCTAGAGTCTTCATTATTTAAATTTCTATGAGGACCTCTTTCTTGATTCTCATCAATATTCAATCTTCTATGGAGATCTCTTTTGTGAGTCTCCTAGATCTTATGTCTTCAATCTACAATGGGGCCTTTTTCTTTAAGCCTCCAAATCTTCAATCCTCAACTTGTTGCTTCAAGTACTAGATCGATTCCAAAGAAGATATTATTTCGAGCTCTTGTAGGAAGCTTCTCAACTTTCTTTGAATCAACTCTTTTCTGCAATAAACTCTAGAAATTAATAATGGAAATTTATTTAAATCTAAATAAAATGAATTTCACTAGTTGATTTGTCAATCTAGTGGAATCAATGTTGAGTCATATTCTTCACAAGTTCTTTTGCAACTTTGTAGCAAGACTATAGCCAAATAGTGATTTCAAAAATTATAAAAATAAGATTTTCTATCTCCTCTCAATCTCTCTTGTGGCTCTCCCTATCTCCTATTTATCTCTCTTATGGCTCTGATACCACTGTTAGCTTTTGATGCTATAAACTTAAAGGAAATATAACCACAAGTAGAAAAATAAGCATGTAATGTTATAACTATGATAATGGCAACCTAATAAGTAAGTAAATAACATGAGACACTTCAAAAATAACTCATGAAATAGCCATTAATGAAAGCTCACAAAAAGTATACAATGTTATGAAATGGAGGTCTCTAACACTTTATATTGCATAAATGCTCTACATGTTGGCAATTTTGGGTTTGAGATCCTAGCTTCTTGTCTATGAGTTGTCATTGATGTCAAAAGGAAATGGCATTAATGTTAAGAGGATGTGTTGGATTCAAAGGTGGAAGATTCCAAGAGAATCTTTTTAAGAGAATCCGGAGAGATTCCATTGGCAAGGGTTTTTCATTAAAACCAAACCGGTTTTTATTAAAACCAAGTTAAATGGTTTTTATTAAAACCAATGGAGGTTCTCTTTATTATCTATTTAATTATTATTTAAAACCCTTCAAGGTTTTAATTAATTAATTATTTAATTAATTAAGGGAGAAATTATTTTTAATTTATTAAAAATACTTAAAGGTTTTTTAAACCCTTTAGAAAGCAAATTTCGATTAAATTCAAAATTACTTTTCTTTGCAGCCGACGTGTTCTAAAGTCCACGTATGGACTATAAATATGAGAAGGTTCCTAAGGTTAAACCCACTTGGAATATCGAAGGCAATTAATTGGTTTGGCTATGATCGAATGTTCTGTTTACGCTACGAAAGAGGAGAGCTCATGGTTTGAAAAGCTTTCGGAAAGCTTGACCGTTTATGTGGAAGGAAGTCCGTCTTGGACTTCGTAAGCCCCTTGTGGTCTAGTGGTAGCAAAGGCTGCGTTTGGGCCTTGCGTAGGCGGAGGTCTGCGTTTCGATCCCCGTAGAGGGAGTTGTGCATGGATTAGTCACGTTTTTATTAAAACATGTTTTGTGCCGCGAATTTCGGATTCTTCAAGGGTAGCCATTATAAGGTGTGATTATTTTCTTGATATGATTTTTGGCATTGTTTAGCATTGTTTAAAAGACATAGGAGAAATAAAGGGATAGTTCTTTGGTTGTATTTTTGATATTAGTCTTTTGCTATGCTAAATTTAAAAATGGAGATATAAGGTGTAAGTTTTGGTTGTGTTTTTGGCTTCTTTGGTGGTTGTTTTTAAAGAAGAGGAGCTAAAAGGTGTATTAAAGAAAGTTTTTATATATGCTCATTTATCTTGGTTCTAACCCTAACTTGGTTGGAAGTTTGAGGGTTGTGTGTGGTGACAACTTTAAGGATCAATTTTCTTCTACTCCAAAAAGGTATGGGCACATTTTCCTTATGAGTATGATTGGTATATGTTTTTCTGAAATAAGGTTGGAGTGAAAAGGTTTTCAACTAGGTTTCCTTTGGTTGGGTGTAAATCCTATTTTCTGGTTTGTTGAAGACTTCTTATGCATTGTTATCCTTGATGAGAGTTTTGGTGAATGCATAATTCTGGTCTGAGGTAGTGGAAGCATTGTGCACTAGGGTTTATGTTTGTGAGTCTTGCTACTTGCTTTGAGTTGGTGAAACCCTTGGTTGGCTATTTTGAGTTTGATGGTTGAGTTGCTTCCATAGAGGTTGTTTGATCAAGTTATTGCTTTACTTGATTCATGATATTGGGCTTACTCCATTGAGTTGATTTGAGCAAGTTATTCTTTGCATTTGGTAATATTGTGTTGGTGGTTGTTTTGTTCAAATATCTTTGGAGGGAAAAGGATTTCTACTTGTTTCCTTTTCTTGTGATGATTGGTTGAATGCTTCAAGGTTGATGTTGAGTTGAATGGTGTTGGTTGACTAAACCTTGTTTGATGAGCATTATTGTTGAAACCCTAATTGATGGTGAAAAGAACATGAGTATCATTGTTATGTGATTCTTTGCATAGTTGGCAATTTTTGGGGTTTCATGTTCTTGAAAGAAAGCATTCTATCCTATCCATTTCAGATATTGAGTTGAGTTTTCAGATTTGAGATTGAGATTGAGCTGAGTTGATTTGAGTTGAGTTTTGAGATTGGGAGTTGAGTATAGAACATATTGAGTCTAACAATTCTCTTTTTGCTTCTATGAGTTTGACAAATCACATTGGGTCTCTAACAATTCACTTTGTGATTTCCTACTAAGAAATTTTTTCTTGGTGAGCTTGCTGAGTTTTTGGACAGGTTTCGGTGGGGACTTGTGAGCAGTTTTGGACAGGTTTCGATGGGGACTTGTGAGCAGTTTTGGACAGGTTCCGGTGGAGACTTGTGAGCAGTTTTGGATAGGTTTTGATGGGGACTTGTGAGCAAATTTGGATAGGTCCTAGCAGAGGACTTGTGAGCCGAGTTTGATAGTTCTATTAGAGAACTTGAGGACATAGGTGCACTGGTTCTATGAGAAGAACCTGAGGACAGATTTGGCAAGTCTTTAAGAAGGCTTGTATGCAGAGGATTGATTTGTTCAAGAGTTGGACAGATCTGATAGACATAAGAAGACTTGTACTAGACCGACTGACTGTGTTTGGTACAGAGTTGCTTGAGCTGCTGTGGACGTGATCATAGAAGGCGAAGGTCTCTTAGGCTAAGAATTGAGGACAATAGGTCTTCGGTGGAAAGGAGTTCCACGTGCTAGCAAGAGGTAGAGGCAGTTGATCTTCTGAGGGATCATTTCCAGAGCAGAGGGGAAGGTATCTCCTTTGAATAGAGGCTCATAAATCCAAATTGAGGGGAAGGTATCTCCTTTAAGCAGAGGCTCATAAATTCAGATAGAGGGGAAGGTATCTCCTTTGAGCAGAGGCTCATAAATTTTGATTAGGGGAAGGTATCTCCTTTGGGCCGAGGCTCATAAACATTGTAATTGGAAAGGATTCCCAAAGAAATTTGAGATAACTTTTACAGAAAAGTTTTGTGGACGTAGCCCAGCCATTGTGGGTGAACCACGTTAAAATTGGTGTCACTTTGTGGATGATATTGTGCATTGCTTTGATATTGTTTTGGGTATATTACTTTACTGTTTTGAAGTATAAAGGAAAAAGTAAAAAGAGGTCTTATACTGTTCACCCCCCCCTCTCAGTATAAGGTTGTGTTCTTCACTACATTGTATCTACTACTACTCTACCTTGTGCACTCCAAAATAGCTCTCTTTCTTCTACTCTAAGAAGGCCTATATATAATGACACATGAATTTTGGTTTTCCACAGTCCTATGACACTTCATATTCCTATTCTTAAGGACTCATGTACATGTGGACTACATGCACATTTACATCATTGCACATTCTAATAATACTTGTGCATTTATTCCTTTGCATAAAGTAAATACTTAAGTCCTAATCTAAGACAAACTCCTAATATAAAAAAGCACCCATTATGGTACATTAGCATGTACCAAATAGTGTAATATATTCCAACATACAAATCCGCTCAAGCTTCAACTTCATTATTTGTCTTCAATCCACTACTGAAAGCATAACCTGACAAAATCTTATCCCTATTATTAATGATTATTCATCCTCTTGTTGGTCTTATATTTTCTTTAGATGCTTCACCAAAATTCAAATTGACCAATTATGCTTATGGTGGTTTCCACTTTATATTCTTTGCCTTCTTTTGTTTCTCCTATACCCACCATCATAATTCCAATTGATGACTTGACTCCATCTATCAAGGCTCTCTAATTCAATATTAGGGATTGGATGAGTTGATAAATCTAGTTTAGACTCCTATATGGCTAAACAAATATTCCTTTTCATTACCTCTAAACCGTTTTCCTTTTAAATATTATTTTGTATCTTTTCAATCATACAATCCAAAGTATTTGTATCTTTTGATGTATCCCAAATTGTATGTAATGCCTCACTTTTAAAAGTGCTTTGCCATTGCTTAACTATTTTTCAAATTTTCTATTCATCACCATGCATTTACATAATATATTAAGAACCAGTTGGCATAGAGTCTAGACTATTGAGTAGTGTCCCAAGAGATGGTCTATACCCTCCTCCTTTTTACATAGAAAACATTGTGAGGGGCCATGAAAACCCCTTTTTATTAGGTTATCCTAGGATAAAATTTTCCTATGATCTACCAGCCGTACAAACATTTTGACATTGGAATGCTCGGGCTATCCCAAATATTTCTCCATATTATTATAGTATTTGTATTTTTTTGGTGCTTTACATTATAGCTACCTCTTGTTGTGTATTCTCCTAAGCTATTCAACACCCAAATTAGCTTATCATCAGCTCCCCTTGGAATATCATTATTGTTATCTTTTTTCTTAATTGCCTTCTAGCATCAATGTCAAGTGTAATTGTAAAAAAAAATTCTTTCCATTTGTATCTTCCTTCCCGATCCTTGTATATAATGTTTGAAACCCTATCATCATATTTGTCTTGAAGTAATCTCATCCATGGTTTCAAATTTGGGTCTAGATTGAGCAGTTTTTTATCACACCAAGTATCCATCCAAATGGAAATTTTTCTTTAGTTCTCACCACCCATCTTTAACCTTTAATCACTATATCAATTATTATTTTTAAACCATTTCATAGTGCATAACCATATGGTAGTGTGAATGTAGTAAAGATTAAGCTTGGGTCATTGGGCTCAACATACTTACTTAAAAGAATTACTGACCTCAACATACTCTCTTTGTACAATTTCCAAATTACTTTTCCCCTAAGAGCTAAGTTTGCATCCATAATAACTCTTAAACAAATACCTCCCTTAATTTTATCATCACACACCTTGCTCCATTTAACCAACGCAATTTTTCTTTTATCCTGTAATCTTGACCACAAAAAAGACTGCATAATATAGATTTGGCATAGTATACAAGGGCATATAATATGTTGAAATGACCTATAAGATTGATTTAATTAGTTGCACTCTTTTTGGTAATGATAACCATTTACCTTTCCATGTTGTTTATTTTGAACTTTATTTATAATAGGATTCCACAATTTTATCCTCTTTCTCCCCTCAAATAAGGGATTCCCTATATATATTTCTAGTAGATTTGCCTCCTCCATTTGAAGTAACCTACATGTTTATGCTCTGATTCTAGTTAGAGTTTTTAGGAAGAATTTTTTTTTTCCCTATTAAATGTTGCCTCAACACTCTTTCACATTCCTTTAATAAGCCATTCAAATCTCTAGCCTCATTTTCCCCTGCCCTCTCAAAAATGATTGTACAATCTACAAACTATTGATGGGTGATGTTGTCAATGTTATTTCTAGCCTTAAGTCTGCTTATTAGCCTATATTTGTATGCCTTCTTCAAGTTCCTTCCCATTACCTCTACCATAGTAATGAACCAATATGATGAAAGATAATATCCATATCCAAGACCCCTCTTGGATTTAAATTATTATGTTACTAGCCTATTGACCAACACTGAATATGATATTGTAGAGACACAAGCTTTAATCCATCTAACCCATTTCTTCCCAAATCCATGCTTTTTTAATGATGCAAAAAGAAAATCCCATTTAACCCTATCATACACTTTATTTATATCAAGTTTTAAGATCATGACTATCTCTTTTCTAGAAGTTGTTGAATGCATTACTTCATGAGCTACTATGAACTTGTTCAAAAGTTATCCCTTTTCACAAATCCTTCTTGTTCTTCTAATATAATTTTCTCTAATAGTGGTATTAATCAATTTTCCACCACTTTGGAGATTATTGTATATGCCATATTACATAGGCTTATGGGCCTGAATGAATCAACCAATTTTGCATCCTTCTTTTTTGGAATCAGGGTAAAATACATTGCATTAATATTATAAGGTATGTATTAATTTGCCCTAGAATGTTCCACTATCACCAATAGAAAATCCTTCACAATTTCATACTTATATTAATATAATGCTATAGAGACTCCATCCAAACCTAAGAATTTATACTTATCAAAAGAGAAAAGAGTTGATGAACTTCTTCAAAAGTAATAGGCTCCACCAATTTGCTATTGTCTTAATCTATTATAACTAAAGGTACTTCTTGCAGTGTCTTGTCATTAAGAACTTTAATCTCCTCTGATCCTAGAATATTTTGGTAAAAAAACCTTACCTCCTTTTTTTATTTTGCTATGGTCTTCAATCCAAACCCTTTCTCCTAGTTTAATTTTACTAGTTCTAGATGTTTATCTCAGTACTATTGTCATCCTGTGAAAAACTTTATGTTTTTATCTTTTTATTTTAACCAAGCCTATCTTGAATTTAATCTCCAAAATTTATCTTCATTACTCAAAATATTATGATATTCACTAAGTAACTCCTCTTCCTCCAAGCTTAGATTATTGTGCTCATATTTTTAGAATTTTGAAAGTTTCTCTTTTAGTTAATTTTTCTTCTAAAAAATGTTTCCAAAAAGTATTCTTATTCCATTCTTTTAATCTAGATGTCATTTATTTAACTTATTTGGAAGTGTATACAACCTACCATTTATTGAATAATTCCATGTTTACACAATCATATGAATAAATTAAGGATGGTATTCCCACATCTGCTCATATTTAAAATATGATATTTTTTGAATTCACTTAACACTGTTTAAACTCTTATTGGCCAGTGATATGAACTAATCCTTGTCAAGGTATTAATTTTAACACAAGTCCATTCATATAGCCAATGATATGAGAGTCTGCATTTGTCCAATTTTTTTGCTATCAGGATTTGACCCATCCTATTGTTGGTCCATGTTTAGTTGTCCTCTTAAAACTCAACCTCCTATAGATTATTGTTTTGAATAAAAGCTATGAAATCTCTCATACTTTGGGTTATTTTCCTATTTCCCCTAAATTTTTCATCCAAATTGGTTATGACATTAAAATATTCTATGCTCATGAACCAGTTTTATTGATCTTTACTTCTCATAAAGGCTTCAATCACACTTCATACTTCTGATATGTATGACTGAGTTATAAGTCCATAAACATAAATAAATATGAAATAAATATCTACAAAGTAGCATATGATTATTGAGGCTAACCAATATCTAGTTTTATGGATGGTTTAACAAGAGGTTATATTTAGATTTCAACAAGTTAGAATTCCCACTAGTGCTCCTTTTGAATCCACAACATCCTATTCATATATTGTCCATACTATTTTCATAGTTTTGGAAACTTCTTTGTTTGTCATATTAGTTTTCTAGATACAAAGAATATTAGGCTTATTACTTAAACAAAGGTCCCTAATACACCTCTACTTTGAAGGGGTACTAGTGTAATGATCCCACTCATTACCCAACTCAAATAAACCCAAGAGAGAGTAATTTTTTTTAATCATAACACAATTTTTTCTTCTGACATCAACTTTAATAAAAATCAAATGTCTTAGTAATCTTCTTTCGACATATTCCTTGTACGACCCCTATTGCAGGCCAAACAAGGTTAACTTCTTTCCTACTTTTGTCACATGCCCGTGCATTTAATTTATCAACCCAAGGAGCTTCGTAAACTTGTGAAGGGTCTTGAACAAGATTGCTTACAATACCACTTGAGATGAGTCCACTAGTTCTACTATTGGGGGGTGTTTCAACGGTCATCAATCATTCATACACTCCTCAATAATTTACGTAAAAATAATTAAATCTATAGAAAGGAAATATTCACGCATTCCTGGAAATAAACCTATTGCAATACTAGAAATAACAATGCGATAAAAAATCTTATAAAAGCGGTAAACTAATCTAGAAAACACAAGAAAAATAGGGGAAGAAATACTGGCTTGGAGTGGGCCCAGGCTCCAGTGACTTCCTCCCAACTGAACACGCACTTAGAAACTCTTAGAACTGTATTATAATTATCAAAGTATTACAATTCTTCTTCTGTATATCTCTCTACATTTACTATCAAAATACTCTATATCCTTAGAGAGGTCTGCATGTGTTTATATAACACACCCACAGATATTCTGTTGCAAAGAAGTTATAACAGTCGATTCATTCTAGACTAAACTAAGACAATCTGGTAAATGTGATCGACGTCTGCTAAAACTGGCATTCATTTCTAGCGGTGGCGTGTTCACTGATTGGTTTGTGCTTTGCCTGGCATTGGTAGGACGTTCTCATACATTGGTGTGATCCCCAATTTAACTCTACATGGCGTAGAGTTGGAACTGCACCAGTCTCTGTTGTCCACGTCATGCTTGTCTGGTCAACGGGCGAAGAACAGGGGCACCTTCCCTATGAGGAAGGTGCCTAAGTATGTCGGGTGCCTTCTCTATGTGGAAGGTGCCTTACTGCCGTTGGCACCTTCCTAGAAGAGGAAGGTGCTTATATTCTATCGATGCCTTCCAGTGAGAGGAAGGCACTTGCCTTCTAATGGCACCTTCCTGTCGATGCCTTCCTTATGAGAGGAAGGTGCTTGCATTCTAGTGGCACCTTCCTGTCGGTGCCTTCCTGTGAGAGGAAGGTGCTTATTTTCCTTTGGCACCTTCCTAGAAGAGGAAGGCACTAGCCTTCTATTGGCACCTTCCTGGGAGAGGAAGGCGCTTGTCTTTCCTTGGCACCTTCCTGGAAGAGGAAGGCACCTACTTACACTTGGCACCTTCCTGGAAGAGGAAGGCGCATACTTACACTTGGTGCCTTATTGGAAGAGGAAGGCACCTACCTTCTCTACATTGATTCCAAAAGAAACAAAGTTCTAGGTCCATGAAAAGACCTCGACTGATCCAAATCTGACTAAATTAACTACAATTCCACAAAAACACATTGAAAACACATGAATTAGATAACACGCATAATTTCATCAAATAATTATATAATCATTCATAAACATATGCAATCCTTATTATACAGCCACATAATAATCAAGAAAATGTATACAAAATATGAGCATTTTTGATGCTCATCATCCCCCTACGCCTAACATATGCCACGCCCTCGTGGCATAAAAACTGCAGGTAGCCTTGTTGACCCCTCATCATTGTCATTTCTTGGTGGATTCTATTGTACCTACGGCCCGTGTTTACCTCTTTTGTGCACTGGCATCTGGAGGTGTGGCTCCTCTTTTTCTACGCAGGGCTACGGGTGCTGCTGTCGGCTTTGCTTTCCTTGTCCTGGCCACTATCGAAGGTGATCTAGCCAATGTCATCTCTGCTACCTAAAATTCAGCTTCTGTAGCTTGCCATAGGTCAGCATCCGGAGGTCTAACCACTGCAAGAGGGATATCTGAATTATCCCTCTTAAGATGAACTACTTGGGCTTTGTATAATCGGGCTGCTTTAGGAGTAAGCCCTGCGTTCTCCTTTGTAATGGCAACAACTTTCAATTTGGGGTCATATACCCCCCATCATTCAAAATACCTTCTTATCTTGGAGGGCCGTCCCCGAGATGACCCGTAAATCTTCTAGAACTGGCTGTCCTCTATCGGATTGATGCAGATACCAGAGTCCCCCTGCATCCTCGAGGTTGCATTCCTGGTCTCCTTAGCTGCTGTCATCTCTTTGAGTAGTCGTTCGAACTATTTTCACCTCTCTGCGAATGGTTGCATATCCCACTCATCTTCTTCTGGCTCGACGAAGGTCACCTTTGCCTTCTTTCGAGCTGTCTTGGGCCCTTTTCCTTTGGCCTCTACTGAAAAAGTGGCCGCTCGAATAGGGGTTTTCCCTTTCTCCCTGGTGTACGTCTTCTCGCTTCGAGGGGCCTGCTCTGCGGTCCCTAGAGTGTTCTCTTCACTCTGGGGGACCTGTGCTGCCATCCCTGGGGGTGCTTCTTTGCCCCCCTGTCTGTCCTGTGTCAAGCCCTTAGGTTCTTCTCTTTCTTCCTTAGGTCCAGGGAGTTCTTCCTTATCCCTCGGTCCTATTTGTTGTTGTTGGCCCTCATCCTGCTCTGTATCACTCAGGTCGATGACAGGGGGTGTTGTGGGACTTCTTTCCCCTTCACTCTCGAAAATAGAGGAATTCTCCCTTGCCTCCGGGCTGCTCTGTCGGGCGTTCGATCAAAATTCTCCCAAAGAGAATACTCGTTCTACAGATGTGGGAGAATTCATTGGGACCTCTATTGCCCAGTCAGTTTGGGTCAATGTGTCCCTTCTTTATGTTCCCCTATCCTAGAGTTGCTAGTTCTCCTCCTGCAACTGCTAGACCAGCTGCTCGAGTTGGGTGATTCGTCTTTCTCGTTCTTTCAATTCCTCTCTATGCTCATTCTGGTAGTCCTCCAAAATTTGCTGGGCCATCCAAAAATTGGTCTGCCACTCTAGTGCTTCCTCCAAGGCTATGTCGACCTGATCATTGCTCTCAGAAGTCCCTGCATCTTGTGGGCTCTAATTTATTAATTCCTGGAGGGTTTGTGTTCAATGTCGACTTTCAGGTCGTTCTATTCTTCTTCTGTCGAGAGGAGGAGTCATCATAGGTGTTTCCTCATGGGGACTGGTTTTGGTGGCCGAAACTCGGCCTCGCTACTAATAAGCGCTGCTCCTTCCTCTTCATACTTGGGCACTGGGGAATGCCCTCTTTCCTCTATGTATTCGAGCACTGGTGAATGCCCTCTTTCTTTCATGAAATCGGGCAATGTCAATGCCAATTACCCGATACTTGCCATCTCCTCTATAGGGCTTCCCTCTTCTTGCCCTATTTTAGCAACAACATCCTGTTGCCTTTCTTGGCTGCCATCTCCCTCTGCGTCAGGGTTCTACCTCTGCGCTTCTACATGGCGGGCCAGTGCTGATATCAGCCCATGGTGGGCCAAGGAGGGCGATGCTCCCTTATGGTACCTAGCCGCTTCTTCCTTCAGGGCATTTTATAGGTAGAAGGGCACGTTCAACTTCCTTCCATGCACTAGGTGATTTAAAAACTGCACATGGTTAGTGTGCAAATGGGTATACTTCCCGGTGCATGTAAAGAATCGAGTAACCTGCTTGAATATCTTTCGTAGATTCATGGGAAGGCTACTTTTGGGTAGCCCTTCCTTATCTATCTGCACATTTTCTCCTAGCAGCAGCACTTCAGTGTATGGCTTCAGCAGTCCACCTTTGTATATGCATTCACCCGTGAGGGGCAATCTAGTCGCCTACGAGATGTATTCGGGGGTGACCAGAATTTCTACCCCTGGCACCTGAGCTACGTCGCCCCTCAAGGAGGCAACGAATTCCTTGGCTGCCTCCATATCCTGGCCCTGACTAACCAGGGTACAGTATTCGAACCATCCCTCGGCCTCGAACTGTGTTTTTATCGTCCCCTTGATTCCTTTCGTATCACTCGGCTCATTCTTTTTCACCACATGATTCTTCGACCTTCCTCCCATTTCGCCTTCCCTTACTACTGCGCTTCTTTTTTTTCTTTCCTTAATTCTTCAGGAAGGCACCTTCTTATAGGGAAGGCGCCTAACCTTAGCATTTAATTATGAAGGTACTACATAATTTATGAATAATTATATAAAGATTTGAGATAGTATGCGTGTACTTTATTTGGTGTTTCATGCATCATGAAGAGCGTTGATTCGCTGATTTGTGACACGGGGGAGGGGTATTTCATTTGTGCGGATTACACTGGACTTTGGTGCTGAGTTGTTTGATGGTTGGTGCTGAAGACAGACTTTCGATTTGCTCAAAAAAACCGTCTATCCATCATCTTTGGAACGTGTGCGCTGATATCGCCCCATAATTCTTCGAGATTTTTTTGATTGGGATGGATTTCCATCACATGGGTGATGGTGGTAATCTGATGCTGCTCGTTCATGTGGTGATTTCATTCTGATCGAGGCATCCGTGAGACTTAAGTGTTGGCTGTACATGAAAGGAACTCTTTGGTACCTTTCCAATGTGGAAGGCACTTATGTGGTGCCTTCCTGATGTGGAAGGCGCTTATGTGGTGCCTTCCCGATGTGGAAGGCGCTTATATGGTGCCTTCCCTATGTTGTCGGTGCTCTTTGAATGGATGCACCTTTCGGTGGTGGAAGGTGTCTTTGATTGGATGTGCCTTTCGGTGGTGGAAGGCACCCTTTTGATGATGGCACTTTCTTGCTATAGAAGGTGCTTCTGAATGGGTGCGCCTTCCTGATGTGGAAGGTGTTGCTGAATACTTGTGCCTTCCTAGGGTGGAAGGCACCGTTGTATAGCTACGCCTTCCTGGGGTGGAAGGTGCCTCGGTCTGTATGCGCCTTCCTAAAGTGGAAGGTGCCTACTTTTTTCTATTTTTTTTTTGTGCGCCTTCTTTATAAGGAAGGCACCTTATTCTGGTGGGGCACCTTCTTCATACGGAAGGCGCCTTCTTCTGGCTGGGCACCTTATTTATAAGGAAGGCACCTTCTTCTGGTTGGGTGCCTTCTTTATAAGGAAGGTGCCTTCTTCTGCGCCTTCTCGATGTGGAAGGCGCTTTATTCTTGGAAATCATGTTGCGATTGACTGGGAAAGGGTGATCAAGCCTTCTCAGTCTCGCTTCACGTTGCCTCAGCTTCTACCTACGAGTGTCGGTGTCGGAATTCTAAGCCGAATCAAGTTTGGTTTCCCAGATACCTATTCCTTGTCTTTGTCAGGTCCTCCACTTGCAAAAAGTAAATGAAAAGAAAGAAAAATAAAGGCAGTTAGATGCATTCCATGCCTGTTAAGCCCTATATTAGGATGCATGTAGCTTGCATGTGGGTGTCATCCCTGCAAAACACACCGTAAGAAAAAAAACTAAATTAACTAATTTTTGTGAGCACCTCCATGCCCACCGTTTTGCCTGTTAAGAGTTTGGTCCGGATCTAACAAGATGGGGTCTCCCCCATGTCTATTATGGATTCCACCTGTAAGGTTTTGGATGTGTTATAGGGGCGCAGTTGGTGGCCATTGACCGTTAACACGGTGTTGATGTCGTCAATTGTTCTAACACACACTGCCCCGTTCTTGATGAGCTCTACCACCTCATACGGTCCCATCCATATTTGCATTAATTTACCTTTTATTTCTTGGAACCGAGAATCGTACAACAGCACCCATTCTCCTTCTTGGAACTACTTCAATTTAATGTGGTGATCATGCCACTACTTTCTTTGCTTTTGTATGATTTTCGTTCTCTGCAAAGCGTCCATTCAGATTTTGTCCAGCTGATCTAGCTACCGAATCCTTTATTTTTGAGCGTCATCCAAGCTCAAGTTCAATTCTGAAGCCGTCCTCAATGTCTTGATTTCAAATTCAATGGGCATCATCGCACTCTTCCCATAGACCAGTTGGAAGGGTGTGAAGCCTGTGGTGGATTTCCACATGGTATTATACGCCTAGACTACCTTCGACAACCATGTAGCCCAATATTTTCTATGTTGCTACACGATATTTATCAAGATTTTCTCTATTTCTCTGTTCGTCACTTCCACTTGCATATTTGCCTGTGGATGGTAGGGTGTAGTTTTATTGTGCCAAACTTTGTATTACTCCATCAGCTCCTTGATCAACTTGGAGGTAAATTGAGGCCCTTGGTCTATTGTTATCTCTCTAGGGACCCCAAATCGTGTAAAAATATGGGCAAATAAGGAATCGATGACTGTTATTTCTTTTGAATCTCTCAACGCTTGAACTTCAACCCATTTGATGACATAATCTGTACAGACCAAAATAAACCTCCTCCCTATTAAAGGTTGATTTATTGGTCCCACGAAATCCATGCCCCACTTATCGAAGGGTTCCAGGTGTACCTGATACTGGAGAGGCATTTCGTCTCGATGGGTTGGTCTGCCCATTCTTTGGCATTCATCACACTTGCTGGCATACGCAACCACATCCTTGAACAGAGTGGGCCAAAAGTACCTAGCCTATAGGATTTTGTAGGCAGTTTGTTTCCTTGCAAAGTGTCCTCCACATGGTTCATCATGACACGCTTTGAGTACTTCTGAGAACTCCTGTTCTACTATGCATCTCCTTATAATTTGGTCACGTCCTATTTTGAACAGGAGGCCATCAATCCATAGGAATGATGCACTTTTCTCTATGATTGTCTGATTTTCTTGGAAAGAGAGAGCAGGTGAGGTTCTTCCGGTGGCCAAGTAATTGGCTATATCTGTGTACCATAGGATTTTCTCACTAATGGTGAACAAATGCTCATCCAAAAACTGGTCTTCCACTACTGTATGGTCTGTCGGTATCAATCTGGATAGAAAATCTACTACAACGTTGTCTTTTCCTGGTTTTTCAACTATTATGATGTCGAATTCCTACAGTAACAAGAGCCACCTGATAATTCTTCTACCAATGGCCGACTTGCTCATCAAGTATCTGATGGTCGCATGGTCTGTGTGGATAAATACCTTATACCCGATGATATAACGGTAGAATTTGTTTATGGCGTGCACAACTACAAGGAACTCCTTCTCCGTCATTGTGTAGTTGAGCTCGGCTCCTACCAATTTTTTGTTGACATAGTAGATGGCATAAAATTCTTTGCCATCCTTCTATCCGAGGACTGCTCCAATCACATTGTTGGATGCATCACAGTAGATATGGAATGGTATGGCCTAATTTGGTCCTCTTAAAATTGGTGTGGATATCAGTTTCTCTTTAAGCAACTGAAATGCTTCTTCGCAGTCTTCCATCCAATTGAACTCCACATCTTTAGATTATAGAGTGTGCAATGGTTTTACAATTTTGCTAAATTCGATGATAAATCGTTGGTAGTACCTGGTTGATCCAAGAAAACTCCTCACCTCCCTCTGCATTTTGGGGATGGGTAGGTCTCTGATGACCTCAAATTTTCTTTTATCAACCTTGATTCATTTTGTGGAGAGGTGGTGTCCCAGTATGATGCCTTCTTGCATCATCATAAAGCATTTCTCGTTGCTCAGGGATAAATTATTTTCCTTGCTTCTTTCAAGCACTCTTTCCAAGTTCATCATTGCTTCGTCAAAGGTTTCTCCATAGACGGTGAAGTCATCCATGTATACTTCGACCACATCTCCCATCATGTCTAAAAATATGCTAAGCACCGCCCTTTGAAAGGTGGCAGGTGCGTTGCATAATCCGAAAGGTAATATCTGATAGGCAAACGTTCCCCATGGGCAGGTGAACGTTGTCTTATCCTGATCCTCTTCTCCTATCTGGATCTAGTTGTATCCACTAAATCCATCTAGGAAGGAGAAATACTTCCTCTCGGAGAGTGTATCTAAGACTTGATCAATGAACGGGAGTGGGAAGTGGTCCTTCTTTGTCGCTTTGTTTAACGCTCTATAGTCCACATAGATTCTCCTCTTCCTATTCTTTTTAGGGACTACCACTAATGGTGATACCCACTCGCTGTCAGAAATGGGATAGATGAATCCGAAAATCAAGAGTTTTTGCAGTTCTTCCTTGATAATGTCTTTCATTACCGGATTCATTCTTCTCTATGGTTGCCTACTTGGAGTTGCTTGATCATCGAGGTATATACGATGGGTACAGATCTCTGGGATGATACCCTTCATATCTGAGTAATACCATGCAAATGCTTGTTGGTGTCTAACTAGGAGCTTTTCTACTTTCATCAATTGTGTGGGAGTCAACCCACTACTAACATTCAACGTTCTTCCTGGCCCAACGTGTATTTGCTGAATGTGGTGATCTTGGGCACCAGCCAATGATGATCCAGGAGCGGAGATGGAGGACTCCCTGTGGAGGAACTCCACAATAGCACCATCTTCGTCTTCTTCTGCCAAGTCATCCAACGTCATCACCGGCTGGATCATGGATAGCTCAGGATTTTCATGCTCGATCAACATGGGTTCTCCTAATGAGTTGACAAACTGCATTGGGGGTGAAATAGTCAACCTTTTAATGTTTCGTCCATCGAAAATGGTCATCAGCCCATCTCGACAGCCGATGTAAGCATCAAAATTTTCCAACCATGGCCTTCCCAAGATGAGCGGGTAACCACCTAGCCTAGTTTTAGATTGCAAGACTAAAAAGTCGGTTGGGTATTCCCATGCATTGATTGTCACTATTACGTCTTCCAACATTCCTTCTAATGCCACGGTCGATCGATCGGCCAGCTGCAGCACTGTATTAGTGGGTTTCAGGTTCATGAGTTGTAGCTTCTGCATGGTCTCCTGAAGCACTATGTTGATGGCTGCTCCGAGATCGACCAATGTATTAGACAGGGAATGTACCTCGATTTTTATAGTTAGCACCAGGTTGCCCGGGTCTGCATACTTAGGATGACATGTTTTTCCCATCATTAAATATGTTAGTTTACCCATGACATTGATAGTCTGGGTTGCTCTTCATCCTGGCTTCTTTAGACACATCTCTCTTATCGCCTTGGTATATATCAAAACATCTCGGATGGCTTGAAATAATGGAATTATCATGGTGAGGTTCTTCAATCTAGACAAGATATCAAACTTTGACTACATTACTTTCCTATGTTCTTGCAACCAATTGGGAAATGGAGCCTTTGCTTTCTTAGACGTTTCTTCTATCACCTCTTCTACAAGAGGTGTTTCTCCTACCTCTTCCTTCTCTTCTACTAGTGGAGGCGTTCCTACTCCTAGTTGTCTACCAGACCTAAGCTGAATATGGTACATCAGATACATCTCACCCTCCACATTGTATGTTGGTTGGTTCACCCTGTTATTAGGATTTGCCATCGGTTGTGCGGGTAGCTACGCAGGTCTCACTACTGGAAACACCGATAAATTTTGTTGGGGGTGAGCTGGTGCTACATTCTGTGGAGCCTTATTCCACGCAGTGTGGCCTCTCCACTGCTACCCAGGATATGGATATGGCATCCATGGCTACTGGTTCGAGAATACTGTTGGGGGTGCGTTGGACCAGGGTGATGGCCCCCACCACCCCATGTTAGGTGGTTGAGGTGGGCCTTTAGGGCATGTATGGTCCTCCCCCATATGACAACATTTCAATTGGCATATTCTCCGTAGGGGGTTGTGGCCAACTATTTCGATTGTCTATGAAATATGCATCCATGCTTTCAGCATCCTCCTGATTACTAGGAAGTTACGGGCACAATCGAGTTTTATGGTTCAGCCTACAAACTGCACATACTCTGACTTTGTTCTCCGAGCATGCATTCTTTGCATGCTTCCCTCTGCATTTTGGATAGAAATAAGCCAATGTTGCTTCATTTTCTTGCTTCTTTTTCTCTAACAATAGCGTATCCATCTGTAATGCTAGAGATGAGAGCATTTCGCTCTTTAAATCTTCCAACATGTTACCTATTTCTTTCTTTGTGATTGAAGAAGTTGCTTTCATGGTTCTAGAAGTGGTCTTGCCTCTCCTTCTTGAGTAGTTTCGGTATAATTGTCGGATGTCTTCCATAGCATGCTGGTAGACATCACCTCTAGAAATCATGTTAAGAGCCTCCAGTTATTCATTGGTAAGTCCTCTCAAAAAGATGCTTTTGAGGGACTTATCAGATAGTTTTGTGTGAGGATATCGTTGAAGATTGAAGTTGAATCTCTCCCAGTATTCCTTGAGAGACTCATCTTATTTCTGCGTCATGCTTAGGACCTCTTCTTTGGAGTCTCTTGCTCTCTCAAAATCTTGGTATTGCTCTAAAAAGAGCTTCTTCATTTTATCCCAAGTGGCAATGTGTTTGTCTCCTAGATCGATGAACCACCACAGAGCTGCATCATCCAATGTGGAAGGAAAGAGTTTCAGCTTCTGCATATCAGATTTGTAGTCCACAGACCTTCATAAGACATCAAACTTAAATAAAAATAGGTCAGGATCCTCAGTTGGGTATCCTCCGAAGGTTGAAATGTGAGCAGGGGATATGTTTTTCATTTTGGTATCTCCTACTCCTTCATCAATCAGGAAACTAAATCCAGATGAGACTTCTTCGTTGTCAGCCATTTTTTTAGGAAATGCGGTCTTTAATGCAGTATTTATGGCCTTACGGTCATTTAAAACTTCCTAACTCAAGGCTCTAAGGTTGTCTGGTGTCATCGTCCGATCTTCTACAACTTTCCACAATAGGGCTTCCTCTAAGGGTGTCCTATTAAATAGGGGATTTATTATGATTCATTCTTCCCCAAGTTGATGGGATGAGGAGGCACTTTGCACAAAGTGTGGATCCTCACTCCAATGGATTGCTGGTGGTGGGTCAAGCAAGTCTAATTCAAATTCAGAATGTTCAACTAACTCAGGTTCTGGTGGATTGGTTTTTATAAACCGATCGTCAGGTCCTCTTCTTCTCGAAGAACTCATACAAGGTCCTCTTCTTCCCAAAATGTTGTGGGCCAAACAAGGTTAACTTATTTCCTACTTTTATCACATGCTCGTGCATTTAATTTATCAACCCAGGTAGCTTCGTAAACTTGCGAAGGGTCTTGAACAATATTGCTTACAATACCACTTGAGATGAGTCCGCTAGTTCTATTATTGGGGGGTTTTTCAACATCATCAATCATTCATACACTCCTTAATAATTTACGTAAAAATAATTAAATCTACAAAAAGGAAATATTCACGCATTCCTGGAGATAAACCTATTGCAATACTAGAAATAATAATGCGATAAACAATCTTATAAAAGCGGTAAACTAATCTAGAAAACACAAGAAAAATAGGGGAAGAAATACTGGCTTGGAGTGGGCCCAGGCTCCAACAGCTTCCTCCCAGCTAAACATGCACTTATAAACTCTTAGAACTGTATTAAAATTATCAAAGTATTACAATGCTTCTTCTGTATATCTCTCTACATTTACTATCAAAATATTCTATATCCTTAGAGAGGTCTATGTGTGTTTATATAGCACACCCATAGATCTTCTGTTACAAAGAAGTTATAATAGTCGATTCATTCCAGACTAAACTAAGACAGTCTGGTAAATGTGATCGACGTCTACTAAAATTGGCATTCATTTCTAACGGTGGTGTGTTCACTGATTGGTTTGTGCTTCGTCTGGCATTGGTAGGATGTTCTCATACGTCGGTGCGATCCCCAATTTAACTCTACATGACATAGAGTTGGAACTACACCAATCTTTGTTGTCCACGTCGTGCTTGTCTGGTCAACGGGCAAAAAATAGGGGTGCCTTCCCTATGAGGAAGGTGCCTAAGTATGTCGAGCGCCTTCTTTATGCGGAAGGCACCTTACTACCATTGGTGCCTTCCTGGAAGAGGAAGGCGCTTATCTTATGTTGGCACCTTCCTGTGAGAGGAAGGTGCTTGCCTTCTAGTGGTGCATTACTGTTGGCACCTTCCTTATGAGAGGAAGGCGCTTGCCTTCTAGTGGCGCCTTCCTGTCGACATCTTCCTGTGAGAGGAAGGCGTTTATTTTCCTTTGGTGCCTTCCTGGAAGAGGAAGGTGCCTACTTACTCTTGGCACATTCCTAGAAGAGGAAGGTGCCTACTTACGCTTGGTGCCTTCCTGGAAGAGGAATGCGCTTACCTTCTCTGCGTTGATTTCAAAAGAAACAAAGTGCCAGGTCCATGAAAAGATCTTGACTAATCCAAATCTGACTAAATCAACTACAATTCCACAAAAACACACTGAAAACACACAAATTAGATAACATGCATAATTTCATCAAATAATTATATAATCATTCATAAACATATGCAATCCTTATTATACAGCCGCATAATAATCAAGAAAATGTATACAAAATATGAGCATTTTTGATGCTCATCAACCCCACCTGCTGCATTCTTCTCATGTCGACTCGTGGGACCATCCAACTGTTCATCAATATAGCAGTGTTTATAGTCATTGGAACACATTTTTCATGCTCAACGCAGTGCCAACCTCTATTTTTTATTTTTTGAAGAGCTGATCATGTTCACCTTGGGCTTAATATCTTTTGTAGAGAGCTGTATAGAACTTTTAAGTGCTTAATTAACAACTAATTAAGTCTATCCACTAGTTTGGCTTCCCCAATCCTAAGGTGCCAACACTACTTGTGATAATAATCCAAACCTCAATGGTAGGATAATTAGTCCAAGATTCCCAGCTTAGGACCACCTAAAATATCATAAGAACACTTGAGTTTTACTTATCGTACCTCTTCCCCTGAGCAAGAAGACTTGAGTGTTGCCAACTACAACTCTCTCTCAAATATTGGGATCATCTAGTCCATATCTTAATGAATTTTAATCGATAATACTTATTCTTAGTATAATAAACAATTTCCCATGATGTGTGTTCATACTTAAATAGACTATTAATAACACAACAAAGTCTAGTTTGGTATAATCATTCCTTATATTGAACATATGTAAAATTACATGTTTACATAAGCAAAGTCCATTGGACTACAACAAATTTCCATATAGCGCATAAATATTGGCTTTTCAGTTATACATATGACAAGATTCACTATTGTTGTCTTTTGATCCATTCACCACTCTGTGTTAGACCTAAATCTCGCAAATAAGTGGTTTGAAGCCTAACTTATCTAGTAGTACTTCTACGTCCAAGCGGTATTTTGATAGAAAGTAGTGATGGAGTGATCAATCCATGGCTTACTAGTGCACCAAGACATGAGGTCAAGTATGCAGATATGTACTCTTCCTTTGCTTATCGAAGTTGATAATATTGTATGGTTGTTATTGAAACCTCACCATTCCTTTATGCTAGCTCCTATTGGAGTATATCTCATTCTGCCCTAATGATATCCCTTTCTGACTCCAATTGTCAATTTTTGCCTCAAGGACTCCACTTCATGTAGTCCATCCATGTTAGAATGCCCACTATCATTTTATCGACAATTTGAAGGACCTTATTCAGCCTCTAGTCGATGGCATACTTGTAAACTAGGGAGTTATTCCACTTCTCTTTATATACCCTCTGGTATAAACTCTCCTTTGTCAACAGTATGAACTTTCCTCATCTTATCCTTGATGGGAAAACCACCATCGATATTATTTTGGGGTTGTTCTAGCATCATCCCCATATGGCACCCATATAACCTCATCTACCTCTAAGGTTAATGGTTCCATCTATGGTGGTACTACTCCTTTCCTCCATTTCCTTGTGTAGACAATGGGATAATCTAGTATTTCTTGCCTAATACTGAACTACCATAATACTCGAGTATATTGAAAGTACTCGTATTGCATGCTTATTCACCCAATCATCCACCTCACTCGTCGTACACGAGCTAGGTGAAATCCATCTTCTGTCCATACTTGTCCCGTTCTCCATGGTCTCTAGATCACATCTTAGGGCTTAAAATTCTCCTATATAGAGCGATACAACTCCCAATTACCTTCACATGGTTTGCTCGACTACAACTTTTTTTCCTACCACCTTAGTGCATGATACATAAACTAAAATCCAAGAATCCTAATTTTATTCCATTGATAAAACATGTACATTTATAGGCATGAGATCCCTTTACAAGTACCATGGTATAACAAATACCATTGGCAATAATGATAAACATACATTTAATATTATACAATATTTAATGGTAGTTATTCATCCCTATCATTCCTTCCCACTAAAGAAGCATTGATCCCCAATGCGTACAAATGTGGAAGAGAAATATGGGAATGCAAAGGAGTGTCGGGTATGATTGAAAATGCACTTCTGGTACAAAAGAGAAGAAGACCAATTACAAACAAGAGCAGGTCTTCAAAAAATAAAAAATAAAGGCTGATACTACATTGAGTGTAGAAAATGCATACTAATGACTGTAAACATTGCTATATTAACAGACAATTGGATGGTCCCGCGAGTCAACATGAGAAAAATACAGCAAGTGGGGTCGCACAAGGGATATGTTGGAAGAAGATTCCTCAGATAAAACTTCAATATCATTAGATATATAACATTAGCAACATCATCTAAAGGTAAGACAATGAGCATCTCACCCATAGATCTTGGTTCAACTCTAGATGTTGCTTCATGATCTGTAATAGGTTCTTCATCAGCAAGAAGAACATCATCAATATGATCCTCATCAACAACCATTTTAGCCATCATGGCAACTCAGATATACTAGATTTTTGCATAGATGTCTCTTCATTGGAGAGATATATCCTCTAGCAAAAGCTTCAAATTTGACAACATGGTGTCGAACGTAAAAGAAGTGAAGATAAGAGCGAAATCCACGTAGGATCAACCACTCTAATACCAAACCGATATGAAAACTAAGATCTAACGATCCAAATTGTATTCCATTGATAAATATATATATTTATAGGCATGATATACCTTTACAAATACCACGGTATGACAAATACCATTGGCAATAATGATAAACATACATTTAATGTCGTACAATATTTAATGGTAGTTATCGATCCCTGTCAGTACATAAGGTACTTCTAGATCCACCAAACTATGTGCATCATAAGGTAGTCCTTGGGGTGTTTTCATAGCCACATGTTCCCAGTCCCACACCTGTAGCACAAGGATACAACTTATTCCTATTCACTTTGACATTCGTACTTCGAACAACTCTTTATAAGTCTAGGTCAACAAGGTTGGTGCCCATGCAAACACAATTGAATACTCCACTAGGTCCTACAATACCCCTAGCATATTCCAAGGAAATCAAGCACCTAGTGAGTTAGGAAAAATGATGCTCAAAATGAGCACCATTACCATAGCTTGTCTAGGTGATAGTCTGCCAAACATGAAAAGTAGCTCATACATTATACTACCCTTCTCAGTGTTCACATATCTCCACTATGATTTGAACAATATTTCCAAAATCAACACTTTCCTTGCTTCATCTACGACTATCACTATACACCCTGTAACTTGTAACTGATATACTCGGTATACATCCTCTAAGGTAATAGTCATCTCTCCAATAGGTAACTGGAAAGTTCCCCTATCAAAATTCTATCTTTTGATTAGGGATGATAGATAACCTCTATAAACCTGCACTGGTTCCAGGCAAGCCACTCCTACTAATCCTATCTCACTCAACCACTACCAGTCATTGGAATCCAAAATACTCCTAGATTCTTAAAAGATTGCTCTAAAGGCGGTGCAAGACTTAATAATATTTAATGGCACTATTTCTTCTCCCCTGACTTCTCGACTCATTCTGACATTGCGAGAATCCATTTCCTTTATTTCTTATAGGGTGTGTAATAGTAGATTAGCGAGACAAAATAGAAGGATCAAGAAGCACACTATGGGGTTTACCTCGAGCATGATTATTATAAATAGTGCAAATCCTAAAAATAGCATAATCATGTTGGACTCCATGGGTAGTTTAGCAGGTTGATCCTTCTTGCTGTCAAATAAAATTCATCAAAATTGTAACCTATTTTCTTAAAAAGTACGATGTGCCTATCCAACCATCGATTTGTTCAACTATCTAATCGATCATAACTGGATTGTCTCAAGTCTAATCAATCATCCTCTGCAGATCATGTTCTGATTGACTCTTAAGTCATTCATTGGCAATCTTGCTGTAATTATTTAGGGGTTCATTGTACCTCTTTGCACTTGAAACCCTTTTATTTCTTCATAAGTTGGACATCTTATCCCATTCAGTGTCTTATTAATGCCTTTCGATGATTCCATCAATATATCATGTACAAACTTTATACGCCACATTCTTGGGTACATTTTTCAACTCCAACTATTATTTCTTTGTTGACAATGATGTTTACCTCGAATCAAGCATTCTCCTCTCTTTACACCTGTCACCATGTACCAGAATTCTCCTAAATTAGGATTCCTTTCAAAAATTTATCTTTTCATTTTAATGCATAGGAGGCCTTTGAGTAAAAGGTTTAAAATAATCCAATAAATGTCTTTACCTCGAGTACTCCTATGCGGGTATTAATACCACATGCACCATGTAGTGGGGCTATCCTGCATTTAAATAGTGTATAATGCACTATTAAACTCAAACACCACCCAGGTGGTTGGGTGGCATACTATACCATAGTGATGATGATAGCTGTTTGGTGGCATCTCAGGTGTAACTCCCCACAAAGTATCATTTCAAGGAGTATTTCAGGTGGTAATCGCATGGTGATCCTATATCCATTATGGTGGCCTTCCATTGGCTTCATATTTACATTCTTTTGCTACCAGCTTCTAGCCAAAGGACATGTTTGTATTCAGAGACTGCTTAGTCTCTCCAATCCAATAAATAATAATATAAAATATTCTTTTGTTGATCACCTAATCTAAGACTCCCTACCTTATAGTCCAAATTTCTCAATTTTCTTCGTTGAGATCCAATTCTAGATAACTATCTTGGAATCCTAACATAAACTCCAGGTTTTAAACCTTTTAAACTATCAATTTACCAACTATGGTGTTGATACCATTTGTTTGACTAATTCCCACTTTGATCGAGTAGCATTGTGCTCTTATACTAGAAATATCTTGCTATAGTAGATCTTTTACTAGCATTCTATTGCTAGCCTAGCTTTGATACCAACTGTAACGACCCCACTCATTACCCAAATCGAATCAACCCAAGAGAGAGTAATTTTTTTATCATAACATAATTTTTCCTTAAAGTAGAATTCATATTCATGGATCATTATATGATGCAATCAAGCTAACTTGTTCCCATTCATTAAGGCAATAAGCTACCAAGATATTTACAACATGGTCAGTGTCAACTCTTGTGATAGGAGTGACTAGCTCCTATCAAACCTTATGTACCTTTTTTAAATAGGAAAAACCAAGGTATTTATCAACTTCTTATAGTTTACAATTCATCCATTGAATTATTTCTCTCCTTTAGTTAAGTATGTGGACTTAATTAACTAATTAAAATATTATTCATGAAACTTATTCCTTAATTGCTCTTATCATTGTCATTACATGATAATCAACATATCTCATATATCATTAAACAATATAACAAGGTTGCCACATTCATTCATATATGATAGTAACAAAGATTATCTCTTTGAACATTGCATGTAAGCATAAATCATTGCATCATTATTCAAATGAATATCATTTTGGTAACCTTCTTATAAAAATGTAAATACAACATCCATACTGATTCTATAAATCATCAATTGCAATATCACAAGATAAAGATTCATAACACATCATATATATTAGGAAAACCGCATAGGGAAAAACCCAACTTTAAAATATATATCCTCACGTTTCTTTAATTTTTTTGTCTCAATTTTCAGTGATATAAGTAATCCTAAAGATCCTTTTTATAACCATCATTAATTACATTGGTATGGGAATATTCCATTTATCTCTATTTTCAGGTCATGATTACAATTGAAACACATAAATAAAATGTTTATTGGATTCATATACATTGAGAATAGAGAGAACCTCATAATGCCTTCAAGAATGAATCTCACATTCATTCTTCAAGACTAGATATCATTATATCATTCAATCCACCATGGAATGAAGGTCATCTAACATAAGATAAAATTATTATAATATAAGAAGAGACCCCATAATCCCTTCAAGAATAGATTCCACATCCATTCTTTCTAAATACATTCATTTTTTTACAAAATGAATTCTCTAGCGCACACATGCATTCATCATCAAATGCAATTTTATGCAACCAAAATACACGAGGAAATCCTATAATTTCCTCAAGAATGAAATTCCCATTCTTTCTTCCCAAATTAGACATTTTACCACAACATTGTCATATTTTAATTTACAATCTTTTACATGATAATCATCATATCTCATATATCATTAAACAATATAACAAGGTTGCCACATTCATTCATATATGATAGTAACAAAGATTATCTCTTTGAACATTGCATGTAAGCATAAATCATTGCATCATTATTCAAATGAATATCATTTTGGTAACCTTCTTATAAAAATGTAAATACAACATCCATACTGATTCTATAAATCATCAATTGCAATATCACAAGATAAAGATTCATAACACATCATATATATTAGGAAAACCGCATAGGGAAAAACCCAACTTTAAAATATATATCCTCACGTTTCTTTAATTTTTTTGTCTCAATTTTCAGTGATATAAGTAATCCTAAAGATCCTTTTTATAACCATCATTAATTACATTGGTATGGGAATATCCCATTTATCTCTATTTTCAGGTCATGATTACAATTGAAACACATAAATAAAATGTTTATTGGATTCATATACATTGAGAATAGAGAGAACCTCATAATGCCTTCAAGAATGAATCTCACATTCATTCTTCAAGACTAGATATCATTATATCATTCAATCCACCATGGAATGAAGGTCATCTAACATAAGATAAAATTATTATAATATAAGAAGAGACCCCATAATCCCTTCAAGAATAGATTCCACATCCATTCTTTCTAAATACATTCATTTTTTTACAAAATGAATTCTCTAGCGCACACATGCATTCATCATCAAATGCAATTTTATGCAACCAAAATACACGAGGAAATCCTATAATTTCCTCAAGAATGAAATTCCCATCCATTCTTCCCAAATTAGACATTTTACCACAACATTGTCATATTTTAATTTACAATCTCTTCACAAATTGTTCAATATATTGTTTACACTTTCTCCACGAAATTGCTTACAATTCCTCCATGAAATTGTACTATAATTCCCACAAATTTTATACAAATTTGCATTATAGTCCATCAATAATTTTTCTACAAAATTATTCTATAGCTTCCTACAATTTTTCCATAAATTTTTTCTATACTTATTCATTAATATTTCCACAATATTACACTATAGTTTCTACAAATTGGCCATAATTTGTCCAGTAATCTTTTCACAAGATTACACTATAGTTCCTACAAATTGGCCTCAATTTTTCCAGTAATCATTTCACAAGATTACACTATAGTTCCTACAAATTTGCTACAATTTGTACTATAATATTTCCACAAATTTGAATCTTGGAATGCTTTCATTTAATGCTAGTTTGGATAACCAATAGTTATAAAACTTGGCGCAGGTTTGCATTCATTTATCTAACCAATAATTACCAAATTTACTCTCTAAATTTAATCTTAAATTTTCTTATTGGTTTTACAAAATATTACCTCTATAGTTTGGTATAAAGCCAAGAGTGGTTTTACAAAACAACAAGGATGTATTTAAAAAGGAATAAGAAAAACCCTTTCAAATCCACCAATTTATTAGCCCTTAACCATCAATTTATCCCCTAAATTTTATCTTGGACCCATTCATTGGTTTCACAACTTTTACATCTTATAATAAAGACTTATTTAGCAAAATCTAAAGGTCAAGTTAATAAACCCATTTTTATGCTATACCTATGTTAACTAGGCTAGCAACTATCATACGAGTAGTATTTTATAACGTTATAAGCCTTAATATCTTAACTCACAAAGTTATGTTATAGCTCATTTCTATTTTCCATAATATTTCCAAAAGTATCATTCAAACTTTTCAAAAGTATCATTCAGGTATACAACAGTCCAATCAACAAAAACGTAAAGTCACCCTACTAGAAAATAATTCTTGGAAAAAATCACAATTGGTTCCTATCTACATTTAAAATTTATCAAACCACACCATCTTCGTACACATGCCCCTAGTCTCCACGACTAGGCTGTTAGTCTTCTCACTAGCATGACCACCACCCGTGGTCAACACACTAGGGGATTTGAAAGGGTTTTTCTTATTCCTTTATCCCTATATAAACGTCTCCACATGCTCCCACCAGAAGCATGTGGGACAAAGGTCCTCAATTGTAATAAAAGGTGGTTTAACTAACAACCAACATTAGATAACAAAGCAATCCAAAATAAAATGCAACTCAAGACAAAAATCTTCTATGTGTCAAGCCACATCATGGGCAATCAAGGAGGTGTAGAATTCATATGGGGCTTAGCCAAGTACCTAGGCACTTGGATATACGCTCTATGGTGCCAATTGTCATATAAAGAGCCTTTGTCCCACCGTATAGCACATGAGGGACAAAGATCCAAAACTTACTTTCAACCCAATCATCGCCTGTGCAACGCATGTGCCATAGAAGCTAATGGGTTGATGACAAAAATCCTTGGGCCTCACCGAACCTAGCACAAATAATCAAGAATCTAAAATATGGTATGCATGGAGAGATTTGACATTACTCTTCCTGGATAACACATCAATCGATGTCTATTTTCATTCAATAGAGAGAGGAAAGGGTGGTTCTGATTGAGCATTCTCAAAATCCTTAAAAGTCTCACAAATCTACTACACTCAAGATATTTTGTAGCTCCATAACAAATCATAGGTTTATAAGGTGAATTCTCCTACCTATTTCTCAATACCTCTAACTCAGAGTGACGTATCAGGCTGGGTGATCAAATGGGACTCCAAGCAAGTTGATTGGAAATAAAAATCTAGGCTTACACAATGTTTGAAGCTAAAACAAACCAATGGATTCATACACACAAGCCTAAGGGTATTAATGGTGCATCGTTAACCCTTGGTGCATGGTGGGAAGATATCCCACATGCTCTGTGTTATGGTTGCAGAGCAAAATAAAAGTGCTTGCGCACTAAAAAGTTAGTAACCACTAGACGATGGCCATAGAGGCTACACTGGTGGTGGTGGTTTTGTGTTAGTGATGGTTAGATGGCGGTTTGATCATTGTGGTGCATTTAGAGTCTATCCTAACATGGGATCTATCGGGTCTAATTAAGGAATAACTCTTAAACAATGATTTCTAGGTCTTATTCGAGACCAATATTAAAGGTTTTTGAGACAATCACAACTGTAAGATATTACCTTAAAACAATCAATAATGGAGATATAAAATTATATCAAGGACTTTAAAATGGAGGACAAGAGCATACATGAAAAACCTATATTAAATCACAACATGCTAATATTTATGCTACATTCATTTTATTAGCTCTATGCCAAAATTCATTACAAGGGTAACTTTATCAAGAAAATATCCAACCTGAATGGATCCATCTCCTCAGATGCTTCCCAAATAATAGTCTCCATCTTCTTCAAGGCTACCTACTAGTTTCTTAATTCTCATTCATGCTTTTCTCCCTTTCTTCCTCATCCATGATTTTACCTCCAAGGTTGCCTAATTCCCATAGTTAAACATTGGTAGGTATTTATAGACTTATGGTATACTTACCTATTCAAAAGTCATACTTGGAAGAATATGGAAGGAAGGATCTAGGAATGAGCAATTTTATAGCATAAGGAGACTAAAATGGCCATGGCCTAAATTTTCCTCCTTCTAGTATCCCTTGGCCCAATTTTTCCCCTTCTAGTACCCCCTTGGCTCAATTTTTCTTCCTCTTCTAGAAGCCAACTTAGTTTTATTTAAACTAATATGCTAATAATTAGGCCATAGATAATTAATTTACTTTTCCAATTATTTTAATCATTTTGTGCCTACAAAATGATTAATTAATTACCATTTAGGTACAAAATATAATTAGGTTAAATTAAAACCATAATCAATGTCAATTATTGACATTATCCTTTTTGATGAATCTTTTGCAGGAATTTATCTCTATCAAGCATCTTGATTTTGGTGGTTGATTTTCTCGCCATTATTGAGAGCACCTATGCTTGCAAATCAATGATACATCAACAAAATATCGCTCATTAGATTAACAATTACAAAACATGATCAAATATACAAACTTTTATTAGACCTATCAAGAGAGGGTTGTGACATACTTACCCCCTTAAATTAGACACAGTCCTCTGTGTTTTCCTGCAAAACAAAGCATACATGAGTAAGATCACAAGTTTACATAATCTTCACTTTTCCCAAGTGGTAAAATGGTCCCTCGGACCCTGTTGTGCTCTATCATCTGCATCATAGAGGTTTTTTAAATAAAACTAGATTTATCATCATGTTTTATTTTCATAGAGAAGTTATGAACTCATATTTTCATAATAGATCAACCAAAATAAGTCTAGGTTTATCAAAAAATCTCACAAAGGAGTTTCAACCTATGACTTGGTAGCTCTTACCATGAGTTAACCTCACAGAATGAGGTGGCATCAAAGACAAAAACATAATTTCACGATTCTTATTTCAAGATAACCATATATCCTAAAATTCTATTGGGCAAACTTATTTGCCATCACCAGTGCATCATCATCGATGTCCCTTTGGTTTACATTTTTTTTATTATTAGTCAACCTATTGACTATCATGTTAAATTCATACCCCAAGAGATATATATGTCAAGTAAAGTCCTCAAAAGAGTCTAATATACACTGCTTAAGACCCACAAAATATGGAGGGTTCAGCTCTTCCACTTTGATTTACCAGTGGTTCAATAGTGGGAGGAAAGAACTTGAACATAAGTAGTCTTTGAGTATTTGCATTTCCATACTTACTTTGTGTAAAGTATCATTCCAAGAATATTATTATGCATTGATAAAGATAATACTTACTCCACATAAGGTGTTATTCCAAAAGTATTATCAATTTTAAGAGAGGATCTCATACTCCTCTCCAAAATAGATTCCCTATCTATTCTTCCCCTAACAAAGGTTTCATACTTGACTAAGAATAAGTTCCATCTCTATTCCTGCTCATTAATATTATTTTCAACTAAGAATAGAATTTTCCCATTTTTATCCTTCATTAAAATATGATGGATTTCAATAGATGTATCCCAAATTTTCTTCTTCATTCCAAGGCATTTCACACTCAAGAACTAGTTGTTGCAGTCGACACTCACGTGGTCAGGATGTGGCCCCATCCTAAATTTCTAGGGTTTTACCTCAATACACCTCCATGGTATGCAGATATCTTGATACCTCCATGGTACAAGGATGCCTTAATGGTCTCCCCAAATTATCTTACCAATATACACGAATGTAAGACCATTCAACCATAGCGCAGGGTTCTTCCTTTTGTCCACTAAAAAGAAATGCCTATCCCTAATCATACATCCATATGTTGTATCTTTGGACGTATTGCCTTGGGCCTAAGATCTTTTGTAGAGAGTTGTATAGGACTTTTAAGTGCTTAATTACCAACTAATTAAGGCTATCTACTAGCTTCGCTTCCTTGATCCTAAGGTCCCAACAGTACTTGTGATAATAATCCATACCTCAATGGTAGGATAATTAGTCCAAGATTCCCAACTTAGGACAACCCAAAATATCACAAGAACACTTGAGAGTTACTTATCATAAATCTTCCCTTGAGCAAGAAGACTTGAATGTGGCCAACTACAATTCTCTCTCAAGTAATGTGATCATCTGGTCCATCTCTTAATGAATTTTAATCGAGCATACTTATTCTTAGTATAATAAATAATTTCCCGTGAGGTGTGTTCATACTTAAATAGATTATTAATAACACAAGAAATTCTAGTTTGGTATAAACATTCCTTATATTGAACATATGTAAAATTACGTGTTTACATAAGAAGAGTTCACTAGACTACACAACAAGTTTCCATATAGCGCATAAATGTTGGATTTTCAGTTATACATGTGACAAGCTTCACTGCTATTGTCTTTCGGTCTATTCACCACTTTGTGTTAGACCTAACTCTCACAAAGAAGAGGTTTGAAGCCTTTATCATCTAGTAGTACTCCTACACCCATGTAGTATTTTTATAGAAAGTAGTGATGGAGTGAGCAATCCATGGCTTACTAGCACATCAAGATATGAGGTCAAGTATGCAGATTTGTACTCTTACCTGGCTTATCACAGTTGAGAGTTCTCAGCCTGTATGGCTATTATAGAACCCTCATCATTTTTTTGTGCTAGATCCTATTGGAGTATATCTCATTCTACCCTAGCGATATCCCTTTTTAACTCCAACTATCAAACTTGTTGCCTCAAGAACTCCACTTCATGCAATCCATCCATCTCAGAATACCCACTATCATTTTCTTGATAGTTTGAAGGACCTTTTTTAGCCTCTAGCTGATGATGTACTTTTCACTTAGGGAGTTATTCCACTTCTTTTTCTATACCCTCTGGTATAAAATATCCTTTAAAAATGGTTGCTACTTAGCCATCCTCTTCCTCTAAACTTTCCTCATATTAACCTTGTTGGGACCACCATTGATCATACTTTAGGGTTTTTCTAACATCATCCCCATCTGGTGCCTTTATAACCTCATCTACCTCTAAGGTTAGTAGTTCCATCTATGGTGGTACTACTTATTTCCTCCCTTTCCTTGTGTAGACCACGAGGGGATTCAATATTATTTACCTAATACCAAACTACCACAATACTCAAGTATATTGAAAGTACTCATATTGCATGCTTATTCACCCAATAATCCACCTCACTCATCGTACACGAGCTAGATGAAATTCATATTTTGCACATATTGGTCTTGTTATCCATGGTATCCAGATCACATCTTGGGGCTTCAAATTCTCCTATATAGAGTGATACAAATCCCAATTGCCTTCACGTGGTCTGCTCGACCATAATATTTTATCCTTCTGCCACCTTAGTGCATGATACAAAAACTAAAATCCAAGAATCCAAATTGTATTCCATTGATAAAAAATATACATTTATAGGCATCAGATGCCCTTACAAATACCATGGTATGACAAATACCATTGGCAATAATTATAAACATACATTTAATGTCATACAATATTTAATGGTAGTTATTGATCCCTATAATTACTTCCCACTGAAGAAGCATTGGTCCTCAATGTGTATAAATATGGAAGAGAAATATGGGAATGAAAAGGAGTGTCAGATACGATAAAAAATACACTCTTGATACAAAAAAGAATAAAACCAATGACGAATGGGAGTAGATCTTTAGAAAACTAAAAACATAGGTTGGCATTGTGTTGAGTGTGGAAAATGCTTTCCAATGACTATAAATACTACTATATTGGTGGACAACTGGATGGTCCCACGAGTCAACATGAGAAGAATGCTACAGGTGGGGTCACACAAGGAATATGTCAAAAGAAGATTCCTCAAATAATGTGCGCAAAAGGTGCCAACATTAAATTAAATTAAATTAAAATTTTATGGTTATTAAATGTTTGTTTTAATTAAAGGAAATTTAATTTTTATTAAATTTGGGATTGTGTGTGATGCACCCAATAAAAGAATGTGAATCAGTACACGATCCACATGCAACATTATGAGGGATGCACTAGTCAAAAGATGTTGATCAAAACACGATCCACACCTTAGGTAGCCAATCATGCCATTGCATTGGCACATTGGTGTCAGTTGTCCTATGTTGTAAGACACACAATGGGTGGTGTGTGATTATAGGCCAAGGGTCAGTGGACTATCCACATGAGCTACTCCTTGCAATGCATTAGCAAACCACTAATGAAATATCGCTAAACTGTACGCCACATATTTTGGGTTCTATCCAAGATCTTGTGTGGAAATGGTAGGAAAAGGTAGCTTCAATGAGAAGAGACATGAACTATCATGCTTAGGGTCTGTGTCTGAAGAGCGATGAAACTAAAAAAGCAAGAGTTTGTTGTGAGAGACAGGGTATGTGGTGTTGAAAGGATTTGCCACATAGATCATTTGGATTTAGGTGTGCGGTGGAATGGCTACAACTTGTGGTGAGACAAAACTACCAAAGGAAGGAGGATGGCAATAGGAAAAATCAATAATATATCCTAGTAGGAAATGGAGAGCATCGTGGACATCCATGTAGACAATAATTCCAAGCATACAAAAATCACTAAACTATTTGAGAAAGAATGTCCTATGAAAATTTATAATTTTGACTATGTACAACAATTTTAGTAATGTATGAATCATGAAAAGGACAAGTTGCAATGTAAAATAAGCCAATCCAATGAATATGGTTTGATTAATAAATATGCATAAAGGACAAATAAGTTGTCTTTGTGTTAAGATGTCCTGATTAGTTAGACATCCAACCTAACTAGTCAGACGTTTGGCTGCTATGTTAGACGTCTGAAACAGTTTGTTATACAGTAAATGAATTGATTAGCAATAGGTGGTTGGGATCGTTGAGATGGGTTAGTTGTAGTAACTACCTAGGATTACCTATAAATACCCCCTATTTCATTTTGTAATCTATCCATACTTATCTATAATTCAGATCTATTGTGCAACAACTGTTATTCTGGAATGCATGTTGTATGTGATTGCATCTGTGTTATATTGTTGTGTTGCATATATTAATCATAAATTGGTACGATAATGAGTATTTTTGTGTGTTTTTTTGCTATTGTAGGATGCACTAAGGAACATTGAGGACTAAATATGAATATCTTAGTTGCAAATATCTAAACTATTACAAATTATCCATCACTTGTGTCAGTCTAACCGTCTATCCTAAACGTTGACCCAAACATCTAGTCATCTAGTCTACTAGTTCAGATGTCTAGCCGTCCAACCCAAATATATAGCCATATGACTTAGATGTCCACTAGTTCAAACATCTAATCATACAGCCTAGATGTGTAATCGTCCATCCCAGATGTCTATCCATACGACTTAGACATCCATTAGTCTAGACGTCTAGCCGTTCATCCCAGCCATCTAATTGTTCATCCCAAACGTCCATCAATCCATATGTTTAGCCATCCAATCCAGATATCTAGCCATCCATCCTAGATGTCTAGCCCTCTGACCCAAAAGTTTGTCATCCTCGATGTCTAGCCATCCAGTTTAGATGTCTAGCCATATGTTCCAGATGTCTAGCTATCAATATCAGACATCCACTAGAACCTATTTATACATACTTACTGAGCTTAATGATTGGTTTAAAAATGTTCACCATTCTCTCCTAGCTTCTCGTCATTCCCTCATCTTAGAAAAGTACTTACCCTTGGACAAAGAAGTATAACCATGTTCATCAGTCTATATTTGGCATGGTTACCTAAAAATAAACTTTGGGTCAAGAAGTATAGGTGATAATATAAAGAGGTGAATAACACATTGCAGGTCACAAGGTAGAAGAGAAAGGAGTCTAAGACAACCAAGAAGAAGTGCACGACTAGCAAACCAAATAACACACAACAAAGAAGAAGTTTAAAAATTGAAAGTGGAAAGAATGTGGGATCCTATGGAAGACGAGAATCTAAGAGTATAAACATTGTTGGTGATAGTAGAAGATGAAGAGCAAATAGTAGAGGAAGTTCTTGGTATTGAAAACGAGGATTGGATGGTAACACCCAAACCAGTAGAGAGGAGTTGGCCAATGGATAGAGAAGTATGATACTTTGTACCGTAGCAACCAAACATCAGTTTGTGGGGAGGAAGACCATAACCATATCTTGTTTATTCGTTAAGGGGGTCACAAAGTGGAAGTAGAAGGATATTTGACCTAAATTTTGCAACATCAACAATAGAGAGCCAAACATAATTCCCCCATGATCACCACCAAGAAACTTGCCTAGTGAGACAATCCCAATGGTGCATACTACTACTCAAGCAGACAAACAAAAATGTTCACCTTTCCATGGGGAAGGCAAGGAAGACCCAACCCATCATGTGGTAACTTGTATTACCATTTGGGGATAAAATGGGGTAACACAAGATACAAAATGGTTACAATTATTTCCAACCACTTATTGAGGAATTACTATGAATTGGTATTTAAAATGATAGCGTACACAACCATTCACCCAATGGAACCCCTTGAAGGATGTGTTCATTGAATAATTTTGACTATTAAGGGATGACACAAAGATCATCATTGAAATATTTGCCCTGAAATAAAAACTAGAAGAAGATGTTAAAAGCTGCAATAGGAGACTGAGACAGTTGATAGATAAGATGGAAATGCCACCAGTCAATGGGAAAATAAAATGTTGATTCTTGGATTAATTACTAAAAAAATACCGAAAGAAGATGAAAGTGGTACCATAATTGACATATGTGGAAGCCCTCGAGAAAGCAAAGAACTTTGAAAATGAGGCCAAGCAAACAACTGCAAGAATCAATGGACAACCAAAATGTGAAGAATATGATAGTGATGAAGAAGATACAATGCAAAGTGCAATACACTCTTTTAAGAAAGAGTTTGAAAAAATTATAAAAGTCAAAGGAGAAGTGATGAAATATAGGAAGGATATTTTGTGTTTGGACTGCAAAACATAGAGATATGACAATACCAATTGCCCAAATAAAGTGTATTGCAACATATGTGATATTGCATGTCACCCAGTAGTAGAATTTCCATTCAATCTAAAGGAAGCAAGGCACCAAATCTTAACGATTCAACAAGGAATTCAACCTGATACTTCAAGAAATGGATAGGGTGCAACGAGCAACAAATAGAGAAATAACCACTAGGAGGAAGACAAGGAGGACATAGTCGACTGCAGTATAACTCTAAAGGGATACATGTAATTCAATGTTAGAATTTTCAAGAATGGGGCCATTTTACGAAGAACTATCCCCAGCCTTAGAACATAAACACTACTGGTGGTAACAATGTTACTCAAATATGTAGGTGGTGTGGTCCAAGGAACCAAAAGGAGGCTAATTGCCCAAGTAAGACAAGTTCCATTGGAACACATAATATCAATTTGATTGACATTGGCAAAATAAGTACAATGATGGAAAGGGAAGATGAAGTCCTGGTTGTAACAAGAATACAAACTAGGAAGTAAGATGAATACCCAAATCCTGCCAAGGAGAAAGAGCGATGGCAAGAAGCTCAAGAATTGATAAAAATAGAACTAGAAAAGGAAAAGTAGGACAAACTAGTTTTGGAAAAAGCTCTAAAGAAGGTGGATATCCCAAATGATAAGAAAGCACAATTGAAGGCTTGGTGACATAGGTGCTAAATACGATAGTAGAAGTGAAGGTAGCAAGTCTATTCAACATAGTACCTGAGTTGTATGCTACAATGGGAGAAGTTATAAAAATAAAGAAGAGAGAAACCTGATAGGTAGCACACATCAAGCAAGGTCAGTTAATTTATCCAATGATACTGATGATCGAGGTAGGGAAGAAGTCAACTTTGGTTCATATGGAGATACTGGACCATAAGTTGAATTAGGTGATTGCTGATGGAGGATCAAGTGTGATCATAATTCTAGAGAGAATGTGGTGGAGTATTGGTCAACCCACACTTATATCTCTAAACTTCAAATTGTACAGAGTAGATCAATATGGCATCGAGACAATCAACGTACTAATGAGCCAAAAAATGCGCATAGTGGAACAAGATTTTATACTAGATTTTGTTATAATTGCCATGCAAAAGCTAGCATATGGCACATTACTGGGGTGAGGGTGGTTACAAATGGCAAAAGTAAACCACAACTGGGAGAAAAAACATTTGACCTTCAAGAAAGGCCAACATAGATATTTGATCAATTTAAGGAACTAGGTGGTAAACCAAGAGATTGTGATGATTTAGGAGTTTCTTCCTCAGATGAAGAAACAGGATATGAACTAGATGAAGGAGTACTACACCTAGAATATTGCATAAAGGATGAGTACAATTAAGACAAAGTCTTACTCTACTAGCAGTAGGAATACTATAAAGTATTTTCCCCCCAGTGTCTTTGCATTGAAGTAGGAGACGAAACCGAGGAGGAAAAGAAGGAACCAGGAAAAGAGGAAAGCAGTAAGAAACAAATAGCAATAAAGAAGGATAAAGAGAGAGAAAAATGGACATTTCCCAAGAATTTTGTAGAATATACGATGGGAGATGCAGTCATTGGAGATAAACCAATGATAAAGATTAATATGATATTACATTTAATACTCACATGGATCATGCGTATTAAATGCTAAATTGTAAAGGCATACATGCCTATAAATATATTTTGATTAATGCAATTGGAAGTTTTCATTTGTGCCATTTTATGTCATCTATTAAGAGTGTTTCTCACATAATGATAGGGATTAATATGATATTGCATTTAATACTCACATGGATCGTGCATATTAAATGCTCAATTGTAAAGGTAGATATACTTATACATATGTTTTTGATTAATGCAATTGGAAGTTTTTCATTTGTGCCATTTTGTGTTGTCTATTAAGAGTGTTTACCACATCATTAGTATCAAATTTGAGCATTGGATAGGTTAGTATCCTCTTTCTCTAGGTCTGTCTGGTTCAAAAGAGGAATGAGAAAACCACCAACGAATCTTGGCTTTGGGGGAACATTATTTTCCTTTCGTAGACACCTTCATACACTTTCATTCAAAAAATCTCAGCTGGGGTCCCTCTGATTTTTACCCTTAGCTAGCTGGGTCCATCTGACTCCGACCTTCAGCTCGTGACCTTCATTCACAATGTCAATCATTTTGCTTGTCGACTTCACCGTACAACTTCAACATCTCCATGCAGAATTGGTTGTATTTCAGTAATTTCATGCAGTAATGACTGCCAATTTTCAGCAGTTTACAGTTGAAATCCTCATAGTTGTTGTCAAAGAACCTATTATTGATGATCTCGTTCCTATCGAAGATCTCATTGAAGAATATCAGGATTCTATGCCTAATCCTAAACTTGAAGAAATTATAGCCACACCTAGATTCAAACCAGGGTCTCTAGATGAAATTCCTAGCATCTTTCCATTAGACGATGTGGCTTCTATTCCTCCTGATGCTGAGCCCAAAGATATTTTATCGTCTACAATGATTCCTACATATTTATAGTTGAGGAGTTTCAATATCCTAATTTCAAATATTGATCCATTGCATATGGTTTTTGCATTGTCGTCCTTGGTGGCTTCGTAGCTCCTTTATGTTTTTTGATGGTTATGTCATGTGATCTGTTGCATCTTGTCATCAGATTTTGTGCTACACTTCATCAAAATAACTATTGTCGTATTTGGCCACCACTGCCTGAGTCCATTTACCACGATCCACCTCCACTGTTGCTTCCATTGATGCATATACCCTTTTATTGCTCTGTTGCATGTTCACCGTCTAAAGCTGCTGTCGTCGATGTCATTTTCTTCACAGTTGATTTACCGACTCCTCCTATGCATCACCACTATAGATAATGTGTTTCTAACAATCTCTGTCTTGTCATTGTGCATCCTCTACCGAAGCCACCACTAGCCTGGTATTTTTACTGTCTCTCATGCCATTTTCATTTTCGTCGCTCGATTTTGCATACCCATGATCCGCCATGGCCTCCACCATTTCATAAATTAAATTATATTAATTTTTAATTTAATTTAATTTTTAAATACCCATTTTTAATTTTCCCACTTCCATCCTCCAATGACCACAAATTAAATTATATATTTTTTTAATATAATATAATTTTTCTCCACTCTTGACCCACTCCATTAAAACCCACATTCAATTTTTAGTCATAAATTAAATTATATTATTTTTAATATAATTTAATTTTTCTCCCGGTCCACCAATACAGTCCATTTGATCGTTGGAAAATATTAATTTAATGCAATCTGAATACTATCCACTTGACCATTGTCCTGGTCCACCAATAATTTAATGCAAGCGACCCACAATTAACCACGAATTAATTAAATTAAATTAAATATTTTTTAATTTAATTTAATATTTTCCATAACCATTAATGCATGGCTCAACCAATTCAATGAATGTTTGCTTATATTAAATACTATAATAATTAAATTTTCTTTGGCATGTGATTTGAGAATATTTCGCTGTATCTCCTTCCGTCATTAGTTGTTGTTTTCTTCTGTTGTTTCGAGGGACCAATTTCGGCTGTTCATTGGCATAGCAGTGTTTACAATCATTGGAGAGTGTTTTTAGAGCTTGCCTCAAATATAGTGCCAAATTTTGGTTTTATGAAGACCTGTTCAACTTCACCATTTTGGGTCTTCTTCTTTTTGTAACAAGAGTGCATTTTTGGTTGTACCTGACACTCTTTAGCTACCCATATTTCTCTTCCACACTTGTATGCATTGGGGACCAATGCTTCCTCAGTGGGGAGGAATGATAGGGATTAGTATGATATTGCATTTAATACTCACATGGATCATGCATATTAAATGCTAAATTGTAAAGACAAACATGCCTATAAATATGTTTTTGATTAATGCAATTGGAAGTTTTTCATTTGTGCCATTTCGTGTTGTCTATTAAGATTGTTTCCCACATCAACTAGCCCACCCCATTGATGTTTTTAAGGCAACAATGAACCCGAGTCCATTAAATATGAAGGATTGATAATGATTCAGGTAAACTTGGGAAATATGGTAAAGAGAGGATGATTAAGTGTGGATATGATTGAGATCCAGTACTGAAAGTAATAACTTTTAAAATATTTATGGAGTATAAGGATGTCTTTTCTTGGACATACAAGGACCTGAAGGGAGCTCAACCAAAAATTTATGTACACAAGATTCCCCTAATTGAAGGTGCACAACCACTGAGAAGGCAACCATACAGGATGAATCCCAAATATGTAGCCCTGGTGAATGCGGAAATTGATAAAATGTTGGATGCGGGCTTATTTTTAAGGTTACGACAATCGAGTGGGTGTCACTGATTGTGGTCACCTTAAAGAGGAAGGTTGACAAAATTCAAATTTGTGTAGATTTTTGAAGCCTCAATGTCGTAACCATCAAGGATATCTTCCCGAACCCTTTCATAGACTCAATCCTGGAAGAAGTAGCAAGCCATGAGATCTATTTATTTTTGGATGGGTTCTCAGGGTACAACCATATTAGCATCGCAGAGGAGAATAAGCTAAAGATAATTTTCATGCTTTAAAATGGAATATATGCTTATAATCATATGCCATTTAGTTTGTGCAATGCACTGACTACTTTTCAAAGAATCATCTTATATATTTGATAAGATGTCCATAGAAAATTTTAAAGTCTTCCTAGATGATTGGTCATTGTATGGGAGGACACAGGAACATTTGAAGTCACTATATGAATGCATGAGCTTGTGTAGGCGAGCTTGGATATCATTGAATCTAGGAAAATGTGTCCTAATGGTACCATATAGAAAGCTACTGAGGTATATTGTATGCCAAAAGGGCCTGAAGCCTGATCCAAATATGATTTGGGTAAGACTAATGATGGAGGAGCCATATAACATGGGCTCAATGAAAACCTTCTTGGGAATGGTGGGATACTACAAAAGGTTCATTCACAACTATGCATTGAATTCTCATCCATTAGATGATCTTACATGTAAGGGTGTTTCTTTTCACTGGACAGAGGAGCATCAGGGATATTTTGAGAGCTTGAAAGCACATTTGATGAAGGCACCTATCCTAGTTTATCCAAACTAGAAGAAGGAGTTCCATGTGCATGTTGATGCCTCAAATTATGGTATTGGTTGCACATTGGCTCAATAAGGTTAATTTGGGTTGGACCAGCCCATCTATTTTGTAAGGCGACTACTATCTCAAGTCGAGAAAAACTATAGTACAACAAAGCACAAAGCACTAGGGATGGTGTACATAGTATAAAAGTACTAACACTATTTATTGGCTCACTTTTGCTTTCTATGTAGATCACTAGGTGTTGTTGTACGTAATAAAAAAGCCAACAATCTATGGAAAAGTGAGTTGATGGCTTGTCACTTTGCAAGTATTCATGTTTTGAGTGGTAGTTAGACCAGGGAAGAAGCACGCCATTGTGGACCAACTATCAAGGATTCACTTAGGAGAACCTATAGAAGGAGGGATACCAAATGAATTCCTCGATGCATAGTTGTTCATGATAAGTGTGATACCCACATGGTATAAACATATTGAGAATTATCTATCAACAAGAGAGTTGTAGAAGGAGATGACGACAGTTGAACAACAAAAAATGATTACAAAGTTTGCACCCTTTACCTTGATTACATGATCGCTATATAATATGGGAGAGGATCACATTTTGAGATGATGCATGATGGAAGATGAATTACAACAAACCCTGAAGGAGGCACATGAAGGATTGGTCGAAGGATATATGAGACCTGATGCAACAACAAGAAGAGTGATGTTGGTAGGCCTATGGTGGCCTACTCTTTTTCATGATGCTAAGAACTTTGTTAAGGCCTATGATACATGTCAAATAATAGGGAAGCCGTTGAAATGGGACTTCATGCCACTGCATCCATCAAAACCTCAAGACCTTTTTGAAATATGGGGGTTGGATTTTGTGGGTCTATTGAGAACAAGTCATAGAAGGAAGTGCAACTACATTGTAGTCACAACAAAATACTTAAAAAAATGGGTCAAAGTAAGAGCCTTACCTGATAATTCTACAAGAAGCACAACTCGCTTCTTGTATGAGCAAGTTATCACAGATTTAGTATACCTCTTCAATTGACAAGCGAAAATAGAGGTCATTTTGTTAATGAAATTATCCAAAATTTGATGAAGGAATTTATGATCTTTCACTCTTTATCAAGTCCATACTACCCTAGAGAAAATGGGTAAGCGAAGGTGACAAATAAGGTCCTAGTTTCTATCATGTATAAAACATGTGCAATTGAAGGCACAAATTGGGAGAAGAACTTACCAGTAGTTCTGTGAGCATACAGAACTACCTTTAAACCAACCACACACCTTTTCAATTTATGTATGGATAGGAGGAAGTAGTACCAGTAGAATTCTTATTACCAAGCTTGAGGGTAGTTATTGAAACCTACATGAATGAAGAAGAAAGCATGGAGGAAAGACTCACAACACTGGTACAAGTAGGCAAGAAAATGGTGTCAACATAGTGGGCAATAGAGATTTCTCTGCAATGATGGAAGTACTGGCATGACAAGCATCTCCAAAAATAAACTAGAAGACTGGTGACTTAGTACTCAAGTACAATGACAAAAGAGAAATCAATCCAAAGAAGCTGAAGACCCTATGACTTGGACCTTTCCAAGTGGAAGAAGTATTGGACAATGACGTTGTTTAACTGAAGAAGCTGAATGGAACAATTTACCCTGAAATGTTAAATGACTCTAAGTTGAAGGTGTACAAGGCATAGACACAAATAAATATGATCAACTTATAAATAAAGGATCACTCAAACAAAGAAGCATAGCCAGGTATATGATCCTACGAACACAATGGACCAAGTAACACTGTTTGGGAGGATGAACCTGCCAACATGGAATGGCTATTTGGAAAAGAAGAAGAACCTATAACCGAACAAAGGGAGTTATAACCTAATGTATAATTTCTAGAAAGAAAAGTAGAAAATTGGCTTTAAAACATTTCATACTTAGCTTCACAAGGGCAAATACCATTAGTTAAAGAATATGAAGATCAAGGAGCAAAAATTCTGCAATGAATGGCTTTGGAAACGTGATGATTGCAAGCGGAGTATGAGACTCTTCACCAGTTTAATGCAAAGTTGAGGGAATAGGTCATTCAAGAGTTGGATGAAACCATGAAACAAATACAACAATGATAGGAAGCATGCAAAGTAGAATGGGATGAAAGGGATTAGGATGATTTTAGAGGGATCCTAGATGGTAATTCTTTAAAAAGTAGTTTATTGTTAATGGCTCTATATCATTCAACACCAGGTCTAATACGCTCTTAGAGGTAAGAGAATCAAATCCTGCAAGGATGTGGATTAGAAATAAGGGATAATGTAGGAAACAATGTAGTTTCCTTGGATATTTCATCCACAACTATGTTAAGAATTCTCCTGAATATGGATAACTCCTCAAAAGCGACTTCACCATTAATTAGGCATCCTCGACGATTTAGAAAATCACCAGAACAAGGCAAAGCAAAAGAATTGCATCAAAACTTGGCTACTAGTAGTACATATAAGATAATTTAGAAAGAAGCAATCAAGATTCTATGGTGGGATGTCAGGAAAGTACTCGAACGACCAAGGTATGAAGGATGTTTGAAAGATTCAAGTGAGGATGATAATCAAACTTAAGATCTTGATATACCATATACCAGTCCTAACCCAGATTGTTGAAGACAAAGGGATGAAATCTGAAGTTGGTGAGTAGGGGTCAGATTTCTTGAAATTGCACAAGTGATTGAAGATGATGAGTCTCTAAGCCCACAAGATGAGTATAATGGAGGAATAAATATCTAGTCGGATAATGAATATGTGGTACCTAGAATACCAACATCACGCAAATGGAGAACACCATATGTAAAAGCTATAAGACGTATGATTGAACATGAAGAAGTGGCTAGGTATTGTATGACAACACTCAATTTATGACAACATCAAAGAGAGGTAAGAGGATTGCAACAACATGTTCAAGAAACCTCAAAATGACCAATGAACACTATAGGATAGGGAAACAACTCAAGTAGAAATTTAAAATTTTCAAACGAGTACCAAGAAGCCCTAATTCACTATGCACCACAATGATACTTTAAGGAAGTAAGGTGGCGACGATGATTGATAAGGGCTAACAAGATATTGAGAATCCTACACCAAATGACACCTACCAATCAATAAAATCCACCAAAATCACGTGCACAACTGATAAACCAGACCTAAAATAGAGGTAACTTGGGCAATTTTGGAAGTTTGTCAAGAATTTTGGGTAACCCAAGCTTGCCTAACCAAGGGAGGAGTGTGGTTGACCTCCATCTCGATAGCTTGAGAGGAAGAAATTCCCCTCCTACTACCCATAGGTCGATTAATCCACAAACTGGGCCATAAGGACCATCTGAGGGTATAGTCCAAGTCAACCCATCACTATGTGTTCCCGAGAATAGACCTTTAGGTCTACCTTAGTGAGCTCGTAGGAACCGAAGATATCATCAAGAATGATCAAGTAATCGATCAAATATTGGGCAGTTGGGAGTATGACAACCCCACATAAACAATATTTTACTAGTAAGGGAAAGAGGACAAGTCACACCAACTCATGGAAGAATGGGACCTTAGAGTAGGAATCCCTATTAGGACTAGCTAGACCAAGGATGGGTAGTCATCCATCGGTAGATCGATAGAATTTGAAGTTGAGGCCATGGAATGGGAAGACTCTATCGCAACATTGGACACAGGGAGAATCATCCTTCCAATGATCAGATGACCAACCATCAAGAGCAAGAACAAATGGTGGTCCATTACCTTGATGATTACGTGATAATTTAGTAGGGTAATGGAAGAGCTGAACAAGTCTATTTGGAAGGGGATTCAATCCATATGGATCTTGGTAGCACCTATCTGGATGATGCAATAACTTATTTGGATGATACAACCATACATATAAATGATGGAGGTGTTGCAAATGTGAAGAGGGTTACGGCCTAGAAATATCTAGTTTTTCTAGGCTCAGTGTGAAAACAACGGTGTTTGTCGGCAAGGTTTAATTGTCGGCAAGATTTTATTTTTCCTCTCTCGATATTCTCTCCTCTCCCTATTCTCTCGTATTCCCTTTCCTCCCTATTATTGTGCCCCTTATCTCTCCTTTCCTTTCCCTTATCCCTCCACGCCGACTACCTTCCTCCTTCTTCTCCAACCTCCTTCCTCACCTTCCTTACGTTCTATATATATATATATGTGTGTAAGTTTTTGAATATAGATGAAATGAATAAAATTAGAATATGCCCACAATCTGGTATCAGAGCCGAGGCCAGGGGCACGCTCGATGAGACAGAGTGAAAGATAGAGAGTGTGGCATGCGAGCCGAGAACGGACGTGACACGCATCCCGAGGAGCTATCAGGGACAGTTGGAAGCAGATAGCTGAGGCAGACGGGCTTGGCGAAGCGCATGCAGTTCGAGGAACTGACATGGTAGGTACGTGATTCGAGGTAGACTGACAAGGACACATGGTAGTGGCATGCGGATCAAGGTGGTGACATAGCTGGCAGCAAGGAGGGCGGTCATTGGTTAAAGCAGCGGCAAAAGGAGGCGACGTTGATTTCCCGAAGGCAATCAATTTTTCATAGTCGCGTTGGGGTTTTTCAACCCCAAATTTCCCCACACACGGTGAATGTGGGATGTTAAGTTCAATTTTTTTTAAAATCACCGCCGCTTGATGTTATAGAGGCTCTCGTGCCTCTATTGTCTCAACCGACAACCGTGGGCTAGCGGTTAAAACCTTCCGCCAACAAAGGAGAAGACCCGGGGTCGAATCCCACCGGGTTAGGAAAATCAAAGTTTTTTTTTGTGGTTATCACCACGAAGGAGCCTTAAGAGGGAGAGCGGGCAGATTTGTTTTTAGAGGAGCCACGCGGTGTAGTGGCAAAGGTGCTCGTTAGCTTGCATGAGGTCACGAGTTCAAAACCCATCGGAGTGCATTTCATAAAAGGTTTAAAAAAAAGGGTTTTATTAATTTTTTTTATTAAAGTTGCTTTTAAATTGAATTTAATTTTCAAATAAATGCTTTTAATTATTTTATTAATATAGTTATTTTTAATTTATTAAAAGCATTATTGATTATTAAATTTAAAAAAAATGGCTTTATAAAAAACTTTGAAAACCTTTTTTTTTGGAGAAAAATTGTGAAAAGTGGAAAGTGAAAATTTGCATATTGTGAACCTGGAAAAGTGACGGGAAGTCTTCCGGACGCCCGTTTAGCACCTCCAAAATGGGCACTGCCCCTTGGAACCCCGTTCAAGGTTAAATATTTGTTTTGTAATAGCCTCAACGGCTGCAAAAGGGTGAAAATTTTTAACCTTAGAGGCTCTAATGAAGTTGTTTTTTGCATTGATGAGTAGATGAGCAGATCAACCGGATGCTATCATGCTCTTTGTTCTCTTTTACAAAGAGAGAACATCGAATGGTTTGACAAAAAAGTTCGGAGATATGGTTTGCATACAGTTTTCAATCAATTAGAAAATGCGGTCATAGCCCACCAAAGGAAGCCCGATTCTGGATACGAGGCTGACTCAGAGGACAATATCTTCGGGCAAAGAATAGAAGAGTCGGAGACGGTTGAAGAAGCACCTGAAGGACAATCAAGTGACAGTTATACACCTACAGTGCCCGAAATAGAATCGAGTGAGAGCTATACACCACACTCTCCTAATCCAAAACCAGAGCCAGTGGAGCCAGAGCCAGAGCTAGAACCAGCCCTTGAAATCATCGTCATCAACGACGACGAGGATTCCATTGCCGATAATTTTGGGCATCCAATACTGGGTAATCCACAACAAGAGGAGCAAGAAATCAGTGAGAGAATTAAAAAGGCTAGATTTGATTTAAATCAGTGATCTATTTTGTACTTATTTGTACTACTTGCTTGCAATTGAAATAAAGTTTGCTTTCTGAAATGGCATCCAATACTAGTCTACCAATCCCTGAGTTCAATGGTGGTGATTACGAATATTGGTCGATTAAGATGAAAACTTTGTTAATAGGCAAAGGTTTATGGGATATTGTAACAGAAGGGTATACAGAACCCACAACTGCTGAATGGGCAGCTTTGAGTGCTATAGATAAAAAAACTAGAAAAGAAGCCCAGAAAAATAATTCCTCTGCCTTGTACTATTTACAAGCAACCCTAGATAAAAGTATCTTTCCTAGAATAGCATCCTGTGTCACAGCTCAAGATGCTTGGAAAGTTTTGAAAGAAAGCTTTCAAGGTAGTGATCAAGTAAAACAGAGTTAGACTTCAAACACTGAAGAGAGATTTTGAAAATCTTAGAATGCAGGAAAATGAGAAAGTAGGAGACTACTGCGTGCGGGTTAAAGCGATAGTAGATAAAATGGTCACTCTAGGTGAAGATGTTAAGCCTGAGGTTATGGTGAAGAAAGTGTTGCGAACACTTCTTTCGAAGTGGAATCATGTAGCAATCATTATTGAAGAGTCAAAATATTTGACTACTCTTTCTTTTGAAGCACTGATTGGTTCTCTTCTTTCACATGAAGAAAGATTGCAGGATACTCTTTCCACCAGCCATGGAGGAGATGATAAAGCCTTTGCTTCACAAGAAGGAAGAGGTAGAGGTCATGGCAGAGGTCAGTACAGAGGAAGAGGCAGGAATAGTCCACGAGGTGGAACCCCAAGAAGAGGAGGATCTTCAAATAGAGGTGGAGGTTAGAATAGAGGTGGACAACAGAATAGAGGAAAGCATCCAGGCCGAGGAAAAGGAAATGACAAGTCGAAGCAAGTTTGCTACAATTGTGGCAAACCTGGCCACTATGCTCGTGATTATTGGTCAAAGCAACCTTCACAAGGGAGCAACAATAACTAGAGCACTCAGTATGGCAATTTTGGAGAAGAGGAAGGGACCACAAATCTCTTTCTCTCATATGGCCAGTCAGATCAGAACATGAATGACACCTGGATTTTGGACACTGGGTGTTCAAATCATATGAGTGGCAAAGAAGAACTCTTTGCTACCCTGGATTCTTCCTACAAATCCAACATCAAGTTGGGGGACAACAAGTCATTGGTAGTTGAAGGCATTGGAGCCATGGCGGTTCCAACTAAAGAAGGTGTTAAGAAAGTAAGTGATATCTATTACACACCCCATCTCCAACACAATCTTTTAAGTGTTGGTCAAATGTTAGAAAAGAACTACAAGTTGCTTTTTGATGAGGGTAAATGCACCATTTTTGATAAAAATAATAGTAATAGAATTATTACACAAGTGCCAATGACAAAGAATAGGCTATTCCCTTTAAGGTTTGGTCAGCCAGGGGGAGATCAATTAGCAAATGTTGCTATTTTAAATCCAAGTGTGTTGTGGCACTTGAGATACGGTCATCTGAATTCAGCTAGTTTGAAGATGTTAACCTCTCAAGCGATGGTGATCGGACTTCCTAAAGTTCAGGATAATAAAGAAGTATGTGAAGGTTGTGCTTTGGGCAAGCATGCCAGGACCAAGTTTCCATGAGGGCAAGCATGGTGGGCCAATTATCCACTCCAACTAGTGCATTCGGACATCTGTGGTCCAATGCAGACCAAGAGCATTGGTAACAACTCTTACTTTCTTCTTTTTATTAATGATTTTTCAAGAATGTGCTGGATATATTTTTTGAAGCATAAAGATGAAGCATTTGACTGCTTCGTAGATTTTAAAACAAGAGTTGAAAATGAGAGTGGATATTTTGTTAAGTGTTTGAGATCAGATAAAGGAGGAGAATACTCCTCTAATGAATTTTTGAATTTTTGTAAAAAACATGGAATAAAGAGGCAGTTCACTGCTGCCTACACTCCATAGCAGAATGGTGTGGCTGAGAGAAAGAACCACACCATTGTAGAGATGGCAAGATCTATGCTTCAGACAAAGCATTTGAGTAATATGTATTGGGCAGATGCAGCCAGGACTAGTGTGTATATTTTGAATAGAAGCCCTACTTCAAGTTTGAAAGGGAAAACTCCTTACCAAGCATGGTATGGTAAGAAACCAAATGTCAAGCATTTTCGAGTGTTTGGTTCACTAGCATATTCTCATATTCTCGATGAGCTGAGAAAAAAGCTTGATCCAAAGAGTCAAGCATGCATATTTGTAGGGTACTGTGAGAACACAAAAGCTTATAGACTCTACAATCCTAGGACTCGAAAGATTGTGCTTTCCAGGGATGTGATTTTTGATGAAGGGGGAGAATGGGGTAAGCCCCAAATATTCAGTGATGATGAATCCAATGATGTAGTTTCTAAACAGGTGCAACAACAATCACTGCAGAAAGGTAAGAAGTCTCCTCCAACAAGCCCAAGTTCATCTTCGAGTTCAACTTCTTCACCAAGTCCTTCTCCTCAAAGGTCAGTCAGTTCCTCACCAATGGATATTGATTCTCCATCTAGAGGTAAGAGAACACTCCAACATCATCCATCTTATCAGATGTTGGATAAAAACTTTCAAAGAAGATATACTAGAAGTCAAGCTAGTGAAATGAGTTCAATGCTTGCAAAGACTTGAAAATATGCATTTGTATGGTGATGATGACTCCCAAGAACCTTGGGGAGATATAGTTAACTATGCCTTGTTAACTAGTGCACAACTTGAACCTTCTAGTTATGAGAAGGCATGTACTCAAAAAAATTGGCAAGATGCCATGAAAGAGGAGATAACCTCTATAAAAAACAATGACACTTGGGAGCTGGTAAAGCTTCCTAAAGGAAAGAAATGTGTTGGATGCAAATGGGTCTTCAAGACCAAATTCAATGCTGATGGAAGCATTGAAAGGCACAAAGCAAGATTGGTTGCAAAAGGATTTACACAGAAGTATGGTATTGATTATGAGGAGACATTTGCTCCTGTAGCCAGACAAGAAACCATCAGAACAGTTCTTGCTTTAGCTGCTCACAAAGGTTGGAAAGTCCAACACATGGATGTAAAGAGTGCATTTCTCAATGGTTACTTGACAGAAGAAGTGTATGTTGAGCAACCACAAGGATTTGAAGAGAAAGGCAAGGAGCACCTTGTTTACAGATTGAAAAAGGCACTCTATGGCCTCAAGCAGGCACCACGAGCTTGGTACTCACGCATTGATGGGTACTTCAAAGATTTTGGGTTCACCAAAAGCAAAAATGAACCCACCCTTTACTACCTGAAGCAAGGTAATGACATCCTCATAGTTTGCTTGTATGTGGATGATCTCATATTCATGGGTAGTAATGAAAAAGTGAATATGGAGTTCAAGCGCTCCATGATGAAGTAGTTTGAGATGAAGGATCTTGGCTTAATGCACTACTTTCTTGGAATGGAGGTTCATCAGTCAGATACAAGGATCTTCATCTATCAACATAAGTATGCTCGGGACATGATCAAGAAGTTTGCTATGGAGCATTGCAAACCAATTGCAACTCCAGTTGGACATGGGATCCAATTAAGCAAAGATGATGGAGCACCAAAAGTTGACGTGACCACTTTCAGAAGCATGGTTGGGAGTTTGATGTTTCTCGCCAACACCGGACTCGATATTCAGGTATGTTGTTTCTCTTGTCTCTCGATTTATGGCTAGCCCTTCCGAGCTGCATTTGCGAGCGACTAAGAGAATTCTCAGATATGTAAAGGGTACATGGGATTTTGGAATCCATTACCATAAATGTAACACTATCAAGCTTGTAGGCTTGAGTGATAGTGATTGGGGCAGCAACATTGATGACAGGAAATCAACTTCGGGGAACTATTTTAGTCTAGGGTCAGGACTAATAACATGGAGTTCCAAAAAGCAGATCGTAGTAGCTTTGTCCTCTATAGAAGCTGAGTATATAGCAGTCACATATGCTAGTACTCAAGTGTTATGGTTGAGAAAAGTGCTAGAAGAGATTGGAGAACCGCAAAGTGATCCGACCAGAATCTACTACGACAACATCAGTGCCATTCAGTTGGCATACAATCCAATCCACCATAGTAGAACAAAACATTTTGATATGAAGTACCACTTCATCCGAGATATGGTGGAGCAAGAAATTGTTGAGCTTCAATTCTGTCGCACTTTGGAGAATGTTGCAGATATCTTCACCAAAGCGATGGCTAAAGCTCAATTTATAAAGCTGAGAGACTGTGTTGTCAGTCCTCTCAACTTTAAGGGGGAGAATGTTGCAAATGTGAAGAGGGTTACAGCCTAGAAATATCTAGTTTTTCTAGGCTCAGTGTGAAAACAACGGTGTTTGTCGGCAAGGTTTAATTGTCGGCAAGATTTTATTTTTCCTCTCTCGATATTCTCTCGTATTCCCTTTCCTCCCTATTATTGTGCCCCTTATCTCTCCTTTCCTTTCCCTTATCCCTCCAAGTCGACTACCTTCCTCCTTCTTCTCCAACCTCCTTCCTCACCTTCCTTACGTTCTATATATATATGTGTAAGTTTTTGAATATAGAAGAAATGAATAAAATTAGAATATGCCCACAAGAGGAAGCCATATGAAAGATGTTTGGTAGGAGAGTACATGTCTAGCAACTGAGGTAAGTCAGGATGATGTTAGGAGAAGCAGATGTATAGAAAAAACTATTTAGATGTCTAGGTAGGAAATATGTCATCAACCAACAAAAGAGGAGCAGCTAGACTGGTGCATTATTCCATGAAGGATGAGAGGATGTGATAAACAATATCATACGAAGACACCCCATAGCAAATGTAATCACCATAGTCATAGGCAAATGGAGGAACAAAAAAATGGTGACAGTTTCAAAAAATTTAAAACTGATAGTCATCATTAGGAAGATAGCGTGTCGAACACCTTTGAAGTGTGCATCGACATTACTTTGCGCTTCACCTAATGAAATTAAAATTGGAAGATGCAATTTCAAAAAAATATTAAAATAAAATAAAATAAAAATACAAAAGCAAAGAAAAATATAAATATAGCAAAAAAGATGAAATATAGGTAAAGATGTTAGACGTCTTGTACATGCAAAATTGGCGACGTGGAAAACATGCAGATGATTGGGAGTTAGGTGGTGATTAAATTGATAGTTATATGGGTAGCAGGTTTCCTATAAATTGGAAGCATTGGGTATTCCTTGTTCAATTGCTTTCATTTTATGCTTGAGAAAGGATCGAAGGGATTTGGAGATGAAGCAGGATTAACATGCACACCAAGACTTATTCAAGATGAAGCATAGATGCCATTACAATATTGATAGTCATAAGCTTCATGGAAAATTTTTATTTTCTATGCAAGTGCAGAAACCCTATTTTTACAAAGCATCTAGATCTATTAAGACCTTCTAGGGCATCTGTATCGATAACTGCCATGAAAATTACCAAACCAGTAGACGTCAAAAGAAAGAAACAAACATCTTGGAGGAAGCAGCCAAACCATCTAGCATGCAACAACTGTCTAAAGGGAGAAGCATCTGGTAGATTGAAAGAAGAAAAGAGGTAAAGTATTTAGTCATATTACAGAAGAGACGTCTAGCCATCTAACAGGGAGACATTTAGTCATCCATGCTAGATGGTCAACCATATATCTCAGACATCCACAAGCACAAATGACTAGTTGTATATACCAGACGTCTGGTTGTTAGTCCTAGATGTCTAGAAATCAAACTCAAATGTCTAGATTGGAAAAATTTGACATCTAATATATAGTGTTCACCTAAATCTCTAACGTTTGGTAGGATTGAGTCATTTAGAGTAGTTTATCGATTGAGTGCAAGAGACGTCTAGGAGGGAAATGATGAGTCGCTAGAAGTCTAGACAACCTCCAATCCAACCCGAAGTAAGACTCGATTCGATCATGGCTAAAAGACTCCATCATCATTAAGAAACGATACGTGAATAAGTGCCAAACCTAGACAAGAGGCAGACTCGAGGAAAAAGAGATGTAGGGCAAGTAGAAGAATCTGTTTGGACAACTAGGGAAGTCCAACAAAGCAATAAGGATCAGATTTTGATTGAGGAAATCACTTGGACTTATTCTATGGGTGATTTTTTCTGATAATGGTTGGCAGCGACACTCGTAAATAGTCTGGTAAAGAAGAACATTCAAGCCGCATGAGTATATTTTATTTTGCAGATCCCAAGTTTTGATAGAGAATTTTTCAAGAAGTACCTAGTGCAGATGTTTGCAGACTTATAACACACCTTGAAATACCAATAGTGTACGAGTTGCTGATGAAAACTTGGTAGTATATATTTTTTCATTACATTCAAATAAAATTTTGGACTCCCAAGGAAGGGTATACCTATGATCAATTAACGGGCGAATTCCAAGAAAAATTGGCAGTTGATATTGGGAGTCACCACTATCAATGTTAGCAGTTCACGATGGCAGGGGAGTAAAATAGTCCTAACTTAATAATAATGGGTTGGAATGTATTATAAATGTTCTAATGGCCAAACTATTAGGAAAATAGTGAAGCTCAAATATTCCTATCTGGTTGATCCCATATTTTCTCAGGATAGAATAGGGAGTGGCATATGATTGGGAAATCATTTGGCGATTCATATCCAAATTTTTTTGATGTGAATCAGGAATATTTTTCAATGGTATTTCATGCCATTGGATTACTTTTAGATGCAACTTCTAAGGTAGAAGTGCATATTCTAGACTTTGATTTACCTCAGTAGATTTTGAATATGGAACCAACCATATTACACTGGAAGAATGCCAAACCACAAGTGAAGAAGTTGACACCAGTGAAGAAACAACGGGTGGAATAGATCTCCAACAAGCCATCATGTCAAGAGAAGATGGTGGTTGATTCTAAAGAGGAGGATACAACACAACCCTTGGCTGAGGTGAAAGAAACTGAAAAACAAGTTGTTGCGCCATCACCAAAAGAGCTTAAGCCAAAGAGGAAGATATGGCAATTTGAATCCCCACCCCCTTCATCTACTCTAGTTTCAATGCAAGGGATTACCATAGAGAAGATTGCTCACAGTTGAGAGGTAGCTCATGATCTTGAGCAACAGATGAAAGTACCCAAGGAAGTTACGAACTTTAAAATCCCCTTGACTTTGCATAAGACTACAGTTGGGATGACTACTGCTAGGTTTGTGGGACCTAAGGAATATTTTGCAGAAGCACATGTTTAGGCCCATGCGACGTTTCTAGACGTATCTCTTGAGCTCATATTTACAACAACTTCCTTGCAGGTTGTTTTCTTTGCATATACTCTCACAACGAAAGAGGCTAGAATAACAATACCCATGGATATTCTAGATGAAACCATAGTCAGGAGGATAGAGGAAGTTTTACCTCCTCCTAATGTGGAAAATCTAGCACCTAGGATAGAATATCATCCCATTCCAATAGATGCAACAATCTCTTTGGAACATGAGACAAATGTAAATAAGGGAGAGCAACCCTCACAGATAGACGTGTATCAACTAGTTGTTGGGATAGAAGATGACAACATTCAAGCTATATTAATAGAAGGGAAGGTAGCCAAAAAGCCTATTGACCTCTCTAGGAAAGGGAAGGAGATGTTGCAAGAAGAGGAAAAAGAGGAGCAACCTGAGGATGCATGGTCTAAATTTTTTCTGGTGCAGCACCCAACCTCATGGATCCATTAGATAATATGGATCAACAAGTGGTAGAATGTTTCTCCAAGTTAAAAAAGATAATGAAAAACTTGCGATTGTATTTTGATATAACTTGTGTTGACCAATGGAAGAAGTGGTAGTCTATGGCAGAAGAAGAGTTATATTGGTGAAATGGGCCACACTAGGTCCTTAATGAGTAAATATTTCCAGTATCTATCAAGCCCAACCTTGGATGATGCCCACTACACACTTGTTAACAATAGAGGGAATGGAACAACTGGCTAAGAAAATTCTAATCTTCTACTTGGAATCAGCACAAGTGTATGTTTGTGGCCACAAAAATAATCCATCTTCCTAGAAATCCACAGAACAAGTATCACAAGTGGAGTAAGCACCTGAATTACTGCCCATGTACATATAGTATAACTTCTTAGCCCACTTGTTGTGTTGGTTGGGAGAAGGAACCAAACACTTGCATTCAACCAAGAAAAAATTAGAGAGTGAATTGCAAGAGGTATAAGAAGATGTTCAATGCAAGAAGCAAATTTTTAAAGAAGGAATTACTTGTATGAATGAAGTTTCACATAAAATTCAAAAACTACAATAGGACTTGGAGAGGCTTCATAACCAATTAGAAGAGTGGGCACAAAAAATTACCACTCTTAAAAATGAGGTGTCATAGCAAAAGTAGGCTAAAGAACTACTTGTCAAGCAAACTAAAACATTAGCAGCTCAAAAGAATCAGAGTGAGCTAGCTTGGCAACAAGAGAAGAAATAGTGTGAAGAGACTTGGTAGAAGCAGCTAGCAACCATGCAAGAAGAATTGTTATAAGCACAACAACGTGAGGTAGATTTGAAATAAGGCATCGAAGGCTTCATCTTCATCCACAGTGTCAGCCTCATGTATGAGGGAGCTTTTCTTATAGTAGGAGGCTGAATTGTTGGCTAGGTTTGAGGAAACAGAAAATCATGCCAATACCTTGGGAGTTGAATGGGGTAAGTACTAAAATTATGCCAAGCAACTTAAAGCTGATTGTGATGCTCTGCAAATGCAATTGGATGAAGCACTATAAGCTAAAACCCACAAGGATGTTGAGATCCCTCATAGTGAGTGGATAAAGTCATTGAGAACATTGAATTTTTTGAAGGGGAGGATAGATGTAGACAACAGTTCCAAGCATAAATAAATCACCAAACTGTCTGATAAATAATGTCCTATGAAGATTTACAATTTTGACTATGTGCAAAATTTTTGGTAATGTACGAATCATGAAAATGATAATTTGCAATGTAAAATCAGCCAATCCAATGAATATGGCTTGATTAATAAATATGCACAAAAGGACAAACACAACCATATTTGTGTTAAGACGTCCTGATTAGTTAGATGTCTAGATTAGTCAAACATCTAGCCTAACTAGTCAGATGTCTAGTTGTTGTGTTAGACGTTTGAAATAGTCTGTTATGCAGTAAATGAATTGTTTAACAATAGGTGGTTGGGATGGTTGATATGGGTTAGTTGTAGTAACTACCCAGGCTTACCTATAACTACCCCCCTATTTCATTTTTTAATCTATCCATACTTTTTTATAATGCAGATATGTTGTGCAACAACTGTTATTATGGAATACGTGTTATATGTGATTGCATCTGTGTTATAGTGTTGTGTTGTAGGCATTGATCATAACTTGGTATGAGAAGAAGTATTATTGTGTGTTGTTTTACTATTGTAGGACATGCTAAGGAAAATGAAGAACACAAGCTTATATTGAGAGGGGGGGTGAACAGTATAAGACCACTTTTTTAATTTGCTTTAAAATCAACTTTCAAAATAGTATAATGCAGTGTATAGATAGCAGTAAAAACAACAGTAATCAAATCAATGCACAACACACCATCCACAAAGTGACACAACAATTTACGTGGTTCACCCAAGGTGGGCTACTCCACGGATAAAACTTTTCTCTAAAAGTTATATCACACTTCTTTGGGAAACCTTCCCAATTACAAAGTTTATGGGCACCAACCCAAAGGAGACACCTTCCCCTAGCTCTGCTCTTAGTGGTGATCCTCTAGAAGACCTCTACCTCCTCTGCACTTAGCAAGTGGAATTCTATCCATAGAAGACACCTGTCTTCCCTACTCTGGTTGGAGATCTCTGTCCTCAACTCTATCACTGCAAAGCCATTCCTCAAATTCACACTAAACACTATTCTTCGATCTAGCACAAATCTGTCCTCTTCCTCTTTTTTTTTTGTTACAGTTGCACTTGGTCGAAACCAACTTTTCACAGTCTACGCAAACACAGCAGCACTTGATCAACTTATGCTTTTCTACGAAAACACAGCAGCACAGTCTTCGCACATCCAACACAAACACAGTAGCACAGTCTTCGCACTCTTTGCTCAAACACGATAGCACTGTCTTTGCAACCTCTACGCAAACACAGTAGCATAGTCGTCGCACACTCCATGCAAACACAACAGTCGATCAGACTTCCACTTATGCACCTCTACGATCAAACTTCTCCCCGCACTCTATCTACGCAAATCGCACTTCGAACGCACACTTGATCGATGCACAAACTATTCAAATAGCCCTCCTTTTATAGAGTAAGATTCAAGATCATTACATTCAATCTTAGTCGACTGTTACTCTTCAACTGCATCGACTGCAAAACCTTGCATTGTGTCGGCCCAAAATTTAACTTTGTTGGCTCAAAGTTAACTCTATCCTTCAACCGCCTCTGGTTCTGTAGCTGTCCTTGTGAAACCACAACATGTCGTGATATCACGACATTTTTATAGCCGTACACCTTCTATAGCCTGTTGTCGCAAAATCGCGACACCTTGGCCTTTGTCGACTTCCTTTGTGCTTCTGTCGCGAAATCGTGACACCTTTGCCTCTTGCTGACGTCATCTCACTTCTATCATGAAATCGTGACACTTTAGTCTTCATGGCCTTCCTCTCAGTGTTTGTCACGAAATCATGACACTTATGATTTTTGCTGACGTCATCTTCACTCTATCGCGAAATCGTGACGCTTTAGTCTATAATGCATTCTTCTCTACTTTGTCATGAAATCGTGACACATCTGCTTCTGCTGATGTCATCTGCAACTCCGTCATGAAATCGTGACGCTTTCATTGCCTTAAGCTCTTTTCTGCCATATGCCCGCAAAATTGGAACATGTCGCAAAATTGTGACACTTTCTCCAACTGTAAGCTGCCATCTCAACCTGTCATGAAATCGTGACACTTTCTGCATCCATACAACTTCTTTGTAGCCTGTCATGAAATCATGACACTTTCAGATTTCGAAAGCTTTCCTTACAACCTGTCACAAAATCATGATGCTTCTGGATTTCGTACACTTTCTCTACTGCCTGTTGTGAAATCGTGACACTTCTGGCTTTCGTACGCTTTCTCCACTGCTTGTCACAAAATCGTGACACTTTTGGCTTCTATACGTTTTCTTTACTGCCTGTCACAAAATCGTGACACTTCTGGCTTTCGTACGATTTCTTTTGTAGCTTGTCGTGAAATCGCGATGCTTCTCCTTTCAGGCTCTTCCCTTTGCTGCATGTCGTGAAATCGTGACATTTTACATGTAACTTTCTCTCTCTTCGAACTTGTCGCGAAATCGTGATAGTTCTTTTTGCGGACTCTCTCTTCAGCATCATGTCGTGAAATCGCGACACTTTTTCGTTCGAACAAATTACTTTGCAGAATGTCATGAAATCGTGACACTTTTCCTTCTCTGCCTTCCTGCACTTTCCGAGTCACGAAAATGCGACATGTCACGAAATCGTGACACTTTCCATCTGCTCTTCTTCCCTGCCAACATGTCACGAAATCGTGACAGTTTTACCTGCTTTGTCTCTGTCTTCCAGCATGTCGCTAAATCGTGACCCTTTTGCCCAAAATTTCTCTCTCCTCAAACATGTCACGAAATCACGACAGTTTTGCCAGCACTTTCTCTCTCCTCAAACATGTCACGAAATCGCGACAGTTTTTCTAGCCGCCTGCATACTTTTTCTTACTTGTCTTTTTCTTGATATTTTGCAACTGGGCTACTCTGATCTTCTTGGAAACTCACTGTCCATGCTGAAACCTTCATCAAGACACATTCTTTGACATCAAACCAAATTGCTTCAAGACCTTCTTGACATCAATGACAACATCTACACTTAGAGTAAAGGCAATGTACCCAATGTACCCAAAATTGCCAACAATCTCCCCCTTTGTCATTGATGGCAAACCTTAACTGAAAACACAAGTCAAGAGCCAATATTTAAAAAAACTAATCCAACAACTGAGAATCTGCCTTTGAAGTTTTTTCTCCCCCTAACTTGAAGCTCTCTTCTTCACTATGAAGCTCTCCCCCTTACTCATATCTCTCCCCCTTTGTCATCAATGGAAAAGGGTCACCTTTGGGGCTCGGGACTAAGAATGAGCCTCTTAGCTTAGTCCCTCCCCCACCTCCTGATGAGGTGATTTAAAAAAAGGGTGGGAGTGAAACTCCCATTAGGCACTCATCATCATCAGTGTCTACAATTTCTTTGATGGGCCTTCTCTTGAACTCTTTGTCAGTGTTTCTATTCTTGTCACTTTTCTTGTTCTTGTTCTCATCTCTTTTCTTGTCCATACCTTGATCCTTGGACCTGTTTATACCACTGTTCCTGTTCCTATACCTTGGAAGATCAACTCTGCACTATCTGGCTGTGTGACCTGCATTGTTGCACTTATAGCAAGTAATAATATTATTTCTTTCGGGCATAGCTGTTCTTTGAATCCGCCTGTTCTGACTAACCCAGTTCCTATTATTTGCCTTCCAAAAAATTGCCTTGTGCCTGAAATGCTTACAAGAGTAGCAATACCCTTGAAATAAATTACGACCCCTAAAATTGTCATTTATCTTCCTTACTTGAGTCATGCACTGTGAAGCCATGTGGCCAAACCCGTGACACGCAAAACATCTACCATGAAATATTCTTCTGTTTGACCTCTTGGGTCCCGAAAACTTCTTTTTCGTATTCAGAATTCTGTTTTCTATTTCTGTGCATTTATCACTCACGGACTCTTTCTCTGAAATACTCTCTTCATCAGAACTCTCTTCTTTCTCGAAATCTCTTACTTGATTCCCCAACCTATTTTTTGTGTGGTTTAACAAAACCAAGACCCGTTTTATCTGATGGATTTATTTGACTTTGGATGAGAGACTTAACCCTTTTGGAGCTATCTTGAAACCTGTACAGCTTATCCTTGTATTCTTTATTTTCCTCTTTCATGGCAGCCATTTTCTGTTCTAATTCACTATACTCAAGCATCTTAGATTCTAACTCATTCTTGAGTTCTTGTGTCTTAGCCATAGAGATGTCAAGACTTTCTATGAGTTCATCTCTCTCCATACAACATTCATCTAACTTATCCTTGAGTCTAGCATTCTTCTTCCTTTCCTTTTTCAAAACACTAAGAGCATTAGTAAGTTCATATTCAAGATCCTCTATTTGATTGCATTTTGAAATATCAAGGCCTTTTTCAGATTTCTTATCACTAGAGGTGCTACCCTTTTCAAAAACCATACATGCATCTTCCTTATCATTTTCTGAAGCATCCTCATACATACTAGCAACCAATTCATTATTTGTGCAATCATCCTCAAGGTGCCCAAAATTTCCACATCTAAAACATTTCATGATAATGAATTTATGTTTCGGTTCTTCCTCCTTTTCTGAAATGAACAACATCTCATTTTCATCATCACTAGAAGAACTTTCACTATTACTGCTAGAACACTTACTTGCTTTGTCTAGGTAGAAGCTCTTCTTGTTCTTGTGTGAATGCCTCTTTCCTTGATTGTTGTGCTCATCTTTGTTCTTTTTGTAATAACTGTGTTTTTCAGAATCCTTGCTCTTAACATCCTGTAAATCTTCATCACTTTCATTCTTTGAAACAATACAGTCAGTAGCATAATGACCAAACTTTCCACAGTTGAAACATCTTATATTTTTCTTACTTTTGTGCTTTCTAGAGAACTTGCCTTTCTTGCTGTAATATGCCTCTTCATCACTAGAAGACTCATCACTCTCTTGAATCTGTTTGCCCTTTGATTTCTTGGTAGATTTGAAAGCTGCCTCTTTCTTGACATCAACTTTCACTTGAGTTCTCAGCTCAAATGCTGCAAGAATACTATGGAGCTCATCCTTTTTCAATTTATCTAAATCTTTAGCTTCCTCAATAGCAGAAATATTTTCACTAAATCTATTAGGAAGAGATCTTAAAATCTTATCACACACATCATTTTCAGCAACCTCAAGACCTAGATCTTTCATGGAGTTAACAACCTCATCCATACGAAGCATGTAGTCACTAATATTTTCATCATCATTCATTTTGAGTTGTTCAAACATACCTTTAAAATGTCTCAATTTGGCCTTTTGAACATTTGCATCACCTGTATGAACCACCTGCAATTGTTTCCACATTTCACTAGCTGTCTTATAGTGAATAACTTTGGTGAGATCTACTTTCTGTAAGCCTCTCAAGATTGCATTCATGGCTTTTGAATTGCTGTGAAGCATGAGCCTGTCTTCTTTGGTATAAGGACCATGTTCAGGAATAGTGTATTCGTCTTCAATCACTTCCCATACCTCATTACCAAGTGCCATTAGATAAACTCTCATTCTTGCACTCCACTAGACCGAAATATGATCCATCAAGAATAGGTGCTGCATTGCCACTTGAAAAATCCATTGTGTTCTTAACCAGTTCTTCCTTTCGATCGTTAAACCTTTCCGAAGGAACCCGCTCTGATACCAATTGAAGAACACAAGCTTATACTGAGAAGGGGGTGAACAATATAAGACCACTTTTTAATTTGCTTTAAAATCAACTTTCAAAATAGTATAATGCAGTGTATAGATAGCAGTAAAAATAGCAGTAATCAAATCAATGCACAACACACCATCCACAAAGTGACACAACAATTTACGTGGTTCACCCAAGGTGGGCTACTCCACGGATAAAACTTTTCTCTAAAAGTTATATCACAGTTCTTTGGGAAACCTTCCCAATTACAAAGTTTATGGGCACCAACCCAAATGAGACACCTTCCCCTAGATTTGCTCTTAGTGGTGATCCTCTAGAAGACCTCTACCTCCTCTGCCCTTAGCAAGTGGAATTCTATCCATAGAAGACACCTGTCTTCCCTGCTCTGGCTGGAGATCTCTGTCCTCAACTCTATCACTGCAAAGCCATTCCTCAAATTTGCACTAAACACAGTCCTTCGGTCTGGCACAAATCTGTCCTCTTCCTCTTTTATTTTTTGTTACAGTTGCACTTGGTCAAAACCAACTTTTCATAGTCTGCGCAAACACAACAGCACTTGATCAACTTATGCTCTTCTACAAAAACACAGCAGCATAGTCTTCGCACATCCAACGCAAACACAACAGCACAGTCTTCGCACTCTTTGCTCAAACACGACAGCACTGTCTTCGCAACCTCTGCGCAAACACAGTAGCATAGTCATCGCACACTCCATGCAAACATAGTAGTCGATCAGACTTCCACTTATGCACCTCTGCGATCGAACTTCTCCCCGCACTCTATCTGCGCAAATTGCACTTCGAACGCACACTTGATCGATGCACAAACTATTCAAACAACCCTCCTTTTATAGAGTAAGATTCAAGATCATTACATTCAATCTTAGTCGGCTGTTACTCTTCAACTACGTTGGCTGCAAAACCCTGTGCTGCGTCAGCCCAAAATTTAACTTTGTCGGCTCAAAGTTAACTCTATCCTTCAACCGCCTCTGGTTCTGTAGCTGTCCCTATGAAACTACAACATGTCACGATATCACGACATTTTTACAGCCGTACACCTTCTATAGCCTTTTGTCATGAAATCGTGACACCTTGGCCTTTGTCGACTTCCTTTGTGCTTCTGTCATGAAATCGAGACACCTTTGCCTCTTGCTGACGTCATCTCACTTTTGTCGTGAAATCGTGACACTTTAGTCTTCATGGCCTTCCTCTCAAATTTTATCGTGAAATCGCAACACTTATGATTTTTGTTGATGTCATCTTCACTCTGTCACGAAATTGCAATGCTTTAGTCTACAATGCCTTCTCTGCTTTTGTCGTGAAATTGTGACACATCTGCTTCTGCTGACGTCATCTACAACTCCGTCACGAAATCACGACGCTTTCGCTGCCTTAAGCTCTTTTCTGCCATATGCCCGCAAAACTGGAACATGTCATGAAATCGTGACACTTTCTCCAACTGCAAGCTGCCATCTCAACCTGTCATGAAATCGTGACACTTTTTGCATCCGTACAACTTCTTTGTAGCTTGTCACAAAATCGCGACGCTTTCAGCTTTCAAAATCTTTCCTTGCAACCTGTTGTGAAATCACGACGCTTATGGCTTTCATACGCTTTCTCCACTGCCTGTCGTAAAATCATGACACTTCTGGCTTCCGTACGCTTTCTCCACTGCCTATCGTGAAATCGCGACACTTCTGGCTTTCGTACATTTTCTTTACTGCCTGTCGCAAAATCGTGACACTTTTGGCTTTCGTACGATTTCTTTTGTAGCTTGTCGCGAAATCGCGATGCTTCTCCTTTTAGGCTCTTCCCTTTGCTGCATGTCGCGAAATCGCGACATTTTACATGTAACTTTCTCTCTCTTCGAACTTGTCGCGAAATCACGACAGTTATTTTTGCGGACTCTCTCTTCAGCATCATGTCGCGAAATCATGACACTTTTTCGTCCGAACAACTTACTTTGCAGAATGTCACTAAATCGTGACACTTTTCCTTCTCTGCCTTCCTGCACTTTTCGAGTCACGAAAATGCGACATGTCGCGAAATCGTGACACTTTCCATCTGCTCTTCTTCCCTGCCAACATATCGCGAAATTGCGACAGTTTTGCCTGCTTTGTCTCTGTCTTCCAGCATGTCACGAAATCGTGACCCTTTTGCCCAAACTTTCTCTCTCCTCAAACATGTCACGAAATCATGATAGTTTTGCCAGCACTTTCTCTCTCCTCAAACATGTCGCGAAATCGTGACAGTTTTTCCAGCCGTCTGCATACTTTTTCTTACTTGTCTTTTTCTTGATCTTTTGCAACTGCGCTACCCTGATCTTCTTGGAAACTCACTGTCCATGCTGAAACCTTCATCAAGACACATTCTTTGACATCAAACCAAATTGCTTCAAGACCTTCTTGACATCAATGACAACATCTACACTTAGAGTAAAGGCAATGTACCCAATGTACCCAAAATTGCCAACAGAAAATTAAGGACTAAATATGGATATCTCAGTTGCAAATTTCTAAACTCTTGCAGATTATCCATCACCTGTGTTAGTCTAGTTGTCTATCCTAGATGTCAACCCAAATGTCTAGCCGTTCAATCCAAATTTATAGTCTACCAGTTTAGATGTCTAGCTGTCCAACCCAAGCATCTAGTCATTTGACTCAAATGTCTTCCAATTCAAACATCTAGCTATTTGACTTAGACGTTCTTTAGTCTAGACATCTAGCCGTACAACCCAAAAATATAGCCATATGACTCAAACATCCATCAGTTCAGATGTCTAGCCGTCCAACCCAAACATTTAGTCATCTGTCTTAGACGTCTAGTCATCCATCTAGACATCTGATCCAAATGTTCATCAACCTTGATGTCTAGTTGTCTAGTTTAATCTCACCATTAGTTCTAGATGTTTAGCTTTTAGTATCAGATGTCTACCATCTAGATGTCCACCTAAACCTATTTATCCATACTTATTGAGCATAATGACTAGTATAACCATTTTGATCACTCCCTCCTAGATTCTCATCATTACTTCATCTTGGAAAAGTACTTACCCTTGTCTACAATCCACATCAACTTAAGGTGTAGGGTGACGTTGAGGTTGATTTACCAGTTGGGCTGCCATGGAATTCTTAGATGGGACTGCGTTTGCATAGCAATACATGCCAAGGGTCCCAATCAAGGTGAGGTTGTTTTGGGTCACCAAAAATATGGATGCAATGGAGAACTCAACCATAATATGGATGGGCATGTATGACATCGACTATCTAAAAGCAGCGAGGGTGCAACCACAAGGTGCAAGTAGTGAAAACACAAAAAGCAACCCAAACGCATCCTAAAAAGCAAGATGGGAGTGCATATAGTGAATGTGATGATTGAACACCAGGTACAACCAATAAGACACTCATCAAAAAACATAGAAAGTCCATCAAAAAATGGTAGATCAACTGGTGTGCATGTAAATTTACACCAAAAAGTGGTAGATCATTGCTTGTAAATGTAGAAAATCAAGTGGCAGGATATGAACAATGCGATCGAGTTGTGGCAATGAAGGTGTAGAAAATCGATGAGATCATCATCGATAGGTATGCGATGAGCATCTTATGGAGATGTGATTTGGAGTATCAAGGATGTAAAAGAGGGTGGATGACTTTGCTACATGTAGGAGACATCCAAATCGACTGGTGTGCACTTGATTCATTTATGAGTAAGTCAAGTGGTGAGGGATCTGCAAAATTTATCGATGGCCACTGAGAATGGGATGCAAGCAAAAGAAAACAGTGAGAAACATCATTGAAAGATGTTAGAATATCGCTCAAAAAATAAATAAATAGGTCAAGTTGTAGAGGACGATGGATGAGCTATAAGGTGGCATGAGGGTCAACCATCAGTGGATCGCATTACAAAAAAAAGCAGCTACAAGTGAATAGTGTGGAGACGTAAGTGAGTCTAGGAGCTTACAATCGAATGATGTTAAGCAGGAAACCTGATGGGTGGAAACATAGGTGAATCATAGCGATGAGCGAGCACATAATATAGATCACTAATACCATGGAGAAGCCGATCCATCGGTTGGATATGAGTGCAGAGGTGGATCTAAGTTAAGGAGGGTGTGTGTAACAAATATTGGGTGCATGAATGGGGTAGTGGCCACAAAGTTGGGTGAGAGGAAGATATCTGGTTTAGGGGTGGCATAATAGGGAGCCAAACAATGTAGCATATGATATCTATGGGCATCTAGTGTAGTAGGGCGATGGGGTAGAGGTATATAGTTGGTGTGTGACAAACTCGAGACGTGTGCTGAAAAGGGGAAAGCCCATGGTGGAGATGCCTGTAGGGTAGGTGTTTGTAGGCCTGTGTGCGACTATGAAGGGATTCCATAGTGGAGGGTGGGAAAACACCATGGTAAGGTCCATGAAGGGATGGGGTAAATGAAGACCAACACGAACACGAGTTCCATGAGAAAAATAGTCTGTTGCAAGGATGGAAATGGCAGCAACATCAATCAAAAAATTGATTGGATTAATGTAAGATAGATCTAAAACAATCATGCCTATAAGAATTTTATCTTCAACATCTTGAAATTGTTCTTTATTTTCATATTTTGCATGATCTCCAAGAGACAACTTCAATATCACCAGATATAATAACAGTAGTAACATCATCTAAAGGCAAGATGATGGGCATCTCAACCATAGATCTTGGTTCGAGTCCAGGTGTTGATTCATGATTTGGAACACATTCTTCATTAGAAAGAAGAACATCATCAACAAGATCCCATCAATGACCATTTTTGCCATCATGGCAAGTCAGATCTACTAGATTTATGCATAGAGGTTTACATTGGAGAGAGATCTCCTCTAACGAAAGCTTCAAATTCTATAGCATGGTATCAAATGCAAAAGAAGTGTATATAAGAGTAAAATCCATGGAGGATCAACCAATATGATACCAAACTAATATAGAAACTAAGATCTAAGAATCCAAATTATATTCCATTGATAAAACATGTATATTTATAGGCATGAGATGTCTTTACAAATACCATGGTATGACAAATACCATTGGTAATAATGATAAACATACATTTAATCCCATACAATATTTAATGGTAGTTATTGATCCCTATCAATGTATAAGGTACTTCTGGATCCACCAAACTATGTGCATCATAACGTAGTCCTTGGGGTCTTTTCATAGCCACATGTTCCCAGGCCCACACCTATAGCAAAAGGATACAAATGATCCTTGTTCGCTTTGTCATTCATACTTCAAATAACTCTCTATAAGCTTGGGTCAACAAGGCTGGTTCCCATGCAAACACAATTGAATACTCTACTAGGTCCTCCACCATCCCTAGCATATTTCTAGGAAATCGAATGCCTAGTGAATTAGGAAAAATGAAATTTGAAATGAGCATCATTACCATAGCTTGTCTAGGTGATAGTTTGCCAAACATGAAAAGTAGTTCATACATAATACTACCCTTCTTAGTGTTCACATATCTCCACTCTGATCTGAACACTCTTTCCAAAATCAACCCTTTCTTTGCCTCATCTATGACTATCACTCTACACCCTTCAATTGGTAACCGATATATTCGGTATACATCCTCCAAGGTAATAGTCATCTCTTGTAGGTAACTAGAAAGTTCTCTTATCAGGATTTCATCTTTCGATCAGGGTTGATAGATAACCTCTATCAACCTACACTCGTTCCAAGCAAGCCATTCCTGCTAATCCTATCTCACTCAATCACTTCTAGTCGTTGGCATCCAACATACTCCTAGCTTCTTGAAATATTGCTCTAAAGGTGATGGACGACCTAATAATATTTAATGATACTATTTATTTGTTGGAAATATGAGAAATATTTATTGTCATTGATGTCAAGAGTTAGTTTTAGTGAGAAGTACAAAAGGAAGGATGTCAGGAGTCATTTCAATAATCAGTGCAAGAGAAAGATTGCTTCTAGGCCTAAGGAAAAAGATGAGGTCTAAAGAGAAAAAGGAAGGCCCGAGAAAATAATATTATTATAATATTAAAGGTCTAAGGTTGAGACCTAAAGATTTAAATTAATTATAATAATTTCATTATAAATTATTTTATAATTTAATTTAATTAACTTTAAAGTTATTAAGTTAATTTTAAATTAATTATAATAAAATATAAATTAGTTTATGATTTAATTTAATAACCCTAAGGTTAGGGTTACAAAGGAAAAACAAGCAAAGTCAAGGTGCCAATGTCGATTACCTCTTCCACCCACCGACGTGTTAAAAGGGAGAGCAAAATTCATATTAATACCATATGCATTGGAGAGAAAAAAATATCATTCGAATAAATTAAAATTGAAGTGCATGCAATTTGTGCGAACTGTGTGAAAGAAGAGGAGAAGAGGACAAAGTTTTGAAAACGTGGCAGTCATCGAGTGGATAAAGGGAATACACTTGAAGATTGGATGCCAACCATGGTGGTTGGGCCAATGACAAAAAGCTATGGCTTAAGGCGCTAGTAGGTGAAAGGTTTCGTGATCGAAACCTGGTGACAAATTTTTTCTAAGGTGAATGTGTTAAAGGTTTTTGGTTTGGGTGCCAAGGGAAGATTCAAGGCACACAAGGTGCCTTTTGGTGCCAAGGTGAGCGCCTAGCTCACGTGGCACATGGGCCATGACTAGGACGCTATGGAGGGCACAAGCGGGGTTTCGGATCCCACCGAGAGTAAGGTATTTATTTTTTTTTAAAATATTAAATTGCTTCTAAGGTTTATAAGGTGGCATGAATGATTTTTACTAAGGGGGAGTTATAAGGTCTTTGAGGGTTAATTGTTTTATTATGTTTTCTAAAAAGTGAATTTAAATATGAGTTATAAGGTTTCGAGGATTAATTGTTTTATTGTGTTTTTTGAAAAGTGAATTGAAATACGAGTTATAGGGTTTTGAGGATTAGTTGTTTTATTGTGATTTTTGTAAAGTAAATTCAAATAGGAGTTATAAGGTTGATAAAGGGGATTATATTTTTAATTGAGATAAGCTATGATGTGTTAAAAAGATAAGGGTTTATAAAGAAAATTATTGTGATTATTTTCTTTACACATATTGTTGGCTTGCATTTTGAAGTGTGGAGATTATAAGGTGTAATAAATATTTATTGCTATGTATGGTGAAATATTTTGAGGGATCAAATTGAGTGAATGATTGAGAAGACATTGCTATCTAACCTTTGAAATTGGCAAAGAATTGATTGTGATTGAGATAGGTGTTTGAGGTCAAATCTTCTCCAAACAAAGAGGTAAGGGCACATTATCATTGAGAGTGATTGTTGGATGTTGTAAATGCTAAGTTGGAGTGAAAAAGATTGTTTGATAAGCATTGTTGAGTTTGGTTTTATGGAATGAAATTTGATACTAGAAACCTTGTTTGATAAGCATTGTTAGAAATATTGAAGTAAGCTTTCATATGATTGAACTAGGGTTTGTGAAAGATCATGAGTATCATTGTTATGTGAAGTTGAGAACTATCTTGAACTAGGGTTTGTGAAATATCATGAGTATCATTGTTATGTAAGATTGTTTGATAAGCATTTTTGGAAATAATTGAGTGAGTGTTCATATGCTTGGACTAGGGTTTGTAAGCAAGGAGTGTTTCATTGAGTGATTGATTGAGTAGATTTAATTGAGCCTAGTCAAGTGGAAGTGTTGAAGTGATAGTTCAAGTTCTGTGTAAAAAATTGATCTATATTATAAATTGATTTGAGAAAGAGATTGAAAGTGATTGAGCATTGTTGTGAGTGCGAAGCATATTGAGTCTTTAACAATTCTCTATATGTTTCTGTGAGATTAAAAAAGCATCTGTGTGAAGCTTGTTTGTGTGATTGAAGAAGTTTTTTGTAATAGATTGAGTTGAGTTGAGTAAGTTTTTATGGGAGCTTACAATCATATTGGACAAGTTCTAGTAAGAACTTATTGATAGATTTGAGGTAAGTCTTGGTGAAGACTTGTTGAGTAGATTGGACAAGTTCTAGTGAGGACTTATTGAGCAGATTTGAGGCAATTCTTGGTGAAGACTTGTTGAGTAGGTTGGAAAAGTTCTATAGAGGACTTGTGGATAGATTAGTGTGAGCTTTTGTGGAAGCTTACAATGCAAATTTGAGACAAGTCTTTGAGAAGACTTGAGAGCAGAGTTGATTGATTGATTTGTTTAAACCTTGAGTTAAGGTTTAGGGAAGATCTAGAAGAGTTGATTTGAGATTGAGATGATATTTGTGTTAAGGCTTGAGGATAGATATTGAGAATATTTGTGCTAGATCAAAGGATTCGTGTAGATTCAAAGACAGAGATTGAGCAAATTTGTGCTAGATCGAAGGATGGTGTTTAGTGTAGTTTTGAGGACAAATATTGAGCAAATTTGTGCTAGACCAAAGGACTATGTTTAGTACAAATTTGAGATAGAGTTGAGAGCAAGCTTTGGAGGTGACAAAGTATAGAGGATCAAATTCTCCAGTGGATAGAGGTCCATTAGCTAGGGCAGTAAAGATAGGTCTTCTAAGTGAGGGTAGGATTCTTCAGTGGATAGAGATCCATAAGCTAGTGCAGTGGAGGCAGTAGTTCTTCTATAAGATCACCATCCAGAGCAGAGGAGGAGTTCTCCTATGGATATAGATCCATGAACTTGATTAGGGGATTGGTGTCTCCTTTGGACAAAGGTCCATAAACATTGTAATAGGGAAAGGTTTCCCAAGAGATTTGTTGAGAAAATTTTAGTGAAAGATTTTTTTCGTGGAGTATCCAACATTGGGTGAACCACGTTAAATTGGTGTCTCTAGTGTGTGTGATGATTTATGCATTGCTTTGGTTATTGCTATTTATATTGCCATTGATTATCTTGGATAATATTGTTTGGGAAAGAAAAGTAAAAAGTGATCTTATACTATTCACGCCACTCTCATTATAAGCTTGTGTTCTTCAATTGGTATCATAGTTGGTTCCTTCGGATTAATAGCTTGAAGGAAGATCTTACAAGAACACAAATGGCAAAGAAAGGTAAAAGTAGAACCATGAAACATAAGAAGAAAATAACACACATGGTCATGAAATAAAAGGAAGATGAATTTAATGTTGTTTTTTTGGGAGGAGAAATAGAAATAGATTCAAGAGATGAATCAAGCAGTGGAGGAAAGGCCATATTGATAAATTTTTGTACCATATGTAGGAAGACAAGTCACCATGCAACTTATTGTCCAGAAGAAGGTGAAGAGTGTTTTGTTTGTGTTCAACTCGATCATTATGCAAGTTATTGCAATGGGTTTAGTAGCAATGAATATGAATATGATACCTTCAAAATTGAAGACCTAGAGGATGGTTCAGAAAAAGACAACAGGGATAATTAAAATAGGTATGAAGAAGAAATTCTACTTTGAACAATAGAAGAAAATGCTCCTATTGAAGACCAAAGAAAAGAGAGAAATTTAGAAAAATAAGAGGAATCCACTCTTAAGGAACTTGTTGAGTTGAAAAAGGAGAAATTAGAATTAAAGGCTCAAATACAAGAAGATGAGAGATGTAAGACAAAACTTCTACAAGATCTCTTTGAATTGAAAGATAAGGTTGAAAAGATAAGGAGAATTGAAAAAGGTATGTTTGATCAGTCAAAATTAAAAGAGCTAGAATGTGAATGACTTATTGTTGACCTTGAAGAATTAAAAAGGAAGAACTCAAGATTAAGGGATCAAGCTCAAGAAGATGAGAAAGCAAAAGCAAAGTTTCTACAAGAGCTCACTGACTTCAAAATTAAGCTTAAAGAGGCAAGGAAAATTGAAGAAGGTATGGCTAAAAAATTAAAGATAAAATATTTGGAGTGTGAAAAATTAGAACATGAGATAGTTTCACCAAGGATGGAAGTGAAAGACTCTAAGGACAAGCTACACAAGGTTGAGAAAAATTTAAAATCCTTGGACAGGATTATCAGTGCACAAATATTATTAGTCACCAAAACAGGACTTAGATTTGAAGAAGAACAAGGGAAACAAGAAGAAAAAAAGGAGAGTCAAGCTCAAGCACCAAAGAAGAAGAAGCTTGAAAAGAAGAAAGTGAAAGAGAGAGTGAGACTTCTAAGGATAAATTTGACAATAGAAAGTTCAACAAGGAAAGAAACAATGCACAAATGAGGAATAGATGGAACAAAAAATAGGATAGGGTAGAAGAGACTAAGAGACCAATGGGGTAAAGACAAGGTAGTTTCAATGACCGATGCTTATCATGTCATAGGTTTGGGCACAAGGCTTCACAGTGTAGGACACATGGAAGAAAAAAATATGGAAATTTAAAAAACATGCATTTTTTTCAAGGGTATTGTTACTCTTGTAATCAGTTTGGTCACAAGGCAGTTAATTGCAGGGTTAGTGATAGGAATGGACATGGTTTCACCAGGAGGGACTACTAGAAATTTGCACCTTCAAGGAATCACAATATTAAGTTTTATAAGTGCAATAATGTTGGGCATATAGCTAAGTGGTGTAAAACATAATTTCTAGAACTTCCAAGGATAGGCAAAAAAGAGGATTCTCAAAAGGTTCAAAAAGGTATGACTTCAAAGGTATGGAAAAAGGTGGAAAAAAGTAAAGATCAGTGCATGCTGGGAGTAGAAATACTCCCACCCCAGAATTAACCACCTGAAGATGAGGTGGGGGAGGGGCCAAGCTAAGAGTCTCATTCTTAGCTCCAAGACCTAAAGGTGACCCTTTGCCATTGATATAAAAGGGGGAGAGATTTGAGTTAGGGGGAGAGCATTCAGTCAGAGGAAGCAATTTATCAGGGGAGCATAACAGAAAAAGGTAAAGGAAATGATAAAAGGTGAATGGGTTACCATCAATGAAAATGGAGAGATTGTTGGAAATATGAGCAATATTTGTTGTCATTGATGTCAAGAGTTAGTTTCAGTGAGTAGTACAAAAGGAAGGATGTTAGGAGTCAATTTCAGTAATCAGTGCAAGAGAAAGATTGCTTCTAGGCCTAAGGAAAAAGATGAGGTCTAAAGAGCAAAAGGAAGGCCCAAGAAAATAATATCATTATAATATTAAAGGTCTAAGGTTGAGACCTAAAGATTTAAATTAATTATAATAATTTCATTATAAATTAATTTATAATTTAATTTAATTAACTTTAAAGTTTTTAAGTTAATTATAAATTAATTATAAAAAATTATAAATTAGTTTATAATTTAATTTAATAACCCTAAGGTTAGAGTTACAAAGGGCAAGCAAGCAAATTCAAGGTGTCGACATCGATTACCTCTTCCACCCATCGACGTGTTAAAAGGGAGAGAAAAATTCATATTAATACCATATTATTTGGAGAGAAAATATTATCCTTTGAATAAATTAAAATCGAAGTGCATGCGATTTGTGCGAGCTACGTGAAAGAAGAGGAAAAGAGGATAAAGTTTTGAAAATGTGGTAGTCATCGAGAGGATAAAGGGAAGATGCTTGGAGATTAGTTTCCAACCGTGGTGGTTGGGCCAACGGTAGGCGCTGTGGCTTAAGGCGCTAGTAGGCGAAAGGTTCTATGATTGAAACCCGACGACAAATTTTTGCTAAGGTGCATGTGTTAAAGGTTTTTGGTTTGGGTGCCAAGGGAAGATTCAAGGCGCACAAGGTGCATTTTGGTGCAAAGGCGAGCGCCTAGCTCACATGGAATGTGGGCCACGACTAGGGCATTGTGGAGGGTGCAAGCAGGCTTTCGAATCCCACCGAGAGCAAGGTATTTAATTTTTTTTAAATATTAAATTGCTTCTAAGGTTTATAAGGTGGCATGAATTATTTTTACTAAGGCGGAGTTATAAGGTCTTTGAGGGTTAATTTTTTTATTGTTTTTTTGAAAAGTGGATTGAAATAGGAGTTATAAGGTTTTGAGGATTAATTATTTTATTGTGTTTTCTGAAAAGTGAATTGAAATAGGAGTTAAAAGGTTTTAAGAATTAATTGTTTTATTGTGATTTCTGAAAAGTAAATTTAAATAGGATTTATAAGGTTGATAAAGGGGATTATATTTTTAATCGAGATAAGCTATGATGTGTTAGAAATATAAGGGTTTATAAAGGAAATTATTGTGATTATTTTCTTTACACATATTGTTGGCTTGCATTTTGAAGTGTGGAGATTATAAGGTGTAATAAAGATTTATTTCTATGTATGGTGAAATATTTTGAGGGATCAAATTGAGTGAATGATTGAGAAGACATTGTTATCTAACCTTTGAAATTGGAAAAAAGTTGATTGTGATTGAGACAGGTGTTTGAAGTCAAATCTTCTTCAAACAAAGAGGTAAGGGCACATTATCCTTGAGAGTGATTTTTGTATGTTGTAAATACTAAGTTGGAGTGAAAAGGATTGTTTGATAAGCATTTTTGAGTTTGGTTTTCTAGAATGAAAGTTGATACTAGAAACCTTGTTTGATAAGCATTGTTGAAAATATTGAAGTAAGCTTTCATATGCTTAAACTAGGGTTTGTGAAATATCATGAGTATCATTGTTATGTGAAGTTGAGAACTATCTTGAACTAGGGTTTGTAAAATATCATGAGTATTATTGTTATATGATATTTTTTCATAAGCATTGTTGGAAATAATTGAGTGAGTGTTCATATGCTTGGACTAGGGTTTGTAAGCAAGGAGTGTTTCATTGAGTGATTGATTGAGTAGAGTTGATTGAGCCTAGTCAAGTGGAAGTGTTAAAGTGATAGTTCAATTTTTGTGTAACAAATTGATCTATATTTTGAATTGATTTGAGAAAGAGATTGAAAGTGATTGAGCATTGTTGTAAGTGTGAAGCATATTGAGTCTTTAACAATTATCTATATGTTTCTATGAGATTGAACAAGATTATGTGTGAAGCTTGTTTGTGTGATTGAAGAAGTTTTTTGTAATAGATTGAGTTAAGTTGAGTAAGATTTTATGGGAGCTTACAATCAGATTGGACAAATTCTAGTAAGGACTTGTTGAGCAGATTTGAGGTAAGTCTTGGTGAATACTTGTTGAGCATATTAGACAAGTTCTAGTGAGGTCTTGTTAAGCAGATTTGAGGTAAGTCTTGGTGAAGACTTGTTGAGGAGGTTGGACAAGTTCTAGAGAAGAATTATGGATATATTAGTGTAAGCTTTTATGGAAGCTTACAATGCAAATTTGAGACAAGTCTTTGAGAAGACTTGAGAGCAGAGTTGATTGATTGATTTGTTCAAACCTTGAGTTAAGGTTTAGAGAAGATCTAGCAGAGTTGATTTGAGATTGAGACAAGCTTTATGTTAAGGGTTGAGGATAAATTTGAGGATAGAGATTGAGCATATTTGTGCTAGATCGAAGGAATGTGTTTAGTGCATATTTAAGGATAGAGATTGAGCAAATTTGTGCTAAACCGAAGGATTGTGTTTAGTGCAGATTTGAGGGTAGATATTGAGCAAATTTATGCTAGATCGAAGGAATGTGTTTAGTAAATATTTGAGACAGAGTTGAGAGAAAGATTTAGAGGTGATAGAGTATAGAGGAAAATAGTCTCCAGTGGATAGAGGTCCATTAGCTAGGGTAGTAAATATAGGTATTTTGAGTCAAGGTAGGAGTCTTTAGTGGATAGAGATCCATAAGCTAGTGTAGTGGAGGCAATAGTTCTTCTAGAACATCACCATCGTGAGCATAGGATAAGGAGTTCTTCTGTGGATATAAATCCATGAACTTGATTAGGGGATATGTGCCTCCTTTGGACAGAGGTCCATAAACATTGTAATAGGGAAAGGTTTCCCAAGAGATCTGTTGAGAAAATTTTAATGAAATATTTTCTCCGTAAAGTAGCCCACATTGGGTAAACCATGTTAAATTGGTGTATCTATTGTGTGTGATTATTTATGAATTACTTTGGTTATTGCTATTGATATTGCCATTGATTATATTGGATAATATAATTTGGGAAAGACAAGTAAAAAGTGGTATTATATTGTTCATCCCCATCTCAGTATAAGCTTGTGTTCTTCATTCTTCTACCCCACCTTCTCGACTCATTTTGACATTATGAGAAGCCATTTTATTTATTTATTACAGGGTGTGTAATAGTAGATCAATGAGAAAAAATAGAAGGATCAAGAAGAACACTATGGGGTTTGCCTCAAGCATGATTATTATAAATAGTGCAAACTCTAAAACTAGCATAACCATGTTGGACTCCATGGGTAGTTTAGTAGGTTGATCCTTCTTGCCGTGAAATAAAATTTATCAAAAGCTTAACTTGTTTTCTCAAAAAATACAACATGCCTAACCAACCACCAGTTTGTTAAACTATTTAATTGGTCATAACTTGATTGTCTTGAGTCTAATCATTCATCCTCTATAGATCATGTTTCAATTGAATCTTAAGTCATTTATTGCTAATATTATTGTAATTGTTTAGGGATTCATTGTACTTCTTCATACTTAAAACCCTCTTATTTCTTCATGCATTTTATATCTTATATCAATGCATTTTTCGATGATTCCATCAATCTATCGTGGACAGACTATTTATGTGCCATATTCTTGGGTACCTTTTTCAACTCCAACTATTATTACTTTGTTGAAAATTATGTTTACCTTGAGCCAAGCATTATCCCCTCTTTACACCTGTCACCACGTATCAAAATTCTCCTAAATTAGGATTCCTTTCAAAAATTTATCTTTTCATTTTAATGCATAGGAGGCCTTCGAGTAAAAGGTTTAAAATAATCTAGTAAATGTCTTTACCCTAAATACTCCTATGCAGGTATTAACACCACATGCACATTGTAGTGGGGCTATCCCACATTTAAATAGTGTATAATGCAATATTAAACTTGACCACCATCCTAGTGGTCAGGTGACATACTATAGTGCGATGATGATGATAGGTATCTGGTGGCATCTCAGGTGTAACTCCCCACAAAGTGTTATTTTAGAGAATATTTCATGTGGTATTGGTATGGTGACCCCATATCCATTATGATGGTCTTCCATTGAATCTGTCCTTGCATTATTTCGCTACCAACTTCTGTCCAAAGTCCATGTTTGTATTCAAAGACCGCTTAGTCTCTTCAATCCAATAAATATAATATAAAACATTTTTTTGTTGATCATCTGATCTAAGACTTCCCATATTATAGTCGAAATTTCTTAATTTTCTTCATTGAGGTCCAATTCTAGATAACCGTCTTTGAATCCTAACATAAAATCTAGGTTTTGAACCTTTTGAGCTATCAATTTACCAACTATGGTGTTGGTACCATTTGTTTGACTTGAGCAACATTGTGCTCTTATTCTATCATCATCTTGCTATAGTAGATATTTTACTAGCATTCTATTGCTAGCCTAGCTCTGATACCAACTGTAACGACCCCACTCATTACCCAACTCAAATCAACCCAAGAGAGAGAGTAATTTTTTTTTATCATAACACAATTTTTCCTTAAAGTAAAATTCATAATCATGGATCATTATATGATGCAATCAAGCTAACTTGTTCCCATTCATTAATGCAATAAGATACCACGAGATTTACAACATGGTCAATGTCAAATCTTGTGATAGGAGTGACCAAATCCTATCAAACATTATGTACATTTTTTAAATAAAAAAATCCAAGGTATTTATCAACTTATTATAGTTTACAATTCATCCCTTGAAATATTTGTCTCTCCTTTAATTAAGTATGTGGAATTAATTAACTAATAAAAATATTATATGTGAAACTTATTCCTTAATTGCTCTTATCATTGTCATTACATGATAATCATCATATCTCATATATCATTAAACAATATAACAAGGTTGCCACATTCATTCATATATGATAGAAACAAAAATTCTCTCTGAACATTGCATGTAAGCATAAATAATTGTATCACTATTCAAATGAATATCATTTTAGTAACCTTCTTATAGAAAGGTAAATACAACATCCATACTAATTCTATAAAACATCAATTGCAAGATCACAAGATAAATATTCATAACACATCATATATCTTGGGAAAACCCCATAGGGAAAAACCCAACCTCAAAATATGTATCCTCACGTTTCATTAATTATTTTGTCTCAATTTACAATGATATAAGGAATCCTAAAGATCCTTTTCCAACCATCATTAATTACATTGGTATGGGAATATCCCATACATTTCTATTTTTAGGTCATCATTACAATTGAAACACATAAATGAAATATTCATTGGATTCATATACATTGAGAATAGAGAGAACCTCATAGTTCCCTCAAGAATGAATCTCACATTCATTCTTCAAGACTAGATATCATTATATCATTCAATCTAGCATGGATTGAAGGTCATGTAACATAAGATAAAAGTCTTATAATATAAGAAGAGACCCCATAATCCCTTCAATAATAGATTCCACATCCATTCCATCTAAATACATTCATTTTTCCACAAAATGAATTCTCTAGTGCACACATGCATTCATCATCAAATGTAATTTTATGCAACCACACTACATTAGGAAATCCCATAATTTCCTCAAGAATGAAATACCCATCCATTCTTCCTAAATTAGACATTTTACCACAACATTGTCATATCGTTAATTTACAATCTCTTCACAAATTGTATAGGAAGGATCTAGGAATGAATGATTTTCTACCATAAGAAGACTAAAATGACCATGGCCCAATTTTTCCTCCTTCTAGTACCCCATTGGCCCAATTTTTCTCCTTCTAGTACCCCCTTGGCTCAATATTTCTTTCTCTTCTAGAAGCCAACTTAGTTTTATTTAAACTAATATGTTAATAATTAGGCCATATGTAATTAATTTACTTTTCCAATTTTTTTTATCATTTTGCACCTATAAAATGATTAATTAATTACCATTTAGGTACAAAAGACAATTAGGTTAATTTAAACCATAATCAATGTCAATTATTGACATTATCCTTTTTGATGAATCTTTTGCAGGAATTTATCTCTATCAAGCATCTTGATTTTGGTGGTTGATTTTCCCACCATTCTTGAGAGTACCTATGCCTGTAAATCAATGATACATCAACAAAATATCACTCATTAGATTAGAAATTATAAAACATGATCAAATATACAAACTCTGATTAGGGCTATCTAGGGAGGGTTGTGACAATTAGCACCCCTTATATTCCATGAGATAGTAATCATGTCTCATTAGGGGTTTTTGGTCCCTCCTTAAATTACCAATATCATTTTATTGTTTGGTAAATATAAGCTCATCCAACTTAGATTGTGTTCCTTTCTCTATGTTTGCTTTTACTTCCCTGGCTCTTGCTTGATAATTTAAAGGTTTTCCTCTTTTTTCCTTATTAGTATCAAGGGTAAGTCATATTACTATATTCTTTAATATTATTTCTCAAATTTCTTTTTCATTGGATTTATCCTCTCTTGGCTCTACTAAGAGAGATTTTGACTTATCATGCTCATTTTATGGTATTTTTCTTGTTAATGGTAAAGGTATTAACATCTAACACTATATTTTCTCTACCACTTTCCTTCTCCTAAATGGTGCATGGTGCTTCAAGAGAGTCTTCAAAATTTTATAAGGCATATTCCTTAGGTTCAGTAAGAATGTTCATCCCTAAATCGAGTTCAAACTAAGTAGATGGTTTCTTATTAATATTTTATTTTTGTTGTACTATGTTCTCTAAGCTATGATTTACTTATTCTCCATAGGCTAAAGCCTCAAAATACCTACTTACTAGTGTCGAATATTTATTTACTTTCATTTGTTTGAATGTAATTTTAGAAAATTAAAAACCATCCTCATCCGTATCCATTTGTAAGTTTCTCTTACAGTTTTCTACATATATTTTTATTTCTATTCTTAGGGCACAATCTCTCAATATGCACCACCTCATGAAATATTCTACTTCTAAAAGATATATTTTTATAATCCATGGTTTAGGTCCACAACTTACCCCTTTACTTAAGAATGATTGATTTTGATAAATGTTTATTATATCAATCATGACCAATATCTGAGCATAATAACCAAGACTCTTTCTTTTGTGGTTTATAAAATCTCAAAGAATTATCCCTAAGTGTTAACTATTGCCTTGAAGATATCACTTCTAGAATTCAATTAGGAATCCATACATCTTGATCTAGACCTGTACTAGAGATACCATTATGTTTTCAGGTGCAAAGCCTTCATACCAACAGGTAAGGAAGATTCCTTTACTTCCCATAAACCAACGACCTGTTTTAAGGATTCTATATCTTTTCACCCTAGAAAAAAAATGGCTAGAAAGTAACCTTTGGGAAGAAAGGATAGACTCACTCCTAAAGACTTCCATCTCCTATCAATCCATTTTCTCAAAGTCGAAGCCCTTGGTCAAGACCAATTAAATTTACAAATTATTGCCTTATATTTAAGCAATAAGGACCATTGATCTATGAGGTCCTCCCTAACCTCTATTACTAGAGATGGATCTAAGAATTTAACTATAAATTCATCTATGGGAAGGACACTATAACTCAATATCTACTAAAATTTAATACTATATCCTATAACAATTATATTATTTGAAAATAAACCTACAATATTTGCATGTAAAACTTTGAAGATAATGAAGGGGTGAATTAAACTTAGCTAAAAAAATCTACCACGAGATAAAAGTCCTACCTCACTAATGCCTAGCCCTTCATTTCTTCTCCCATCATCCAAACCCTAGCTAACAAATATTTACAATTTTATTCCTGACAACTTGAAAATTTGTCATCGTCCTTGTTTTGAATGTCTAACTTCAAAGGATTGTATCTTTATCAATATTGCTCAAAATCCTTCACACGACCACTCATTTTAATGCTCTTTAATTTTTGCACAAGTTGATCGAAGAACCATATGAATTGGACAACCCTTTGCAAAGATATGGTTCCTAAAAGACGAAGTTTTTTTCTAGAAATATTTTTACTAACGTTGCTCTTGTTTTGGATGACTATCTTCAGATAGACATATATCCCCCAGTATTTCTTGGATTATTTTGTATAACAAATTATTTCAAATATCTTCAAATCTCACACAATATGGTGCAAGAATCATCTGAATAAGACAACTCTATGCAAAGATATAGCTCCTATGTGTCCAAGAGTTAGACATGGAAATATTTTTTTTTTTTTGTAGAAAATACCCCAAATGGGATGCCACTTTTTGGGTAAGTCCCAAGGAGGCAGAGGTATCTATTCCTCCAAAAATACCTAGGGCTCGCACCTAGCCTGCTCCCTTTGGCACACTCAACGAGCATGCCTAAAACAACAAAAACAATAACAAACAAACACAAAAACAATAACAAACAAACACAAAAACACAAACAAACACAAAAAACACAACAACATCAAAAAACAAAGATAAACAAACAAACAAACAAAATAAATAAAAACCACAAAACAAACAAAAACATCATAAAAACATAAAAACAATAAAAAACTAAAAAAAGAAACAAACAAATAAATAAAAATAAAATAAAATAAAAAATAGCAACAAAACACAAAATACAAAACACAAAACACAAAATAAAACCATAAAAACAACAAAACAACACAAACACTTAAAAAAACACAAAAACAAAAACATGAAAAACAACAAAAACACAAAAAAAAAGAAAAAACACAAAAACATATAAAACAACAAAAACACAAAAAAATAACTAAAACAACACAAAAAAAACAGTACAAAAACACACACACACCCCTCGAAAAACTAAAAAAAAAGAAAACAAAAAAAACAAAACACAACTACGACCTTTCTAGGCCAAAAGACTTTTAAGGCAAGATTCAATAGAGGAAACATAAGAAAGATATGTCTAAGCTAGGGAACTAAAATACCCTAACCGAACCAAAGAGAAGCAAAAAAAAAGCAAAAAGGAACTAGGTACCTCTAGTACTAGAGCCATCCAAAGAAAGGATAAAAATTTGAGCTTCTCTTATTTGTGAAGCCCACCATCTGGGAGGGTGGTCGTAGCAAGTAAGATAACCTTTGTAACTTTGTCCAATACCTAATTATCTAAAGCATCAATATTCCTATTCTATTCTCTAACCACATGATTGTAATCCACTTCCAAGAAGCCCATCTGGTTTAATTGAATATTCTCAACAATCCTTTTTATTCTCTAATCAACCTGATGATTCTTAGGAGTCTTTAGAAAATTAATCATGAGTTGGGAGTCAGATTCAACCAAAATATTTTCCTATCCAACATTAGCAGTCTCTTTAAGGCCTTTAAGGATACCATACCCCTCTACAAGGTTATTGGAAAGGATACCCAAATTCTTAGCAAAAGTGAAAACCAAGGAGCCATATGAAAGTCTACTAATTTCTCCTGCACTAGCTTTTCCAGGGTTCCCCTAGAGGATCCATAGATATTGAATTTTCTATAATCCTTAGGAGGAGGCTACCAATTCCTTGTTCTTTCCATCTTACAATTACTCACATTCCCTTTAAGATGATTGCCCTTATAAGAGTTAATATTCAATCTTTGCATCACTTGATCCCACCTTTGGTGGGATTTTTGGGGGTGATTAAGGAGCTATTGGATTGATTAAGCTAAGTTGGAAATGGTATTTTTATAGATATAGTAAATATCCTTTATTTCTTGATTGAAAATCTGATTGTTCCTTTCATTCCAGATATTCCACGCTAGAATGGTAGAACCCATCCAAACTAACTGTCTAATGAAATTATCAACATCCTCCTGTTTAGGCCAATCCCTCCAAAGTTGTTCAAAAGTAGAAAAATTGGACCATTGTAAGCCAATTAAGATGGCTATTCTCCTCCATAACTGAGAGGCTAAGGTACACTCAATAAAAATATGGCTAAGAGTTTCCACATTCTCTCCACACATTTTGCATCTAAAAGGGCCATGAAAACCATGTTTTACAAGTTGCTCACATGTTATCACCCTACGATGCAATAAAAGACAAGTTAAGAACCCCACCTTAGGCCAGAGATTTTGAGCCTACAACTAAGAAAATATGTGATAAAATTGATTGGGATTATTATGGCATAAGGCCAAATAACCTTGAGCAATTGAATACTCACTCTTAGTAGTGTTGTTCCATCCAAAACAATATTTATCATGGGACCAAGAGAGATCTCATATGCAGGATGTGTTGGATGTCTTGTCTTTCAATTTCTAGAATTTGAATAGGTCAGTACTCAATAGGGATCCAATATCTACCAATATCTAAATTACTAGTATGGTATTGATAGTAATTAGCCACCTTTATCCAATTAGTTCGGTGAAGCTCCTCCAATCGGGAAACTGAGTTATCAAAGGTTGGTGACCATCCCAAGAATCTATTAAAAATTTGCCTGCTGACCATTATGAATGATCCAAAGTAACTTCTTCTTAATAAAATCCTCACCATTCTTAAGAACTACTAAAATGGGAGAACCTTTGGTAGGCAATTTATAGTGAATAATGTCTTTAGGACTTTTATTTTCAGCATATTTAGCACGAAGATTATTTGCCCAAAGGGCATTGGGGTTATGTAAAATCCTCCAATATAATTTAGTAGCTAAAGCTTTGTTGTTATTAATAGCAGATTAGAATCCTAACCTTCATTCTTAAGAAGACATAAAGTGTCCCATTTCACCAAGGCCCATTTTATTTTCTCCTTAGTACCACTCTAGAGGAACCGATGATTAATTTGATCCAATTATCGAAGAACAACCTTTGGGATATTCAACATGGTAGAAACATAAATAGGTATATCTTGAAGGACAGATTTTACCAAGGTAATTTTACCCCCAAAAGAAAGCCACCTATTGGTCCACTTTCCAATTTTCTTCTTAACTTTTTCCAACAACCAATTCTAGTATTTATTTTTCTATCTTTGAGTATTTATAGGGATGCCTAAATAAGTGATCAAAATGGAGGTCTTATTATATTTTAATTTATCCAAGACCATGGATTCTTGTCTGGTAGAGCAGTGAAAGAAAATGACTTTAGAATTGTCTTCATTGATCAATTGCCCTATAGCATTATTAAAACAACTAATGATTTGCTTAATTTTAGAAGCTTCCTTAACTGTAGCTTTACCTAACAGAGTAGAGTCATCAAAAAATTGAAGATGAGATATAGGCCTAGCTCCATGAGCAATAGTAACTCCCTCAAGGGTTTTCTTGTCTCTATTATTGGTTATAGTCCTACCCAAGTATTTAGCAAGAACGATGAATACATAAGGGGAGAGGAGGTCACCTTACCTAATATCCTTAGAAGCTGGGAATAGTTATGAAGGCCTGCCATTTATAAGATCTGAGTAGGATACCAAAGAGATACAACCCATAATCCAGTCCATCCAATCTTGAGAGAAACCAATTGCCTCAAAACTTTGATAAGGAAGTGCCAATCCACTCTGTCATAAGCTTTGAATAAGTCTAAATGAATGAACATAGAAGGATATTTTTGCATTTCCATGGAATGGATGGCTTATTGAGAAAGAACTATCTCATATACTATTTGAAACCATTATGCATAACCTACTTGTTCAAGGGAAATAATCTTATGCAAAAGAGGCTTTAACCTTTTTGCCATAATCTTAGTAATTATTTTGAGAAGAACACTACATAAAGTAATAGGTATAAAAGCTGAGATATGATAAGCCTTTTGAGTTTTTGGGACAAGAGTTATATAAGTTTTATTGATAACCTTCAAAATTTCTTTGGCTTTCCTGGCTTCTTCCACCACCTCTAATAAATTAGCATGAAATATATCCCAAAACTCTTGGTAGAACTCAATGGTAAAACCATCTGGACCTAGGGTTTTTTCTTTTTGCATTTAAAAAACCACATGTTGAAGCTCATTAATAGTAACAAGAGCAGTCAAAATAGAGTTCTCCTCAGAAGTGATAAGAGAAGGGATCACTTGAAGAACAATATATTGAGAAGTCGAGTCAAGAGGAGTAGAAGCAAAAAGATTGGAAAATTAATTCACAATAATAGAGTTCATGCCATCCCAAGTGTAGACAACCTCTCTAGAATTAGAATTAAGGGAAGGAATAAAGTTGTGATATATTTTAGATAGAAGATATTTGTGGAAGAAATTTGTGTTTTGATCTCCTTCTTTGAGCCATTGAATTCTAGATTTTTGCTTCCATAAGAGTTATCTTTTTTTCCATTCCTCTAACTGAGCTATGAGTCTAATTTCATCTGTACTTATGCTCTCTGTGAGGCCATATAAATGGATTTTATTATTAAAATTTTCAATTTGAGTAATAAATTCATGTTTTTTTGTTGAACATCCCCAAACTCCTTACAATTCCAAGTCTTGATTTTGGATTTAATATATTACAATATTTTGGCAAAATAGTACATCTTAGTCCCATATCTTGGTTTACCTTCCTTCCACCATTGTTGCACTTGAGGTCTGAAGGAACTGTCTCTAAGCCACATTAACTAAAATTGAAAAGGAGAGAAACTCACATTGGTTTTCTAAATTTATGCCATGACTGACCAGTGATCTGAACCAACATTGTTAAGAGTCTTCACTTTAGAAATATAACCATGGATTAATAAATGATCAGAGAGTAGGAACCTATCCAATCTCTCCATTATATAAGCTAAGCCTTGCCTTATGTTAGACCAAGTCATAAGGCCATTATTTGGTTGGATGTCTACAAGATGAAGGTTTGTAATATATTCATTCATGAGGTCAATGCTCCTATCCAAATTTCTATTTACCCCCATTTTCTCATCTAGAGAGAGGATGGTATTGAAATATCCTCCTATCAAGATCCAAGCTTCAAGAAAATGAGAGATAATATAAGTTATATCCTTCCACTGTATTCTATTTTCCTCTAAAAAAGTCAAAGCATAAACAATTATGCAAAGCATAATTTGGTTGGATTGTCTACTTTGAATAGCTATAGCCAAAAGACCTCGATTTCCAACCATATGATGAATAACTACCTCTTTTAGGTCCGAAAGGTAAGAAATACCACCAGAAGTCCCCTGGGAACTGAGGAAAACAACTTTTCTAGCTGGCCAAATTTTACTAGCAATTGAATCCATTTCCTCTATTAACATCTTCATTTCTTGAAGGAAAACAAGATGAGGATGGTTTATATGAATAATTCTTCTAATTTCATTTTGTTTTGAAAGAATCCTTTTGAGTCCTCTAATATTTCAAGTGATGATCTTCATTAATACTAGGGCTAAAATAGTTGGTAAATAAATTAATATTACCTTCCTCTACAATATTTTCACCTTATTTTACCATATTATGTTAATTGGTCTTGCGACCTACCTTTTTATTAGAATCCATCTTCAGTTTTTTTTCCCATTTCTTGACTTACTCCAATTGAATCTGGGATGTATTCTAACCTTGAAGAATACGTGTACAAAGCCAAACTGTTCCTAGAAGATTCAACATAGTCTATCTTGGGACCTGTATTATTTGAAGTCTCAACATTTAAAATATTGTTTTTCTTGTGTATATTTTCTCTTTCTTGTTGAAAACTTTTGATTTGTTGGTTTGTCTCTAAGTTATTCCTTCCATCTCTAAATTGTGTTTCTAAGTTTTTTGTTTCCATTATTTCCTCTTCCTTACCTAGGGCATCATTTGTGGAAAGCATTTCAAACATATTAGTTGATAACTTTGATTGATCCTTCATAACTAGTTTTTATGAGTGTTCTTCTTCTTAGGCATTTGGAAACTTGTTGAATTTGTATCTTCTTTCTTTTGATATAGAATTTTATTTGGGCAAACACTAGCCAAATGACCATATTCACGATAAATTCTACAATGAAAAGGAATGTTCTCATAGTCCACTACTTGCTCCCAAGCGTCCTCCCAAAATTTTAATATGATATTTTTAGGTAGGGATTTATCAAATCCATTAAAACACAAATCCGAGCATAAATAATATGTTCAAATTTTTGATTACAATCAGCAGTCATCATAAAATTTCTCAAAGAGTTTCCAATTGAAAAAAATAGTTGAATTCCAAAATTCAATTGGGAGGCCAAAGAGTCTAACCCACATGGGACCTGTAGAAGGCATCTCTTCTTCAGATTTAAATTTAGTATTCTAGGACTTCATAAAAAGCCCTACCCTTCCAAAGAACCAAGGACCCCATTGAAATATTTTCTCTCTATCTTCATTATTAGCAAATAAAACAAGAAAATAACCATTTGGATAAATAGATATTTGTAACTCACCTTTAGTTTTCTAGATTTTTGTAGCCCAAAATTTGAAAGCAAATAGGCTCAAATGAAAACCCAAGAAACAACAAATTAGTCCTATTTTTTACAGATCTTCAATGCTAGTCTGAATGTCACCCATATCAAGCTTAAAAATAGGTGTTCCATAAACTGCTCTAAGACATCCTGACTCAATTTTCCTCAGATCAATCTTAGGCATTCTTAGAGGTTTACGAGAAGCCCAAAGATTAATGTTAGTATTAGGCTGAGGCTGTCCACCATGAAGGATATCCCTAAAATTTATTTTTGGAGCTGAGTCTTGGAAATCCTTACCCTTAAAAGGGGTTTCCATTTTGGATTTATTTTAGGGGTGCACCTTAGCACCAGATTCGCTTGACATATGAACTATTTTTTGATTAGTTTCTTAAAACTTGTCTTGTGATCCCTTTAATCCATGCCCTAGACACTGAGGATAGGTATGCTTTTCACTTTTGTTTTGTAGCAAATTGGAATACATTGTCAATCAAGTTCACCACATGATCTATTGAAAGATAAATTTCTAACCCATATTGGATTCCTTGCAACACATCCTGCTACAATCTTGAGCAAAAACCACACAAATGTTGGCCACTAGGACCCGAAGGCCCCAAAAAAAAACCTCTAGAGCTGCTTGGATTCAACCTAAATGAAACCCTAACACAATATCTTACCAAAAATATTGTTCACACATAGGTATGCACTAGGATATGTGTTGATCCAAATGATGTTCTAGGGTTTGTCAGGCATCTACTCTCAAAATTTTAGCTCAATCCAAGTCTGAATGAGTGAAATATGGCCAAAACAAGTTTGACAGTTTGGGCAGTTTGGAAAAAAACTTCCTATCATCTCCAACCTAATTTTAAAATCTCCCTCCTTCCACCATCATGCATGGACATATTTATCTATGATAAATATGTTGTGTTATTATTAAACAATTATATGACATATAAAATGTAGTAGACATACATATATATATATATATATATATATATATATATATATATATATATATATATATATATATATATATATATATATATATTGTTGGAGAACAAGGGGTTGTACTCGGTCTCCCACCTTTGACAAACCACAAATCTCTTTGTTAGAGCTTGAGAGATTACAAATAGATTACATCTCATATCAATTGAGATTCTATAGCTAAATATGAGAACGAGCCTTGAGCTATGGAAGAGAAAACTAGGGCATAAGTTGGGTAGACGAAGTAATTTTTGGTTGCTGTAGAATTGAAGATAATATTGTTGCCCCAGGAGGGCCAATTGGGGACATCTTCATATCCTCTTTTAGAGAGACAAATTTCTTTTGTAGATTTTTTGAAGAAAAAATCTCTAGCAGATATTGAAGAAGAACAAAAAACTTCATTAAAAATAATCTTTACGATTGTTGGAAAAATATTAACATCTCAAAGAGTTGATGGATGCTTGCCACAGTTAGAATCAAGGCCAAAGATTGTCATTGAGCAAAGGATGGTAGAAGAAATATTCTATATAGAGTCAATCATGATCTGATTTGTAAATTCATGGGTATTCGCTCGACCTCTAATTTTTTTTTCATTCCCGGGTTTAGCAAAATTGGGAGCCTCTTGGTGAGTATTCTTTGTGGTTTATTAGTAATGGATATTTTATTGTTAGTTTTTTCTTACTTGCTAATAGAAATAGGTATTTCAAATCAGAAAAGAGGAATCATGGTTCAACAAGAGTATTTGCTCAACCCTGGAGAGTGGGATTTGATCCTTGGATTGAACCCATTGTTGTCCTAGTTTGGATTCTTTATATGCCCTTCCAATGAATTTTTGGAGTGAGCAAGTATTGGAAATAATTGATAATTCTCTTAGAAGACATTTGGATGATTCTAGAGACACAATAGAAGGAAACACAATAATTTATTCTAGATTATGTGTGGAAATGGATCTCAACTGGCCTTTTTTGGTATAGGTTGAGCTCAAAATTGCATGCATATCTTGGATTCAACAACTAGATTATGAGGCATTGCCCTTCAAGTGTAGAGTTTACCACAAATATGGGTATTTGGCTTGGTCCTGCACAAACAATATGAACATAAAAATGGAGGATCCTATAAGAATGTTGAATCTTCCTAAGAAGGATAAGTCAATAATCAATAAAGAAAAAACCAATATTTATCAAGGTGGAGAAGCACAGGGATATGGTTTTGAACAAACCAAGAGAAGGAGAAGGTAAAAGAAAAAGTTGGCAAAGAGTAAACCCAACTCAAGCCCTCAAATAGGTATGAGATCTTCAAGATACTAGTGGACCAAGAAGAAGAAAAATTCATGAAAGGAGTGGATGGTAATAATGAAAACAATAATAACCATGTTCAAGCCCATCTTTCAGAGCAGGTAATAGAGTGCAATGAGTTACCACAATCAAATTTTACAAGGGAATTGATAGTGCATAACCAAGAGCAATTGATAATTAAGGATGTTATCATGGATATAACAAAAATGAACAGATAAAAGTTAACTCTAGGGATCCCTAAGGTGGTAAAGAGATCAAAGAATATCAACTCTCAAGGAGTGGGTAGAAAATCAAATAAGGAATTGATAGCAGTTTAAGGAGATAAACTGATCACCGAGGGATTGGTGAGGCCAATAGACTCTTATTGTTCTCAAGGTAACCAATGATTATACAATCATAAAATGTTAAGGGTTTAAATAGTAGAACCCATCAATCTGTTGTTTGAAGACTCTTAGAAAAAAGTAAAACATATTTTTTGCTTATCCAAGAGACAAAAATATCATTGGATCTTATGTGTAAAATAGTAAATAGACTTTGGAAGGGTGCTAGTCATATGGAAGTGGCTTCCCAAGGGGCCTCAAGGGGGATAATTACCTTTTGGAACTCTCTTGTATGGACGACATAGATCATATATATTGGAGGGGTGTTCTCACATCACATTTTAGGAACAATGTGACAATTGAGCAGGTTTTAATCATAAATTTTTATGGTAAACAAAACCTAGATGGTCATATTCATTAATGGAAAGCAATGCATAATATAAGATACTTGAGGGAGGAGTTAGACTGTATTGTTACCGAGGCTTTTAATGCAAAATTATTATCTAGAGATCAATAAGGGGAACCCCAATTTTGGATCTAAGGGATCAAATTATGATTGCCCAATTCCATGCATTACACTTGGTGGATATTAAATATCCTGGAATCAACTATACTTGGACTAATAAGAGGAGGGAGCCACATAGTAGGAAGGTGAAGTTAGACCATTTTTTTTTGTTTTAGAGGAGGTGTTTGTGAAATGGAATCTAAAATTTTAGATTTTGGAGGGTTCAATTTCAGATAACTTCCACATTTTGGAATAAGGAATCAAGAAAGGACAGCATCACAAACCATTCAGATTTAAAAACTTTTGGTTATAAAAAGAGGAACTTTGAAAGAAAATTCACAATTATGGGAAGAGGGACACCTGACATATGGGACAATAATATTTAGATTCCACAAGTAGCTTCATTATGTCAAGGATCAACTAAAACAATGGATGTGAGCTAACAAGATAATCTTCTAGGTCTCAAGAGATCCATTGGTGGCCATATGTGATGAGGTTCAAAAACACTTCAGGTAAGGAATAATTACAGAGCAAATAAAAGAAGAGGATGATGGATTGAGTAAAGTGGTTGAGGGTATTGAAAACCAAGAGGATATCTATTGGAAAAAAATAGTAAGAACCACTTGGTTATTAGAAGGTGATAAAAATACCAAATTTTTTCATTGGACTGCTTGTGCTAGGATACAAATGAACAAGATGGAAGCTCTTTAGAATGAGAATGGGCACTCCTTTGATACAATTCCATGTATGCATTTCAATTCAATGGATTCTTTTACTAAATTATTTAAAGAAAGTATGGTGCAATATGAAGAGGCTCAAAAAGGAGTTCTTGCTATCATACCCTCTATTGTCTCTGAAGAAGAAAATCAGGCCCTACTTAAACCCATAAATAGAGATGATATGAAGAAAGTAGTCTTGGAATGAGTATCGAAAAAACACTAGGTCCAGATGGCCTTTCCAATTGAGTTTTTTTTAGGCCTTCTAGAATAACCTGGAGGAGGATGTAATGACTGTTATAGAGTAGTCCAAAGCTAGTAAAATAATGCTTAAAGCATTAAATCACACATTCATTGCCTTCATTTTAAAAAGGGAGGAGGAGGTGCATATTTTATATTATAGAACTATTGCTTTATGCAATGTCATATATAAAATTATCATAAATATAATGGGTGAGCAACTAAAACCTCTCCTACATAGTATTATCTCCTTGGAGCAAGGGGGTTTTATAAAGGGCAGGTAGATATTGGATGGTGTGGTTCTAGCTCAAGAGGTAATCCACTAGATGCAAAAATTTTGCAATAGGGGAATGTTCATAAAATTGAATATGTCAAAGGCTTATGATAGAGTGGAGTGGAGCTTCTTGTCAAGGATGATGGTAACCTTTGGTTTCTCTCAGGATTGGATAGAATGGGTCATGAGTTGTGTTTCTACTATGATATACTCAATGTTAATCAAAGACCTTCTCTCACAACCGTTTGGAGCTACTCGAGGCCTTCATCAAGGAGATCCTTGTTCCCCTTATATTTTTATCATATTTGCTAAAGGCTTGGGTAGAGTCATCTTGAGGAGAATAAAACAAGGTTTGCTAACAAGTATCAATGTGGGTGAGAAAGTTTTGACTCACTTACAGTTTGTGGATGACACAAGATTGGTGGGAGTGGCCAACTTCAGGGAAGCAAGAATGATTAGAGATACTCTTAATGTTTACCTTAGGGCCACAAACCAATTCATCAATGACAAAAAATAAAAAGTGGTCTTTTTCAATCTTGATCAAAGGCTTCTGGATAGAATTTTAGAGATCTTAGGATTCATGAGGACTTCTCTCCTAGTGGTATATTTTGGGGCCCCTTTGCATTTTAAAAAATAAAAAATAGATATCTATAGAAATATTTTGGATTGTATCAAAGAAATAATTAATCATTGGTCTCAAAAATGGTTAAGCTATGGGGGTAGATTAATTTTTTTATAGTTAGTTATTCAGGCCATGCCAATTTATAAGTTTTTTATCCTTCCTACTCTATATACCATATGGAAAGAGTTAGACAAGATGGATAGAAAAAAATTATGGTGGGGAGTAAAATGAGAGAGAAAATGGGCCTTAGTAGGTTTTGAGAAAGTAAGATAGCCCAAGGTAAAGGGAGGTTTGGGACTAAGGAGATCATAGTTAAATAATAAAGCTTTAGTTAGAAAGCTTTACTAGAGGTGGATTTTCCAACCAACTTCTTTATTTAGTAGATTTTTAACTAGTAAATATTTGGGATAGGTGAACCCAAATGAGGTGAGTCGTTTTACTTTGGATGGTAATGGGTCCTTAGTGTGGCAAGCTCTAAATTTAGGATCTTAGGTAGTGAAATATGGATTATAATGGAAAGTGGGTAGAGGGGAGAAGACACCATTTTGGCTAGATTAATGAGATCAATACGCACCTATCATTGCTAAATTCCTAGAAAGCAAGGGTTGGATCCATATTGAAAGTTCCTTCAACACTAATCAGATAGGGGATTATAAGTTTTAGCAGTTTAAGAATTTATATGAGTGACAAATTCTAATCTCTCTAGAATTGATACCCATCATGACTAAAATTTTGGTAAAAATATTTCTCATAGGTATAGATGAGGAGGATGAATTAGCTTAGGGCTATGGGAGCCTTGGAGTATACATAATGATGGATGGATATGATAAGATCATTCTAGAACCTCCTCCTCATGCATATCAATTAGAGGATTGGAGAAAGATTTGGTAGTCCAAGGGTTAACCAAAAGTAAACTTCTTTGCCTAGTAGTTAATGCATAATTGAATTCTTACTTTTGATAATATAATATGTAGGGGAATCACTCATCTATATCAATGTTTTTTATGCTACAAGAGTGAGGAAACATCTAATCACTTGATGTTTGAATGCCCATTCATACACCGGATCTAGAAGCGATGGTTTTTATCTTATAAAATTTTAGCCAATGGTGATTTGAATCAGATTAATATTTGGAAAACATGGAAGAGGGGTAGATTTTTATAAAGCTCTTTATATAAGTTGGAATCTTGGATTAAAATTCATTTGGTGGCAAGTGTGGTTGGAGAGAAATGGTAGAATGTTTAGAGAAACTTTTTAATCCTTAGATGGTGTTTGGCAGGTCATTTGAAGCAAAGTCATAGAAACTATGGCAATGTATGCTAAAGAGGAAACTTTGGCTGATATAAGGACAATGGAGAAGGAAGCTGAAGTGCAAGAGGGGTAGGATAGATCTAGTTGGAAACCACCTCCAAAAGTTTGGATTAAAATTAATACTAATGGAGTTGCAAAAGGAAATCTAGGTAGAGCTAGAATTGGAGTGGTTTGTAGGAATGTTGTTGGGACAATGCTCTATTGGTAACTATAAGGTCTGGTAAGGGCCATTATTAATGAAGCAGAAGCCTTAGATATCAAATATGCTTCTATCTGGGTGATAAGATAAGGTTATAGGAGGATAATCAGAGAATCAAATTGTCAAATATTTTTAGTAGCTTTGGATTGCATGAGGAACTTTTATTTGAAGGCATGGAGGTTGAGGATTCTTGTCACCCAAATTAAGGAATTGTGGATGAAATTAGATGATGATATTCTAGTTTATGTGAGTAGATATCTAAATAAAGTGGTAAACGTCCTAGCTAAGATGGGTACTAAGAAGGAGGTAGGGGTTCAGCGACACATTGGCATGGCTATTGAGGATGAGAGGATTAGGCAGGATGCTGAGAAAATCTAGGGTTTAGCTAATTTGGAAAACTATTGTATAAATATGGTTTAGGAGATTTGGCTTCAATGCAAATCTTCTTTTACTATTGTAAATATGTGGACAACCCTTGTAGAAATATGGTTTAGGATATTTGGCTCCAATGCAAATCTTCTTTTACTATTGTAAACATGTATTCTTGTAAGCTAAGGCTAGGAAGAGTCTCATCCCAACTTGTAAATGATATTTGTTTTAATATAAAATTTCAAATTATTTTCAAAAAAATGAGATGCTATAGCTAGAAACCTACATCATTTTACATAAAATATCTGAATTTTTGATTTTCATTTTTTGGATTTTTAAATTTTTGTGAGTACAAATATTCTAGAATTCAACATCCTTCTTGACATTTCCCTATAGCAGCCTTCACAAGACCAAAATGTTAGGATTCTACTCCTAAAATTATTATTAACCATTAATTATTAATTAATTATTAATTATTAATTATTCACAAGCATGGGTTGTGACCTTTGATCACACTTTATGTGCACATAGAAATAGGGAATATAGTGGATGTAAATGATCATTCAAGAAAATACAATTCATTTTATTGTTTAGGTTTTCCAAAAATGCAAAGGTGATTCTAAATAAAAGTGATTATATCCTTTGTTTTTGCATTCAACTTTTCTTATTTCAATTCACAGGTACCCAGTTTCCTTACATCTACATCAAAGCCATCACATTGCCCTCCATTGTTAATTTTTTTCCCAATTCGATCCAAACTAAGCTAGATAGTCACCCTCTGCTGCCATATTCCATCGAAACCTACCATATTCACCCTTCACTTCCATACTCCAACAAAACCTACTATTTTCACCCTCCACTACCTCTAAATAGTGTTGATTGAGTCCTCATAACCTAGGTACAACAAACACAAAATGCAAACTGGCCAAGCAAAATATAGACGTAGAAACTCCTCATAACAAATGCAAAAAACCAACATAAAACTTTGACTAATGATAAATAAATCCGAATATTAAAAACCAATGATCAAATCCACCCAAATGCAAGCAAAAACATCACTATACCTTAAATAGTGATTTGCGGTGACAACATATTCAAATTCAGCAACAAAAAAATCCATTGACATCACACGGATATGTTTTTGGCACTTTGCAAATTTTTGGTATAAAAAATTAAATAAAAAAAAGTATTACACTAAGGTTTAAATTAATCGATAGGAATATTCCAAAATTGAGGACGTCAAAATTTTAAAAAGGATAAAATTTTGTATCCCACACGTAGTGGGTAAGAGAAATAAACCACCTTATATTCAAACAAAGGCATAGAGCCTTTCATGACTTTGGTCACATGGGACAAGCAACCTAAACATGTCAAAGCCACATTGGATCACTCGGGGTACCAATGACAACTGGGACCCACATACTTCGAGCACCATTTCGCCTCTACTTCACCTTACCATAAACACCGTCTCAACTTTGCTCCTCCCTTTGCCTCGGCTCTACTCCTCCCACTGCCTTGACTCCACTCCTCCCGCTGCCTCGGCTCCACTCCTCCCTCCATCGAAGCTCTGATTAGTCACTGCCTCAACCCCTCTCTGCTCCATCATCACCTCAGGCTTCGCTCCACCCACCACCAACAAGCAAAGTTGCAAAAATAATTTTTAGCACTTATTGGACAACAAAGCAAATTGTTGACCAAATTTTTTGAAAAAATGCAATAATAAAAAAATTTACCAGGAAATTATAAACCAAAAATAAAAAACCTACCATGGCAAAAGGATGAAGATCACAAGACATGGTGAAGGATATTACAAAAGAAGTCTCAAAAGAGGTTTTAAAAGAAATGAAAGAAATGCTGCAAGGAATGTCAATTTGGAAAGATAATTTAGAGGATAAGATAGCTGCAAAAATATCAGACTTAACTATGAGTATCAATACTTCCAATGCAAAGTTATCAACCAAGTTGGATGCTAAAAATAACTCCATGGACTTAGTACAACAAAACTTGATTTTAATGCACAACAAACAACAAAACACTACACAACCGCAACAAACGTTACTAGGGGGACCACATACATCAATCCTCCCTCGTACCACAAAGTTGAATTTCCCAAAATTTGATGGAGGTGACCCCACAAATTGGATATATAGGGTAGACCAATATTTCACCTTATATCAAATTCTAGAGACCCAAAAATTTTGTATCGTATCATTTCACTTAGAAAAAATTGCTACACAATGGTACCAATGGTATGAAAAAAAAAAGGTAGTCCCACATGGACCAAATTCACAAAGAACCTAATGTTACGATTTGGCCTGACCAAATTTGAAGATTTCATAGGAGCCCTCACCAAACTTCGCCAAACATCCACCGTAAGAGAATACCAAGCGTAATTCGAGAAGTTGGTAAACCTTACATCAGGACTCGATGCATCATTCTTTCAAAGCTGCTTCATTAGTGGCCTAAAAGAAGAAATTCGATTGGAAGTACAAATACTTAACCCTATCGATATGATGCATGCAGTGACATTAGCACAAATGATAGAAGATAATATCAATAACCAACGACGAATAAGGAGAGTATCAACAAGAAAACCACCAAACACCTACACCAGCCAAAAACTAAATAAAGTCATGCCAATTAAATGAATTAGCCAAGAGGAAATGAAAGAAAGATGAGAAAAGGGCCTTTGTTTCCATTGTGACAAAAAATTCACCCCTAATCACAAATGTATTTCACCAAAATTATATATTTTGGACACAATTGATTGCACCCCCAAAGAAGAGGATGACATCGAAGTTGAAGTAATAATTGATGTTCCAGAAGAAAATAAAGAGGATAAAATAGAAATATCCTTTAATGCCCTTTTAGGATATTCGGCCCCACAAACTATAAAGGTTAAGGGGTACTTTAAGAAATAAAACCCTATTGTACTCTTAGAATCTGGTAGCACTCACAATTTTATAGACCCCAGGTTGTCCAAACAAGCTAATTGTTTTATATATCCCTGTAATAACTTTGAAGTCATGATTGGTGATGGCAGAAAAATTGCATGCAAAGGAAAATGCTAGAATATCTAACTCACTATGGGAGATTATAACATAAAAGTGGATATGTATGTACTACCATTAGGAGGTTGTGACATCATTTTGGGAGTACAATGGTTACGAACGCTCAAAAAAATTCAATGGGACTTTGAAGAATTATGGATGCAATTCATACAAAAAGACCAAACTTACACAGTTAAAGGGTTAAAAATGGACCCTACACAAATAGTAAGTTCCCATAGAATGGAAAAAATTATTCACAAAGGAGGAAAATGTATGATTGCCCAACTATTTTTCTTACAAACCACTAACGAAGAATAACCAGAGGCACCTAAATTACTAAAACTCCTAGAAAGATATGATAAAATATTTAACGAACCAGAAGGATTGCCTCCATAGTGGATCCATGATCATGTGATTCAATTAATTCTAGGGCACCAACCTCCTAATATTACATCTTATCGATACCCATATTTACAAAAGAACAAAATAAAAAAATTAGTACAAGACCTACTCAGGGTAGGGATCATTAGACCTAGTATAAGTTCTTACTCTTCTCCATTCATACTAGTAAGAAAAAAGGATGAATCATGGAACTTATGTGTGGATTTTTATGCCCTCAACAAAATAACGATCAAAGAAAAATTTTCTATTCCAGTCATCAATGAATTACTCAATGAACTTAATAGAGTCGCATATTTTTCCAAACTCGATTTACGATTTGCCTACCACCAAATTTGAGTTAAAGAAAGTGATATACCCAAAATGGATTTTCGCACTCACGAGGGACATTATGAATTTTTGGTGATGCCATTTAGTCTCACCAAACCTCCTTCCACATTTCAAAGCCTTATGAACAAGGTATTTTACCCTTTCCTTCGAAATTTTATTCTAGTTTTCTTTGACGATATTTTGATTTACAAAAAAACATGGGAAGAGCACTTAAACCATATAGAGCAAGCACTCAAGACCTTGGAGAAAAATCAATTATATGCTAAGAGATCAAAATGCTCCTTTAGAAAATAAGAAATCGAATACCTCAGATATATTATCTCTAAGGAAGGAGTTAAAGTAGATCCTTGTAAGATTGAAGATGTGGAAAATTGGACGATTCCAAAAACACTAAAAGGGTTGCGTGGGTTCTTAGGACTAACTGGCTATTATCAAAAATTTGTCAAGGATTATGGAAAAATCGCAACACCCTTAATGACACTACTTAAGAAGAATGCTTTATTATGGTCTCCAAAAGCTAATGAAGCCTTCATTACCTTAAAAAATGCCATGTGTACCACCCTTGTCCTAGCCATGCTAGATTTTTCCAAACCATTTATTATTGAAAGCGATGCTTCAGGATTGGGAATGAGAGTCGTACTCATGCAAAATGAAAAATCCTTAGCCTTCACTAGCAAATAATTATCCAAAAATAATTTAGCATATTCCACATATGAAAAAGAAATGTTAGCTATTGTTCATGCTATCCAACATTGGAGACCATACCTTATCAGCAAATATTTCATTATCCACACCAACCACCATAGTCTAAAAAACCTTCCAGAGCAACAAATAACCACACCAAAACAACATAAGTGGGTGAAAAAACTACTATGCTATGATTATGAAATCATATATAAAAAGTAAAAGATAACATGGCCGCGGATGCACTTTCTAGAAAGTTCAAAGAAACTTCCCTATTACATGCTCTTTCCTGCCCTATTCCTAAATAGATCAACCAAGTCAAGGAATAATGGTATATGAACCCTACCACACATACCATTATTCAACATCTCCAATAAAACCCCATGAGCAAACCTCACTATTCTTGGAAAGATAACATACTCTGTTATAAAGAACGTCTTGTCCTCTCTCCCACATCTGCTTATTGTACAAAGCTTTTACATGAGCTACATGCTACACCCACTACATGACACACTGGATTCCTAAAAACTTACAAAAGAGTGACTAAATATTTTTATTGGATAGGGATTAAAAATGATATCAAGAGATTCGTCAATGAATGTGAGATATGCCAAAGAAATAAAGGCGAAACAGTGGCTACACTAGGACTTTTTTCAACCTCTTCCCATACCAACAAAAATATGGATGCATATTTCAATGGATTTCATTGAAGGCCTTCCAAAGTTTGCAGGAAAAACAACCATCCTAGTTGTGATAGATCGTTTATCTATATACGCCCATTTTTTTCCAGTAGCTCACCCCTATACCACTAGTACTATTGCTTAAATTGTCCTTGACAATATATTTAAATGACATGGCATGCCTTCTACTATAGCTAGTGATCGTGATCTCACTTTCACTAATAATTTTTGGAAAGAATTGTTTAAAATCCAAGGTACTCAACTTCAGATGAGCTTCGCTTACCACCTCCAAAAAGACGGTCAAAATGGAGTTGTTAATAAATTCTTAGAAACTTATCTTTGATGTTTTATTTCCATAAAACCCCTTAACTGGGTTAAATGGCTTCCACTAGCTGAATGGTGGTATAATACCACATATCATACAACCATTAAAATGACCCCTTATGAAGCACTATATGGCTAATCACCCCCATCCTCGACCTCTTATGTACAAAGGTGCTAGCTGTAGATATGGATCTTGTTACTCAAGATAATATTATTCATACTTTGAAAGACAATCTACACATCGCCCAACACCGCATGAAGCAACAAGCAAACCAACATCGAATCGAGCAGATTTTCCAAGAAGGGGATATGGTATTTCTTCGCCTTCAACCATATCGTCAAACTTATTTTAAAATAAAATGGTCTCAAAAGTTAGCACCCAAATTTTATGGCCCTTATAAAATTCTATAGCATATTGGACTAGTTGCATATAAGCTTGAGTTACCAAAGTCCTCCAAAATCTGTCTTGTATTCCATGTTTCTTGTCTCAAGCCTATAATAGGCACTCACATCACTACTCAAACTCAACTTCCAGAGTTTTCCGATAATGGGGCCCTCATGGTTGAACTAAAATCTATCCTAGATAGTCGCATGCGCCACCTCTGTAATCGCACCATCACTGAAGTATTGATTCAATGGAAAGGTCTACGTTTAGAAGATGCCACATGGGAGACACTCCATCATATTCAACAATAATTTTCTCAATTCTATCTTTAAGGACAAAGCTCGTTTTAAGGAGAGTGGCATATTAGGATTCTACTCCTAACATTATTATTTATCATTAATAATTCATTAATTAGTAATTATTCACAAGCATGGGTTGTGAAATTTTATCACACCTTCTGTGCACATAGAAATAGGGAATATAGTGGATGTAAATGATCATCCAAGAAAATACAATTTATTTTATTGTTCGGGTTTTCCAAAAATCCAAAGGTGATTCTAAATAAAAGTGATCATGTCCTTTATTTTTGCATTCAATTGTTCTTATTTTATTTTACAGGTACCCAATGTCCTTACACAAAACTTCACCTTTACTCTCTATGCAAAACATCTTAGTAGAGTAATATTTCCAAAACATCACACTATCATAGTTTGCTTTACCAAATTTGGATTGCTAGTTTCCTTCTTGAAGCACAAGTGCAACCACAAAAATTATAATAAATAATTTATATGAAAACACATTAATGTTATAAAATAAAATAAATATTACCAATGAAAAACATTAAATTAAATCTTAATCATTATTTTATTTAGGTAGTTAACAATTTATTGTTAGCTTCAACTAAACTTACTACTTTCTCTAACCATGGAAAAGAGAATGTAACTTTACGATCCTCAATTAAATCCTCTCTAACAGTTACAAGAGTCATAACCAATGAAGCTAAATGATTCAAGGATCAAGACAAGATATAAGAAGAGCTTATGAACATTAGAATTAAGTGCAATGCTAGAAAAAAAGCAAAAGAAATACTATATCTTCTTTTGGCTAAGGATCATATTAATGATGAATTGCTTGATTTTTTAAAAAGAGAAGAAATAGAAAAATATATCAAGCATAGTCTAAGATTATATTGCAGAGATAATAGACAAAGGCAATGGATAAATACAAGATCCAATATGAAGACAAAGACTGAAGACTAAATTCTTTAATAACCAAATAATGTAATGCAGGAGGATGTTGAAGAATATTACATTATTTGGTACATGCTAATGTATTTCCATGGTACCTATGGTACAATGTAAATATTAGGTTAAGGTTTGATTCTATGTGTGATTTATATTTGCCCTTTATGTAAGTGTTTATGTGTAGGATATACACGTGTCATGAAAGTAAGAGTGCAAGTGTGTAATGAGTGCACTAGTGTCATGTGATTAAGTGTGCATATATATAATGTGAGAAAGTGCAAGTGTCATGTATTCGGTGTGCATGTAGAAGTGTGTAAGTGTCATGTAGAAGTGTGCAAGTGTCATCGAGTTAAGTGTACAAGTAATAGAGAGTTAAAAATCTTGTATATAAGTGGCAATATGAGAAGCCAAAGGATATGTGAGGCTTGTATTATGTAAAGAATAGGAAATGTTACAACTCCCAGATATGTGAGGAGTGCAATAGTAAAGTGTTTAAAAGATATTTTTCTAAGGTTATATAATGGAGACAGCTCCATGAAATACTGGAAAATATATGAAAACATTCAAGCATGAATATTGAAGCTTGTATGCATATTTTGAGCAATTATATTGTAAGTGTTCTTCATGTTATTTTTTTATTTTTTTTTGAATTTACATGGTGGAATCGGTAGCCGCCACGAATTCGGGCAGGCTGTCCAACTTTTATGGCCGCCACAGTATTCTGTGTTGTCCGCCCCAGAAGCTGCCACACAGATATTCACGCAATCCACCCCTATAACCACCATGCCACAATCATTTAAAACCTTTTACGCCACTGAAAGCACCAAGAAAGAGACAAGCGTTCAGTCCGACGAGGCTCGAGATTTGAACCTTGGACCTCCGCCCCCTTATGGGGTTTGGATGAACCAATTGGTCTACACCTCGAACCTATTCTTCATGTTATTGCATGAATGATTTTGGCCATTTATATTCATATTTGTCATTTTTATGAATATTATTATTATTTATGTTGGCCATATTATATATTGATTTCTCTTATATTTGAGACTACTCAAAGATCCAAAATATTGGGACTAAGATAATTTGGCTTAAAAGCCAACAAAATCTCCAAATTACTTTTCCCCTAAGAGCTTTAGGTCAAATTCATGCCCTTATTTGCAAGTCCCTTTTTTCCAATACATCCCATCCTTCAGGCCAAATAGAAATCTAAAAGTGTTTAGGAACTTCCTCAAGAAATTAGTTAAGTCCCAAAAGAAAATTTGGTATTATGCAAGGATGGAATAGAATGATTTTGGATTTTTTTCAATGAGGAAATCAACATGGCATCTCATGAGTCCAAAAATACACAAGAATACATCATGATGGAATGAAGATATATTTTCAAAGGACAAGAGAATGTGTCTTTGATATTGATCAAAGAATGCACCCTCAACCCAAAGAGGAAATGAAACGATCTTGAACATGTTTGGGTGATGATGTCAACACTCCTGCATCAAAGTCTAAAAATACACAAAAGCTAATATAAAAAATAAACTAAAATTCTTAATGTAGAGATGCCAACAAAGACAAGAGTGCACAAAGTCAAGAAAACCATAATATTAGCTAGAGATGAATGAAATCAAGAATTATTCCAAGGTGACGTTATTAGATCATCCTAGAAGTTTGGATTTGATTCAAGTGGCTCTCTAAGAAAACAAGAATCCCAATACTGTTACAAGCCTGACTTTGATACGTATCACCCTAGAATATCCCTTTTAGACTAGGACTACCTCAATGTCTTCTAGCTATCCAAGCTATGACCTTTAAGATTGAAAGTGATATATTTGATAGACAATTACAACAATCAAACCATTTGTAGAAGATAGTTGAAGATCCAAGAGCAAATTATAGACACATTTGAATTCAAAAGTAAGGCAAAATATGAACTGGCCATCTTAGCAACACAAGAATCTAAGCCATCTTAGCAACACAAGAATCTAAGAAGGCTCTTTACCAGGTTGTTCTTATAATAGAATTGTAACAACCATTGTAAATATTTTACTATAAGATTCAAAAGGCAATCTATAAATACCCCAGTGAACCTCTAAGTGAGGATCGACTCTATAGAAATTTGCTTGGGTGCACGCTATATAATCTTAGCTAATTAATGGAAAAGTGATAGTTGTTTGGTGGCCTCCATTGCAATCGTAATACCAAGTTTCTATGAATGAATAGTTATGTTTTAAGTCAATTCTATTACATTTATGAATAGTTTATTTTGTTAAAGCAAATTTTGCTCTTTGGATCATTGTTGGATTACTTTTCATTATATCTTTGGAATGATTAAAATATATACTATAGTGGGATGGATTCTGTTATGCATTTAACAATGGCTAGTCTGTTAGGCTTCATGAGAATTGATTAGATTTAATTTTATGTAGTGAGTGTCCAATATTGTTACACTATACCCCGTCCATATTTTAGCAATTGCTTCTAACCCTTACTCCCTTCTAACCCTTCCATCCCTCAATTTAATTTTAAACTCCTATTTTAAATTTGTAAGTACTTCAAGGAGTCAACCTTCTTCTAAGGTTGAACGAGAGAAATCTAATTCATCTAAATCTACCTAAGTATATGAAGAGTGCCCTAGAATTTAACCAACAAGAGCTTGTTATCTTTTGAAGCTTTAAACTTAAAGGAAATGCAACCACAAGTATTAAAATAAGAATGTAATGTTATGGATATGATAATGGCTAACTAATATGCATGAAAATATGATAGAAAACTTGTTACAATGCTCTAGAAATGCTCATATATGAAAGCTCACAAAAATTACAATGCTCCTCTAATGGAGTTTACAACCTCTCCATATTAATAAAATGGAGCTACATTGTGTCTACCACTACTCAACCTACACACTCCAAAAACCTCTCACAAATCACTCACTATGAGGCCTTTATATAGTTATATATATTCCTTGGCCCTTACTCAACCTAAGACTCATGTACATGTGGATTACATGCGCATTTACATCATTGCACATTCTAACACTTGGTGTATTTATTACATTGCTTTACTAAAACACTCAACTCCTAAAATAGTCCTAACCTAAACATGTATCCATGATGGTATATTAGTAAAGAACCAAATAATATAATATATTCCAACACCCCCTTGTATTACATTGTTTGGTTTTGAAGACTTTAGTATTCAATAAGGATCTTTGACTTTTGTATAATATTCCTCTTGATTTGGTTCTTCTTCTTCTTCTTTTGCTTCTATTTTCCTGTTGTCTCTTCTTATCTTCCTCATTTCACTACTTCTTACTATTTTGAGGTATTTGGAAGAGTATTTGTCCTTGTAGTTTCTTAGGTGCCTTTGATGAACTATGGATCTCATGATTTGACAAGTCATAAGTGGATCAACACTGTTTCCTTTTATGTTCCTTAGTTTTATGTATAATTTATTTCCTTGATATTCAAAAAAATTGAGCTTGAACACATTGTTAGTGAATGCTTTTGAAATAATAATTTGGAATAAACAATCTAATTTAAAAGTTAGTTTTTATTTAAATATTTTGTAGTACTTATCTTTGTAGTAACAGGAGTAGGATGAATGAGATTTTTCTCCATAATATTTACATGGGCGGAAACTCTAGCAATTTATATTCTCATACCCAATTTTTTTGCAGTAGGTACATAACAAAGGTGTCATAACTTCTTTGATATCTCTTTTAGGAATGTCATACTTGTCTATTTCTTTGATAAAAAAATAAACCATGTCTGTATAGTTGAAGCTATGCTATATTTATTTCCTTTAAAAATTGTAAGAGATCATTTTGATCAATATTCTTTTCTACCTTTTGAATATCTTCATTAGGGTAGTTATCATCAACTCCCTTTACTATTTCACCAGAAGATTCTCTTGAAGAATCTATTTTCACCAAACTATTAGTTTGTGAATTTTCATAACCACTTTTAAATTCTATTGATCATTCCCCTCTATTTTATCTTCCTTATTATTCAATGAATTATCTAGACTACCAATTATTGAATCAAGTGTATTTAAAAGCCATATTGGTATTTTACTTGAACCTTTTCTCATTAGTGAGTTCTTTGAAGTAGATATTTTTATATATTCTCTATTTTAGAGAATGTGAACTATCTTGATAAAATATTTCAAGGCTAGGATTTGTAGAACTCTTTAGTTATTCCTAGTGATAGGATAACAAACTTTAGAATAATATTCATCTTCTATCACTGGTAATCAACTATTTAAATCTCCTTGTAGAAAGCTTAAAAATGCAATTTCAAAGAATAAGCTTTAATGTCCTTAGTTGGATTGTTTATGTCTCTTCAACTTGAGTACGAGACTAATGAGTTTTCTTTCCAACTAGTATTTGATGCAACCAATAAACTTCAATTTTGAATCAATGCTATGATAGATTTTTAAACTTCTAATATATAAGTTTGATGTGGGATTCCTTATATCTCCCAAGTTAGAAGTTTTTAGAAAGATTATATATTTGCAAATTAGTTTCACTAACCTTATATCTCCTTGTTAAAATTTGCAAATAGTTGAAGCACTAATAATAAAAATTTTAATGCTTCTAATTTCTTCTTTCTTCTCAACGTAAGTAAAGTGTTTTCTAGGGTATCTTTTATGACCTTATAACTCCTCAAAGATTTTTCACAAGGTAATAAAAATTTAATGTTACCTTTATAATGTGTGTTTTTCTCTGTGATATGCTATGCTCAACTGAAATGACGATTACCTCATGCTCTTCTCCAAAAATACTATGCTAGCTAGCACTCTTTCCTATGATGATATTTGTTCTCTATGGGTTAACCTATGTTTTTATTTATGACCGCTACTGCTATATGCTATGATATGTGTTATTTGATGCTACTACTATTGACGTTCTTCACTGATGAGCTTTACTGCAAGCTATGTGCTTCTCTATGACTTTTTTTGTTCCTTTAATGTGGCTTGAATTTGTTATGAGTTCTTACTTTCCTTCTTCCTCAGTTATGTGCTCTTGTAGATGCCTTTAATACTGGTTTTATACCATGACAAGTGTCACTCTTTCTCCAAGGCAATAGATGTTCCTTCTTGTTGGGTGTTACTAGACAAATATTACCAACTTTGAAGTGTTACAAGCTACTGATAAGTTAGGACAAGTGGTGATGATTTTATGAGCAATGATCTTCTCCCTTGAGGATTACTATACTACACTAGTCTCCTCCGAGCGTTACTTCGAATGGGTACCCTTCTTCCTGGTCGTGGGTATTATGTGATATTGTCATCCTTGTGCCAAGTTGTACTCTCTTACTTACAAAATTTGGGTAAGTTTCCAATATTCTTTTGCATGCGATTTGCCTTCAATGTTATCAATGAAGGCTTAAAACTTCAGTGCTTACCTTTGGCCAACTGTTCCAAGCTATTTCACTCTTATGTGACAACAAAATCTAAGATGCCTTTCTCCTCCAACTTGGATGATTCTCTTCAAAATGGATGAAATGATGCACACTGGCTTTATCTGCTACTTTTGTAACGAATACTTCTTCCTTTATACTATGCTTTTCCAACTATGATATGGTGTCTCTACTTATACTATGTTAACCTTGCTATTATTATATCAACGTAGGTTTTCGATGTGGTAGCTAAATCTCACTATGATGTTGTTCTTGCATCGCTTGTTGCACCTAGCTATGCTACCTTTTTTTTAGTGCCTTGATATGATGAATGCCAAACTCCTTGGACATCTCCTCTTTATGGCTGTGAATGCCCACTATATCTTCTTTCAAAATACTGGGTCTTTCACCTTTGTTTATATGACCCGAATGAGGTTGCTTAAGGTATACTTTTCTATACCTCTTTGATGTGTGTTCACCACAAACTTTGATGAACCTTTCCTTGCCTTCGCTGAAGGATATTTTAGTGCATCTTCTTATGTATTCTCCAAAGACTATTTTGATGCTAGACATATCCAAACACACATATTTTTCCTTCTATTGCTATCACCTCCTTGCTTGTTTGCAACTTGTACGTAATATTGCTTTGTTTGGGTGATGAATGTAGGTGGATGCTAGTAAACCACAACTATATTCCTTTCCTTGAGAAAGCTTTACTTTTAGATAATTTTTTAATGGATACATTTTGATGCTATGCAAACATAGAGTAGAATGATGTAAACATTTGCCCCCTTGTGCTCTTAAACCGAGCCTCTTTCTTTCTCAAAATGTAGGATTCAATTTCTTTTGTTGGTTGTTATGGATTGAAGCAGCTATTGCCTTCACACTCTTGGCATTAGCTTCCTTTGCTTGGTTATTTTTCACTTACAAATCTAAGCTTTTTAATGTTGTATTTTGCACTATAGAATACTTTTCCTTAGAATAAGCAATAGAATATTAATATATTTCTTTCTCTTGAAATATACCTAACTTCTATTTTTCTATTTTGCAGGTTTGAACCTTGTAGACTATAACTTCTACACTTAACTTGAAGACTTAAATGACTATTTTATCTAACCCTTGAAACTTTGAAACTGGTGCTTGATAAAATTTAATAAGAAACAAAATATAAAATCTCAACTAATGAAATTTTGCACCTTTTTGTTACATACCTTTTTATTTTGTAGATGATGATGATGATGGTGGTGACTTTACTCACTTAGATTGGATACCTTTAGTAGATTTTATTGCAACTTCTTCTAGGCTGTCCAAAACAACTCTCTTGCACACCATTTTGCAGCTTCAACACTTCACTAATATGCTATCCAATACAGTAACTTGGTGGCTTCAATACTTCTTCCTAAAGTACATCTGAAATCTGATCTTTAGCAACTACTAACGCTACCCCAAAATGCTATATTTTTTTTGTTCTCAAATATATATATTTTTAGATTGTAAAGCAGTCCCAAAAATCACTAAATTGTGGTTGAGATCTCTCTCATGAACCCTTCAATGATGATCCCCAAATATCTTAGATTTAGTGGTTTCTCTATCTTATTTATCTCATCAAATTTTGACTTCACTCTTGGCCTATCTAATGGCCTTCTTCTCAAGATTCTTATTTTCTTGAGGTCTTCTCCAAAGTGTTTCATAATTTGAAAAAATTCTTGCCAAATCTCTTTTCTGGGCTTGTTGTTGGATGACAATAATTGTCACAAATATTTTACTAACAAAAGCTTCTCCTTAATAGTAAATTTTTCTAATGAGGCTCACCAAGCCTTCTCCTTGTTTTTCCTTGAGACCTCTCTAAGGTCTTCAATCTTGCAGCTTCTAAAACTTCAATGAGACCTTCCTTGATCTCTTCAATATTTAGCTATGGAAGTTTTGCAATGGTGCCTTCTACGGACCTCTTCTTCAATGTGAAGTTTTCAGCTCCAATGGAGATCACCAATCTCGAGTTTTTACTAGGACTCTTCTCAATTGGGTCTTCTTTCTAGGACCTCCTCCTTGATTTGTAGTCTTCAATATGGTTTCCTTGACCATGTGATATCTTCTCAATATCCTACTTGGAGTCTTCAATCTGCAAATATTGTAGTGGGGCCTTTTCCTCAAGCCTCCAAATCTCCAATATCAAACTTGTTGCTTTAGGTTTCAGAATGATTAAAAGAAGATATTTTTCCTAACTTTCTTGTAGGAAGCTTCCCAACTCTATTTGAATCTTCTTTCTTCCGCAACAAAGTGATAGACAATGATAATAATTTTTTTTATGAATCTATAGAAAATAAACTTCACTAGTTTGATTTCCAATATAGTGGATGCAATGCTGATTTCTAGTCTTCACAAGTTTTTTTGCAACTCTGTGGAAAAAATTTAGCCACTATAAAATTTTAGAAAACTAAAAATGAGGTTTACAATATCCTCTCAATCACTCTTGTGGATCACTCTACTTCATATTGTTCTACCTAGAGCTTTTTCTATCAATCAATCTATTGAGGTAATGTTTATATGCATTCAGGCACAATGGCTGATCTGGTTTGCAAAAATGAAATAATAGCAATGGTGATCACTTGTGGTTTTCCTTTAATCTACCGTAACTCTGATACTACTGTTAGCTTTTAAAGCTTTAAAATTAAAGGAAATGCAACCACAAGTATTGAAATAAGCATGCAATATTATAGCTATAATAATGGCTAACTAATATGATAGAAAACTTGTTACAATGCTCTAGAAATGCTCATATATTAAAGCTCGCAAAATTACAATGCTCCTCTAATGGAGTTTAAATATTTCCATATTAAAAAAATGGAGCTATATTGTGTCTACTACTACTCAACCTAACACTCCAAAATACTCTCACAAATCACTCACTATGAGGCCTTTATATAGAAATATAGATTCCTTGACCTTTAGACTCATGTACATGTGGACTACATGCACATTTACATCATTGCACATTCTAACACTTGTGCATTTATTACATTGCTTTAATAAAATACTCAACTCCTAAAATACTCCTAATATAATTATGTATTCATGATGGTACATTAGTAAAGAACCAAATAATGTAATATATTCCAACAGAGCTAAGTTTACATATGTAAGAACTTTTAAATTGAGACCTCTCCTAGTTTTATCATCATACACCTTGTTCCATTTCACCAAAGGAAATTTCCTTTATCATGTAATCTTGACCATCAAAAAGATCACATAATATAGATTAAACATTTTTCTATCAATTTTGACATAGTATACAAGGACATATAATATGTTGGAATGACTCGTAAGACTAATTTAATTCGTTGCCCTCTTTCTGCTAATGATAACCATCTACCTTTCCATACTGGTAGTTTATTTTTAGAACTTTACTTATAATTGGATTCCATAATTATATCTTCATTCTCCCCTCAAATAAGGGCGTCCCTAGATAAGTTGCTGGTAAATTTGCCTTCTTCATTTGAAATAACCTGCATATCCTTACTTTGATTCTAATTAGGGTGTTTAGGAAGTAAATTTTGGATTTTTTCCTATTAACTTTTTGTCCTAATGCTCTTTCGTATTCCTTTAATAAGTTATTAAAAGCTTTAGCCTCGTTTATCCTTACCCTCCCAAAAAGGGTTGTATCATCTACAAACTATTGGTGGGTGATGTTGTCGATGTTATTACTAGCCTTAGGTCCACTTATAAGCCCATATTTGTAAGCCTTTTTCAACTTCCTACCCAAATCCTCTACCATAATCATGAACAAATATGGTGATAAAGACCTCTCTTGGTTTTAAATGATTCTATTACTAACCCATTGACCAACACTGAATATAAAACTATAGAGACACAAGCTTTAATCCATTTGACTCATTTATTACCAAATAAAAACTTTTCTAATACTGCAAAAAGAAAATCCTACTTGACCCTCTCATAGGCTTTACTCACATCAAGTTTTAAGATCATTGCTCTCTTTTCTTGAAGCTGTTGAATTCATAACTTCATGAGCTACTATGATCCATCCAAAATTTGTCTCACTTTCACAAATCATCCTTGCTCTTTTGAAATAATTTTGTCTAATAATGGACTTAACCGATTCACCATCACTATGGAGATAATCTTATATGCCATATTACATAGGCCTATAGGCTTAAATGAATCAAACAACTCTGCATCCTTCTTCTTTGGAATCAGGGTAAGATATGTCTAGTGTCAAATATATGCTCTATGAAAATATAACAATTATATTATAATTATTAAGGTCATAAGTATATTTATAAAACTTGAATTATGCATGCACCCTATAAAAATCATGTTAGTTTTTAAATCTTTTTTTTGTTGAAAGGACTTGGACATGGATGCACTACATTAAATTTGCACACTTATTAATTTTATTCTTATAAAAAGTGATGGACTATAAACATATTATAACATATTTATATGTTAATATATTAATATCATTCTTATCTGAGGGAATGTATGTTCCCTTGTTAAGGCTATTTGTGTTTATGACATCCTTTTCAACCATAACTTAATTCCATTCTTATCGTAATTTGTAACTCATTAACTATATATAAAAACATCTATTGTGAATGGGAACTTATTTTCTTGTTATATATTTGAATATGTTCCTTGACATGAAGATGGCATAAACTTGTTGGGTGACAACTTTACCTCTTATTTTGGTTTAAGATTGACCTTTAGTATTTTCTCATTTTCAATTAAAGTACAAGTTAAGGAAAATATATGGATGTTCCTCATTTTATATTTGGTATGTTTTATAAGCAGTATCTATATATCACTTCATATTTTACTTTATTTTTTACATGTTAGAGATTTAAAGATCTTATTACATTATCATAATAGATAAGCATTATGGGCTATGTGATGTTACATTTTTGAACTAGTAAGATGAAAGCATCATACTTGATTGTATTTATTTCTTTTGTAATGTAATGTAGAAGAAATGCAACTACTTAGTTTTTTTTTTTAGCATACGTGAGTATTTATGTCTTGTTAAGAGTTTTTATTTATAGGTGTAATTTATATTTTGCTATAATTGTTGTAAAATAAAGGATTTAGTTTCTGAATGTTGTCATGTGCAATTCTATTTGTAGAATTACATTTTGGAGAAGAATAAAAACAAATCTATGTTCTAATTTTCCTTTTTTTTGCGCCAAAGAAGGCCAAGTTAATAATAGAAATTTCTAACTCAAGTCTATTTAAGTAAATAATCACATTTAACAAAAAAGGTTTAATAAAACTATTGATATTATGTCAATATGGACTATAATGTAAGCTAAATATTTGGATTATTAATATTGGCGCTCATCTCCTTTGTAATAATCATACTTGTTTTTGTATTTATGCTTCATGGTAAAAACAAAAAGCTATTGTGTGGGTTAGTTTCCATTATATTTTCCATATGTGTATATCTCTTTTTTATCCATTATAGTAAGAAATTTGCACCTATATTATGTTTGGCATGTTTTCTTTCATCCTTCAATTATTTTATCAAAATTCAAGAATCTAGATCAATGATGCTAAACTAAAAATGTATTCTACAGGTTTGTAGTTATGAAAAAGCATGGAGCACATGCCCTTCTTCCTTTATCTACTTCTAATTCTTTATGGATAATAATAGTTCATATTTGGTCTCCTTGGCTATGATCTGCCCATTGATATAAGCTTTATTTAAATAAAATTATTGTTTTGCATGAAAGCATCTCTAATGGATGGGTTGCTTCATTAATTTGATCAAATTTTTATTTGGGTATGGTCCAAGAGCATTGTAGTTGATTTTATACACCATTTACAAAGACTAGGGAAGCAAGAAGAAGTCTACTTATCAAGATGAACTTTATAGACATTACCCACACCTCATATTATAGTAATCTATTGAAATCGTATGTGATAGCCTTCAAGATTTTCTAAAAATATATAAATAGATAATTTTCTAATGATAATCATGAAAATGCAGAATAAAGTTATATATTTAAAAAATAGTAAAATACATAAGGTGAGATGAGGACAAGATCCGTTAACATACAATTTTTGAGTTGTCAAAATAGTAAAATTGTTTTTATTTATTTTAAAATCAAATGTTATCTAGCTTAAGAGATTGTTTATATTATATTTGAAAAGAGTTATCCTAATCAGCTGATTCTTGGACCAACTTATGCAGAATTTAAATAGATTTAAAATGAGTGGTCATATGCAAAAATTTGAGCAATATTGAGGGAGATACGACCTTGTGAAGTCAACCATTCGGAATAAGGGCAATGAAAAATTTTCAAGTCATGAAAAATAAAATTGCAAATATTTACCAGCTAGGGTTCGAATGATGGGAAGAGCAGTGAAGATATAAAACTTCACTGAGGCAAGACATTCTATCTAGACAAATAATTTTTCAGTGAAGTTTTTTTCCCTTTATTTATCTTAAAAATTGTGCATGAATAATATATATAGTTTTTATCAAATATTATATTTGCTATAGGATATTCAGATAAATGTCAATAAATTTTGAGTTTTAGTTTCCACTACATGGACCAATTTATAGTTTAATCCTTAGAATCATCTCTAGTGTTAGAGGTTAGTGAGCACACCTTAGAGAGATCCCCGTCGCTCCAAGATAAGGTAGTTTTTGGTAAATTTAATGGGTATTGGCTAGGGGCTTCAACCTTGAGAAAATGGATTGATAGGAGTTGGAAGTCTCTAGGAGTGATTCTATCATTTTTTCCCAAAGGTTTCTTCTTATCCATTTTTTGTTCTAGGGAAGAAAGAGAAAGAATCCTAAAAGGGGGTCCTTGGTTTATGGGAAGAGCAAGACTCTTCTTTACCTGCTGGTATGAAGGCTTTTCACCTAAAAATGTAAATCTATCCCTAGTACTAATCTGGGTTAGGATGTTTGGATTTACCATTGAATTTTAGGAAATAGATACCTTCAAGGTAATAGGAAACACTCTAGGATAATTCCTTGAGATTTCAAATATGACAAAAGATGGATTTTTGGTTATTTATGCTCGAATATTGGTCATGATTGATATAAGAAAAGCTTTACCATAATCAATCATTCTTAAGTATGGGGATAAGATGTGGATACAAACTATATATTATGAAACATATCTTTTAGATGTGGAAGATGTCGTGATGTGGGGAATATTAAGAGATCATGCCCTAAGAAGAGCCCAACAAAATCATTTTAAGAAAATTGCAAGAGAAAATTACAAACGGTTATGGAAATAGATACCTTCAAGGCAATAAGCAACACTCTAGAAGAATTCCTTGAGATTTCAAATATGAAAAAAGATGGATTTTTGGTTATTTATGCTCGAATATTGGTCATGATTGATATAAGTAAAGCTTTACCATAATCAATCATTCTTAAGTATGGGGATAAGATGTGGACCCAAAATATAGATTATGAAAATATATCTTTTAGATGTAGAAGATGTCATGAGGTGGGGAATATTGAGAGATCATGCCCTAATAAGAGCCCAACAAAATCATTTTAAGAAAACTGCAAGAGAAAATTACAAATGGTTATGGATGAAGATGGTTTTCAACTTCCAAAAAATAGATCTAGAAAAATAAAAGAAAATAAACAATGGAGACCAATAAGGAAGGATATTGGAAGAAATACCAACTATTTTAAGGATTTAGCCTATGAAGAAAAAGTAGATCAAAACTTAGAGGACACAATACAACAATTTCAACATATTAACAAGGAATCATCTATTTAGTATGATTCTAATTTAAGGAAGAACACTCTTGATGAACCTAAGGAATGTGTCTCATCAGATTTTGAAGACTCTATTGAAGTACCATGCACCATTCAGGAGAAAATAATTGGTAAAGAAAATACAATTTTAAAATTTAATACCTCTACCATTAATAATAAAATACCAAAAAATGAGCAGGATAAGTCAAAAGCTTCTATAATAGAGATAGGAGAGGATAAATATGATGAAAAAAAAATTGTGAAATAATATTGAGGAATAGAATAATAATACCTACTCTCAATATAGGTAAGACAAAAAGAGGAAAACCCTTAAATTATCAAGCAAGATCCAGGAAAGCAAGAGCAAACATAGAGAAAGGAGCACAAACTAAGTTGGTTGAACTTCTCTTTACCAAAAATGAAATGCTATTGCTAATAAGTAGGAGGGGCCAAAGCCCCTAATGAGACATTATTATCATATCATGGAATATAATGGGTGATAATTCCTCCTCAAATTAGAGGTGTATTAGGGACCTATGTTTAAGAAATAAACCTGATATTCTCTAGATCCAAGAAACTAAAATGATAAAATAAGTTTAAAAAACAATAAAAGTAGTATGGGCAAGATGTGAATGGGATGCCATGGATAATGAATGAGCGATAAGTGAAATTATAACTTATTGGAATCCTTCTAGAACCTCTTGTGTAACAATTCATAAAACTAGGCATTGGATAGCCTCTTTAGTCACTTGCTACTTTGCAGATATTCGGTTCATCCTTATCAATGTCTATGGACCGACAACTTAGTCAGGTAGATTAGAATTTTGGAGTGGGATTGAAGCCTTTATGATAAGTAAATAACAAGAAACCCGATTCGTGATCATTGGAGATTTTAATGCCATAACCAATCTAGATGAAAAATTTGGGGGAATTAGAAATTTGACCCAAAGTATAAAATATTTCTCAGCTTTTATTCAAAACAATAATATATGGGAAGTTGAGTTTGAAGAAGATAACTATACTTGGACCAACAACAAGAGAGGCCATAACCTAATAATAACAAAATTATATAGATGCATTCTCTCAGATCATTGACTAGATGAAGGAACTTGTGCCAAAATTAATACCTTAACAAGGATTGGTTTAGATCATTGGCCAATAAGAGTTCAAATGGTGGTAAGTGAATTAAAAAAAATCATATTTTAAATATGAGCAGACATGGGAATACAATTCTCAATTTGTTAATATGATATCTCAAACATGGAATTCTTTAGGTAATGGTGGGCTGTATGCTCTTCCAAACCAAATTAAAGCTATGACATCTAGATTAAAATAATAGAACAAGAACACATTTGGAAATATTTTTGAGAAGAAAGAAGAACTAAAAGATAAACTTTCAAAATTTCAAAAAGGTGATGATAATAATCCAAGCTTAGAAGAAAGGGAGTTGCTTAGTGAATATCATAATATTTTGAGTAAGGAAGAGAAATTCTAGAGATTAAAATCAAGACAAACTTGGTTAAAATAAGGAGATAAAAATATAAAATTCTTCATAGGATGGCTATAGTACAAACATCAACTTCCTGAATTAGTAGAATTAAATCAATAGAAGGGATTTGTATTGAAGATCATAGTGGAATTAGAAAAAAGGTAAAGTTGTTTTATCAGAATATTCTAGGTTCAGAGGCCAAAGTTCTTAATGATAAACTTCTTTAAGATGTTCCTTCAGTTATAATGAATGAATAAACTAGGAAACTGATGAAGCCTATTACTCTAGAAGAAGTTCATTTAGCTCTTTTCTCTTTTAATAAGGATAAATCCCTAGGTCCAGATGGGATCTTTCTAGCTTTTTACCAACATAATTGAGATATTGTGAAGTATTTTTTATTGGTGGTAGTGGATCAATATAGGGTAAAAAAATACATACCTTATAAAATAAATGCAATATATCTTACCCTAATTCCAAAAAAAAAGGATTCTAAATAATTTGATTCCTTTAGACCCATAAGCCTATGTAATATGGCATATAATACTATTTTCAAAGTTATGGTGAATAGATTAAGGTCATTGTTAGACAAAATAATTTTAGAAGAGCAAGGAGGATTTGTGAAAGGGAGAAATTTTTTGGATGAGATCATAGTAGCTGATGAAGTTATACATTCAATAACTTCAAGAAAGAGAAAGCAATGATCTTAAAATTTGATATGAGTAAAGCCTATGATAGGGCTAAATGAAATTTTCTTTTTACAATTTTAGATAAATTTTATTTCAGGAAGAAATTGATTAGATGGATTAAATATTGTGTCTATAGTTTCTTATTCAGTGTTGGTCAATGGGTTAGTCATATAATATTTTAAATACAAGAGAGGCATTAGACAATGAGATCCTCTATCTCCTTATTTATTCATTATTATGGTAGAAGTTTTAAGTAGGAAATTAAAGAAGGCTTACAAATATGGGCTTATAAATGGACTTAAGGTTAGTAATAACATCGATAACATCATCCATCAATAGTTTGTAAATGATACGATCCTTTTAGGAAGGGAAAGGATAAATGAGGTAAGATCTTTGAATAACTTTTTGAAAGAGTACGAAAGAGCTTTAGGAAAAAAAATTAATAGGACTAAATCCAAAATTTACTTCCTTAACACTCCTGCTAATATCAAAGCAAGAATTTACAGGTTGCTTCAAATGGATGAGGTAAATTTACCAAAAAATTATCTAGGGATGCCTTTATTTAAGGGGAGAATGAGGATAGATTTATAGAATCCAGTTATTAGTAAAGTTTAGAATAAAATTCCATCTTGGAAAGGTAGATGGTTATTATTAGTAGGAAGAGTGCAATTAATTAATTCAGTCTTACAAGCCATTCCAACATATTATATGTCATTGTATTCTATGCCAAAATCAGTTGAAAAAAGTTTAATCTATATTATGCAATCCTTTTTATGGTCAGGTTTACATGATAAAAGGAAATTTCCTTTGGTGAAATGGAGCAAGTTGTGTGATGATAAAACTAGGGAAGGTCTTGGTTTAATAGTTCTTACAAATGCAAACTTAGCTCTTAGGGGAAAATTTATCTAGAGATTGTACAAAGAGAGTCAAATACAATGGGCAAGAATTCTTCTAAGTAAGTATGTTGATCCCAATGATCCAAGTTTAATATTTATTGCATTATCTATACCAAATGGTTCTATTTGGAATGATTTAAAAAAATATATTGATCTTATGATTAAAGGTTTAATATGGGTGGTGGAAACTGGAGAAAAAATTTCTATTTTGGATGGATACTTGGTGTCATAAAAAACCACTCAATTTAGACCCAATTTTAAAACCTTGGATGTGATTGATTTAATATAAATATGGTGATAGGGTTTCAAACATTTTATACAATGATCGAGAAGGAAAATACAAATGGAAAGAAGATTTTTTTACAAGTATACAAGACACCGATGCTAGGAGGCAATTGAGTAGAAAGATAACAACTGTGATTATTTTGAGGGGAGCCAAGGATAAATTGATTTTGAAGTTGAATAACTCATGAGAATACACAACAAGAAGTGGATATAATGTTCAACACCAAAAAAAATAATGTTACTAGAATATGGATAGATATTTGGGATAGCCCAAGCATTCCTAAAGTCAAAATGTTTGTTTGGCTAGTAGGTCATAGAAGAATTTTATCCTGGGATAACATTATGAAAAGGGATTTTCATGGCCCCTCTCAATGTGTTTTTTGTAATAAGGAGGAGGAGAGTATAGACCATCTCTTGGGAAATTGCTCAATAGTCTGGAATCTATGGCAATGGATTCTTAATATATGGTGATGAATAGCAAAATTGAAGATTGATTAAAGCAATGGCAGAGCACTTTAAAAAAGTGAGGCTTTATAGATAGTATGGAATATATCAAAAGATACAATACTTTGGACTATATGGCTAGAAAGGAATAGAAGAATATTTAAAGGAAAGAAAAATAATTTAGAGGTAATGAAAAAGAAGATATGTTTAACCATAGAGGAGTCTAAACCAACCCTATCAACTCAACCAATCCTTAATTTGGAAGCAGAGAGCCTTGATAGATGGAGTAAAGTCATTAAATAGAATTATTATGTTGGGTACAAGAGAAGAAAAATAATACAACAAAACCACCATATGTGGAGTGGGTTAAATTGAATTTTTATGGAGCACCTAAAGGAAATCCAGGACCAACAGGAGGAGGAATAATTAGAAATAATAGAGGAGAGATTTTATCTTATTATGCTTTCAATAGTGGATTTAAGACAAATAATGAAGTTGAAGCTTGGGCAACTTTATAAGGGTTAAAAATATGTAAACAAATAAAATGGAATAGAGTATGGATGGAAGGTGATTATCTCATAGTAATAAATACAATTTTGAGGAAAGCAAAGGCTCCATGAAATGTATAAGAGATGATTGTGGAAATTCAATATCTTTATAAAGAGTTTGAAGAAATCATGTTTACACATATATTAAGGAAAAGAAACAAATGTGCAGATAAGCTAACCAATAGAGGGGTTTTAATTGAGGGTCGTGAAGTTAAATTCACCTTTCCATGGTTAGAGGAAGTAGAAAATTTAGTTGAAGCTGACAAAAAATGTTGATTTCCTGAATCAATTAATGATTAATATTTACTTTAGTGTTTTCCATTGGTAATATTTGATTTATTTTGTAACAATAATGTGTTTTCATTTAGACTGTTTATTATAATTCTTATGGTTGCACTTGTGTTTTACGAAGGAAACTAGCAATCCAAATTTGGTTAAGCAGATTATGATAGTTCGATGTTTTGGAAATATTACTCTACTAAGATGCAAGGCACAAATAGTAGAGGTGAAGTTTTGGTATTGTGAAGACTGCTCTAGGAAAATGTTAAGAAATATGCTAAATTTTGGATTAATTGTATTCATACAAAAATTTGAAAAGATCCAGAAAATAAAAATCAATAATTCAAACATTTTATGTAAAATGGTGTAGGTTTCTAGCTATAGAATCTTAATTGAGATGAAAAGTGTATCTATTTGTAAACTCTCAAGCTCTAAAGAAGAGAGATGTAATTTATCAAGGGTGGGGGACTCGAGTACAACCCCTTATTATCTAGCAAAAAAAGAGATTGTTTATCTTTTACCTTTATCCTCTATGAATATCAATAAGACGTCATTCTCACAATTTATCAATCTCACTCATGATCTACATAAAGTATTATAGCTATTTTTTAATTATATACACATTCAAAAAATAACGTTTAGGGTAATTAACACAAAAAACCAATAAACATTAAAGAAAAAATACAAAAGGAATTCAAGTGACCATTGAGAGCATGTATGGCCTTGCCTAAAACTTCACAAAGATAGTATTTGATTCAAGAGTATATACTTTGCTTAAAACTTCACCAAGGTAGTACTTTATTTACTTTTCTTTTATATCCAAAATAAAGGACATGCATATCCTTGCTCAAAACTTTATCAATGTAGTAGTTTATTTATTTATTATCATTATTATTTTAAATTTGGTTATATGAGATTGAAACAAGTACCTCTTGTATTACATCATGACCAAATAGTAGTATTCCAACAAATTTATTATGCATCTATTAATTGATAAGATTTGATTTTGGTTTCCTCTTTGAATCGAGGAATTTAACCAATTGAAATCATGCCATTTGATACATTTTATTTGCCTTTAAATCTAATTATCATTTTATTTATTTATTAACATTATTATTATTTTAAATTTGATTATATGAGATTGAAACAAGTACTTCTTGTATTGCATCATGATCAAATAGTAGTATTTGAACAACTTTATTATGCATCTATTAATTGATAAGATTCGATTCAGTCTTCTTTTTAAGTTAAAAAATTTAACCAATTAAAATCATTCCATTTGATACATTTTATTTACCTTTAGATATATTTTTTATGTATTAATTGAATTTATGTTGAATTTATTTTTGAGATGAAATTTCGTGTGGTGCATAAAGCCATGAAAGGTATTAATTGAATTTATGTTGAATTTATTTTTGAGATGAAATTTCGTGTGGTGCATAAAGCCATGAAAGGGATTCTTTATGGTATTTGATTCAAGAACATATACTTGGTGAAAAATTCATACAAATATTATTTTATTTAAAAACATATATTTTTTTTGATCAAAACTTTATATAGTTAATATTTTACTAATGACTTATTATAATTTTTATTTATAAATTTTAAATTCACTAAATGCTGAATTTATTTATTTTAATGAGACCACATGTAGTGCTCACCCAAATCCATGAAAGTGATTCTTTATGTTAATATAGCAATAGCTTTTGTAGTGGTGACTCGTACATCAATAGACTTAAAGGACATTAATACAATTTATACGAAGAAGTATAATACATGAATAGTGCAAAGTCCACCAGCATACTTTTGTATACTTTAACATTTTTTTCCCTGTTTTGAATGTTTATGCAGGTATTACTCAACAAGTTATAAATTATTTTATTCATGCAGTTAAGATTTTAGAGTATATCTAATTTTTTAATAGATAATAAAGTTATCTTAAGTTTAATTTTTAAGAAGGATAGCCTCTTAAAACATACTCATCATTGATTGATGGTCCTCTTAAAATAAAGATATTAAATATAATAATATTGTGTACTATTTTTTTTTAAACCTTCATCCTTCGCAGAGATTTTGCCTTCACGCTTATAGCTTTGCTCGTGAGTTCATTTCTTCTAATAATGATTAAGGAATATAAATAAATAGGTTTTTAAATATAAAATATTGTATAGAGTATTTATAGATGAAGTGTTCCTTTATCTCTACTGCCCTGTGCTGCATAGAGTACATATCATTTCTTCCCATTGTTCTTTGGGCGTTGTCCATCTCTCTGTTTCACATCTAAGCCTATGAGAGCTAGTCCTTATCTGAGCAATGAGTATTTTTTCCTTCCACTTGATTTCAGCACCTATATACGCTTTTTCCTTGTGGTCATACGTTGGGTTAAAATTTGCAATATAATATTGTCTTTTCCCCCTTGCATTTTTCCACATTCCACTTCTGAACTTTTCATTCACATATTTTTTTATGTCTTTGTTGACATTTGGGCATTCATTTATGTTGATTTCCCAACATTCCATCCATTTCTGATTTTGTTTCATCCATGTATTCTTTCGCCTACGCAACTCTTCGTCCCTAGCTACCCTACGCCATCTATCATCTCATCTGTCATGTTTTCTGTTTTTTCAAGTAACATAACAACTTGGTCATAGCAATTGCTTCGAAAGGGAACATTCCAGTTTCAGCTAGAATAATTTCATAAGGGGTTATGGCCTTAATTTTGAGAAAGTTTGTGATTAGATATTTTTGAATCCCTTCTATTTGCCTCCATTTTACATTTGTTGTGCCACTAGCCCACACCTTGCAACCATACAACAAAACCGGTGTAACAAGTAGGTCAAATAAGACCTTGGTGGTCTTCCAGTCCCACAACTCGGTATTCCCACACCTGTTTTGAAGTGCATATAGTGCTCTCCAACCACTTTGAGTTCTTTTCATCTTACATGTATTCCAATTAAGTTTGTCATGAAAGTCTATGCCCAGGTATTTGTATTCTACTACTACATCAAGAGGTTCTCCTGCAAACTGAAATTTGAGTTGTTGCTTCTTCTTTTTTACAGAAAAAATCATAATTTTTTTTTTGCTCATGTTCACCTGCATCCCAAATTCTTTACAAAAGAGTTCTAGAGCTTGAAGGTGATCTTCTAGATCTTTGGCTGTTTTGCCACAAGAATTACATCATCTGCATACATAAGGAGTTTTACCACATATTTGGCCAAATGCACACCCTCTCCCCCAAATTTGTTTATCCATTCTTCTAACTTGTCAATGTACAACCCAAATAAGGTTGGAGATAGAGGGCAACCTTGTTTGATACCTATGTCACTACCAAAACATTCATATAACCATTCCTGTGTTTTGATTCTAGCCTTTACATGCTCATATAGTCTATGAACTGCTGCCCTGTAGTGAATTGGAACCTCTAGCTCTTCCATTCTGCTCCATAATTTTTTCCTTGGCACTGTGTCAAATGCCTTTTTGAAGTCTACAAAACAACAAAAAGCCTCCTCTTTTTGTCCCATATTTTTTCCACTATGTATCTGAGCGTGATACAGTGATCAATAGTTGAGTGCTTGAGCCTAAAACCTGTTTGCCCCTTTGCTCTCTTTCCCTTTTCTTCTGCCCATATGCTGATCCTATGCTCTATCATACTCCCAAACAACTTTGCAAAGAGAGAGTTGATCATGATAGTTCGATAGTTTGAGAGATTATTTACATCTCCACTTTTAAACAAAGGAATGGTCAAGCTAGTTGTCCACTCGGTAGGGAAGCCATTTTGTATGACCTTATTGAAAATTTCTTTGATTTGTGATGCCAAGATATATACCCCCCATTTTATATGCTCTGCTTGAAGATTGTCTATGTCACGGGCTTTACCAGTTGCTAACTTTTTTATCCCTTGAATAATGTATTCAATTGTGAAAAGTTCTTTCTTGACAATGATAATAGGGGGTGTCTCCTGCCGGTTACTACGCTGATACAATTGTTTTGAATACTCCAACCACTGATTAACTGTAATATTATTTTCAGTTTGCATAGGTTAGTCTTTAAATGTTTGTGTATTAATAATCATTGTTATAGATACTAGGTATTTTATATTTTTATATGAGATGCATCATGCTTTTTTTGAATGATATCATAATGGTATGTTTTGGGGTTTTGATTCGAGAGATCAAGTTCAAACCTAGATACAAATGGACCAAGATCTCTCATAAAGACCCACATTTTTAACTCAAAATTTTGTAATTGTAAGCTTACTACATTGGTAAGGACTTTGACCTCTCTTTAGGAGGTCCAAAGTTCAAACCCCACTTAGTACAAGTATAAGGGGACCAAAGCCTCTCATAAAAAAACCCCATGCTTTTAACTTAAATTTTAGACTTACGAGGAATATATTAGTGGTAAGTCCTTGAATTTTTATTCAACCTCGATACAAGATTGAGATCCCTCATAAAAACTAATGCAAGCTTAAATTTTTGCTTATTCAAAAAAATGTAACCATATATACATACAATAATTTTCAAATTTCAATGCAACTTAAATTTTGTATAACCACTCACCACTATTGACTTCTATCAAACTTGTGGAATGTCTAGAGCTATTTTAAATAAAATTCAAACATAATTTCAGTGTGTTTGTGTTTCAATGAAGCATAAGCAAATCTTTAGATACAAAGAATAAATTTTTAAATACAAACAAAGTTTACAAGGATTGACAGTAATGCAATTGAATATACAAAGTAAAAATGCAAATATTTAATTAAATGATATAAGTTTATGTGGTTAAGAAATAAACTTACAATATATAGGCTTTGATTTAAATCTTGTTAAACAATATATTCTATAATCATAATTGCAAAAGTATTATTATATGCTTTATGGAAATACCATTATAATACAATTATGATGTATAAAAGTGAGAATATTTATATATAGCAAGAAAGAGTTAATAAGGTGATTTGAATATTAAAAATCTTTTAATATTCAACTTCGAAGAGGTAACTCTTTGAATTTTCATCCAACCTCGATACGAGGAGACTCTGGGATTCCCTCATAAAAACTATTTATGTAAACTTAATTTTTTTGCTTATTGAAAAAAATGTAACAACCATAAACATACAATAATTTTTAATTTTCAATGCAACTATTGTATAACCACTCACAATTGAATTTTTTTGACTTTTATTAAACTTGTGGAATGTCTAGAGCTATTTTAAATAAAATTCAAATATAATTACAGTGTGTTTGTGTTTCAATGAAGCATAAGCAAATATTTAAATACAAATAATAAATTTTTAAATACAAACAAAGTTTACAAGGATTGATAGTAAGGAAATTGAATATACAAAGTAAAAATGCAAATATTTAATTAAATGGTATAAGTTTATGTAGTTAAGAAATGAACTTGCAATACATAGGCCTTGATTGAAATCTTGTTAAACAATATAATCATAATTGCATAAGTATTAATCTATGCTTCGTGGAAATACCATATACCATGATAATACAATTATGATGTATAAAAGTGAGAATATTTACATATAGCAAGAAAGATTTAATAAAGTGATTTGAATATTAAAAATCTTTTATTTATTTATTCTAGAGAACAAGGGACTGTACTTGGGTCTTCCACCCTTGACAAATCATAACTATATTCTTTAGAGCATGTGAGTTTATAAATAGATTCAATTTACATCTCAATTGAGTTGCTATAGCTAAGAACCTACCTCAATTTACATAGTGTTTGAATTCTTGATTTTTGTTTTCTAGAACTTTTTCATTTTTTTTGTGTGAATACAAATATTCTAGAGTTCGACATTGTTCTTAATAGTTTCCTACAATAGCCTTTAGAATACCAAAACTTCAATTCTATTATCTGTGCATTGCATTTGAGTAGAGTAATATTTCTAAAACATCGCGTTATCATAGCCCGTTGGTAGACATTTTCTTACAATAGCCTCTAGAATACCAAAACTTCACCTCTACTATCTATGCATTGCATCTTAGTAGAGTAATATCCCAAAACATCGCACTATCATAACCTGCTTTACCAGACCTGGATTGCTAGTTTCCTTCCTAAAGCACAAGTGCAACCACAAATTGTAATAAATAGTATATATGAAAGCACATTCATGTTATAAATAAAAAAAATATTACCAATGGAAAATATTAAATTAAATCTTAATCATTATTTGATTCAAGCAATCAATATTTTCTTGTCAACTTCAACTAAACTTACTACTTCCTCTAACCAAGGAAAAGAGAATTTAACTTCACAATCCTCAATTAAAACCCTTCTATCAGCTAGCCTATTTACACATTTGTTTCCTTCCCTTAATGTATGTGTAAATATAATTTCTCCAAACTCTAGAGCAAGGTCTTGAATTTCCACAATTATCTCTTGTATGTTCCATGGATCCATTGCTTTCCTCAAAATTAAATTTATTACTATGAATGAATCACCTTCCATCATATTTTGTTCAATTTTATTTGTTTGCATATTTTTAACCCTTCCAAAGCTGCTCAAGCTATAGCTTAATTATTTCTTTTAAATTCACTATTGAAAGCACAATGAGATAAAATCTCTCTTCTATTATTTCTAATTATTCCTCCTCCCAGTGGTCCTAGATTTCCTTTTGATGCTCCATCAAAATTTAATTTGACCAACTCCACATCCGATGATTTCCACTTTATATTCTTTGCCTTCTTTTTGTTTATCCTATCCCCAACATCATAATTTCATTTGATGACTTGAATCCATCTATCAAGGCTCTTTGCTTCCATATTAGGGATTGGGTGAGTTGATAGGGTTGGTTTAGACTCCTCTATGGCTAAACAAATCTTCATTTTTATTATCTCTAAACTACTTTCCTTTTCTTTAAATATTATTCTATTCCTTTCTAGCCAAATAGTCCAAAGTATTGTATCTTTTGAAATATCCCAAATTGTTTGTAAAGCGTCACTTTCAAAAATACTTTGCCATTGCTTTAATCATTTATCAATTCTACCATTCATCACCATACATTTACCAAACATATTAAAAATCCATTGCCATAGTTTCCAAAATATTGAGTAGTGTCCCAAGAAATGGTCTATATTCTCATACATTTTATGAAGAACATGTTTAAGGGGCCATGAAAACCCCTTTTCATAAGGTTATCCCAGGATAAAATTCTTCTATGACCTAGCCAAACAAACATTTTGACTTTAGGAATGCTCGGACTATCCAAAATATCTCTCCATATTCTTGTGATATTCCTATTTTTATGGTGCTTTATATTATATTCACTTCTTGTTGTGTATTCTCCTGAGCTATTCAACTCCCAAATCAACTTATCCTTGGCTCCTCTTAAAATAATCATTGTTGTTATCTTTCTACTTAACTAACTCCTAGCATAAATGTCCTGTATACTTGTAAACAAATATTCTTTCCATTTGTATCTTCCTTCTTGATCCTTGTATAAAATGTTTGAAAACCTATAACCATATTTGTATTGAAGTAATCTAATCCATGGTATCAAAATCGGATCTAGATTGAGTGGTTTTTTATCACATCAAGTATCCATCCAAATATATATTTTTTTCTCCAATTTCCACCACCCATATTAAACCTTTATTCATTAGATCCATTGACTTTGTTAAACTGTTCCATAGTGCATAACCATTTGGTAGAGAGAATGCAGTAAATATTAATCTTAGTCATTGGGCTCAACATACTTAGAAGAATTCTAGCCCATTGTATTTGACTTTAATTCTACAATCTCCAAATTACTTTTCCCCTAAGAGCTAAGTTGGCATCCGTAAGAACTCATAAAATGAAACTTCCACTAGTTTTATCATCACACACCTTGATTCATTTCACCAAAGAAAATTTCCTTTTATCATGTAATCTTGACCACAAAAAATGACCACATAAGATAGATTAAACTTTTTTCTATTGATTTTGGTATAGTATACAAGGACATATAATATGTTGGAATGGTATGCAAGGCTGATTTAATTAGTTGCCCTATTTCGGCTAACGATAACCATCTACCTTTCCATACTGATAGTTAATTATGAAATTTAGTTATATTGGATTCCATAATTCCATCCTCATTCTCCCCTCAAATAAGGGCATCCCTAGATAAGTTGCTGGTAAATTTACCTCCATTTTGAGTAACTTGCATATCTCTACTTTCATTTTAGTTAGGGTGTTTTGGAAGTAAATTTTATATTTTTTCCTAATAACTTTTTTCCCTAATGTTGTTTCATATTTATTTAATAAGCTATTCAACACTTTGGCCTCATTTATCCTTGCCCTACCAAAAAGGCTATATCATCGACAAATTATTGATGGATGATGTTGTCGATGTTATTACTAGACTTAAGTCCACTTATAAGCCTATATTTGTAAGTCTTCTTCAAGTTCCTACCCAAAACCTCTGCTATTATAATAAACAAATATGGTGATAGAGGATCTCCTTGTCTGTATAAGGCCTCTCTTGGCTTTAAATGATTATATTACTAACCCATTGACCAACACAAAATATGAAACTATATAGACACAAACTTTAATCCATCTAACCCATTTATTTCCAAATTCAAACTTTTCTATACTATAAAAAGAAAATCCTATTTGACCTTATCATAGGCCTTACTCATATAAGGTTTTAAGATCATTACTTTCTCTTTTCTTGAAGTTGTTGAATGCATAACTTCATGAGCTACTATGATCCCGTCTACAATTTGTCTCCCTTGCAAAAATCCTCCTTGCTCTTTTGAAATAATTTTGTTTAGCAATGAGCTTAACCAATTTGCCATCACTTTGAAAATAATCTTATATGTCATATTACATAGGCTTATAGGTCAAAATGAATCAAACAATTATGCATCCTTATTTTTTGGAATCGGGGTAAGATATGTTGCATTTATTTTATAAAGAATTTATTGTTTCACCCTAGACTGTTCCATTGCTACCCATAAAGAATCATTCATTATCTCCCAATTATGTTGATAAAATATTGAAAAGAGTCCACCTAGATCTAGGGAATTATCCTCATTAAAATATAAAAAAGCTAAATAAAATTCTTCCAAAGTAATAGGCTCCATCAAATTCCTATTGTCTTCATATGTTATCATTGAAGGAACTTCTTGTAGAAGTTTATCATTAAGAACTTCAAACTCCTTTGATCATAGAATATTATGATAAAAAGACCTTGCCTACTTTCTGATTTCACTCTGGTCTTCAACCCAAACCCCTTCTATTGATTTAATTCTATTAATTTTGTATGCTGATATATGTACTGTTGTCATCCTTTGAAAAACCATTGTGTTTTCATTTCCTTTTAACCAAGTTTGTCTTGATTTTAATCTCCAAATTTTCTCTTCCTTACTCAAAATATCATGATTTTCAGTAATTCCCTTTCCTCACTCAAAATATTATGATTTTCACTAACTCCCTTTCCTCACTCAAAATATTATGATTTTCACTAACTCCCTTTCCTCCTAGCTTGGATTATTATCATCACCTTTTTAAAAATTGGACAGTTTATCTTTTAGTTCTTCTTCCTTCTCAAAAATGTTTCTCTTGTTCCATTCTTTTAATATAAATGTCATTGATTTAATTTTTTTTGGAAGAGTATACAACCCACCATTTTCTAAAGAATTCCACACTTTTGCTATCATATCAATAAATTGAGGATGGTCTTTCCACATCCACTCATATTTAAAATATAATATTTTTTTAATTCATTTACTACCATTTTAATTTTTATTGGCCAATGATATGAACCAATCTTTGTTCAGGTATTAATTTTAAAACAAATTCCTTCATATAACAATTTGAGAGAATACATTAGAATGCATTTGTCTATTTTTTTGCTATTAAGTTCTAGCCTCTCCTATTGTTGGTCTAAAATATTTCATTTTATTAAATAAAATATAATAAATAAAATTGGTATACATACTAGAATTGTTCAGATTCTCAGGTTTCAGGTTGGAACTCTTCCTCTTACATACTTGGGGATTCCCATTTCTATTGGTCCTCTACCTAGGGCGGTTTGGACTAACATACTTGACAAATTTCATAGTCGAGTTAGTCATTGGACTCATAGATGGTTAACTTTTGCTGGTCGGGTTTTACTTTTGAAGTCAGTTGTTCAGGCTTTACCGGTGTATAGATGCCTTATTCAGATTGCTCCAGCAAGTTTTCTTCATGACCTGGATTCTCTTTCTAGGCAATTCCTATGGGCTGGAAATCTTGGTTCCTCAAAATGGAGTCTTGTTAAATGGGAGACTATTTGTCGACCAAGGCAAGCTGGGGGGTTGGGTCTTCGTCTAAGCTCTCTTTCTGGGACTGCTTTGGCTGCTAAGCTGTATTGGCGTTGGTGTAGTAATCAGGAGCAAACTTGGGCCAAGATTATCTCCCACAAGTATCTTAGGGGAGTGGAAGGTTCAAATATTCCTCGATACAGCTTGACTGGTCGAGGATCATTTGTTTGGAATACTTTGAAAAAGGGAGCAGAGCTGGTTAAGCAGGGGTTATTCTGGATTTGTTATACTGGGTCTCGGGCTCTTTTTTGGCAGGATTCTTGGGATGGCTTTGCTCCTCTTCTTAGCGAGTTTCCACATCTTCAAGATCTTGCTCAATGCTTTTGGGATGCTGGATGGTTGAAGGTGGCAGATTTCAAAACTGTTAAGTCCTTTGGTCAGATGGTTAGTCTCCAGTGGAAGGATCCTTGAGAATGGCCTGCTGGTGGCACTATGGATGCGAGGGCAGAGCTGGCCCGTATTCTCGCTAGCCGTCCCTGCTCTTCTCTACCTGGGGATGATGTGCTAGCATGGGGAAGAGATAATAGAGGGATATTTTCGGTTGCTGCTGGTTATTGTGTTTTGGATCGGCAGCGGTTTGGTGAGGAGGAGGTTCCGTGGTGGAAGCAAGTTTGGAATAAGTTTATTTGGCCGAAGTGTAGTTTTTATGGGTGGCAGGCTACTCATAATCGTTGTCTCACTTGGGATAATTTTCAAAAGCGTGGGTTTGTTGGCCCCTCTTTATGCTATAACTGTGGGAAGGCTGAAGAATCTGTTGGGCATTTACTTCTCCAATGTGACTTTGCTCGACAAGTCTGGCATTATTGGTGGGGAGTATAGAATCACCCTTGTTCGCATGCTTCATCAATAGTTGATTTTTGGAGGAGTATGGGGCGGCCTCCTGCAGCGGCTTTCTTTTTACAAGTTGGATGGAGTATTGGTCCTTCATGCATTTTTTGGCAGATTTGGCTTGAACGAAACCGTCGAATTTTCCAAGGTAAGGAGTTAACTACTTCCCAGGTCTGGCAAAGGATTTTGCGAATGATCCAGGAAACTGTGTCTGCAAATTGTCAGATTATTTCTCCCGTGGACCATGCAAAACATCAGATCATGGAAATATTAGGCTTGATGGTTAATGGTCCTGGTCCTAATGTCTCTTGCAGACGGATGGGTCAGAATAATCGGGTGCGGAGGGCTGGCAAATGGAATCCGCCTCCTCCGGGAGTGCTGAAAATTAATACGGATGGATCTTCCCGGGGTAATCCGGGTAATGCTGGTATTGGTGGTGTGGGGCGGGATAGTAGTGGTACTATCCAATTTTTTTTTCTCTTGCTTTAAGGGACATCATTCTAATAACTTCATGGAAGCACTCACAATTTTATATGCTTTGGAGCAAGGGTATGCTTTGGGTTGGCGTCGGATTGTTTGTGAATCTGATTCTCAGATTGTTATAAATTTGTTAAATTCTGGAGATAGTCTTCATGGTTGTTGGCGGTTGAGTTGGGTTGCTTGACAAATTCTTAATATCTCTGCTCACTTGGACTTCATTTCTTTTGTGCATATTCCTCGGGAGTGGAATAGGGTAGCAGATTTGTTAGCTAAATGGGCTTCTAAGTTTCAAGATGGTTGGGATGTTCAAAATTGGTCTCAACTTTCTTCTGATTGCTCTCAATCTCTCTCTTCTTTATTGAGAGCTGATATGTCTGAATAGCTTCTGCTTTTTCTTTGTATCATGAATGTTTTGCTGAGTTAATAAATTTTTACCCTCTTTTACACAAAAAAAAAAAAATTGGTATACATAATTAAAATACCATTAATTATGTGGTTTGTTGAAGTACTATTATAACACAATTAATACAAATGGACTATTTCAGTCTCATGTAGTTAATATATATGTGTAATATAAACATTCCATTGTATTTGTATTAAAGAGTAAAGTTTTAATTGTATAAATATTATTTGAGTGTTTTTTTTTGTTATTAGATTTAGTGAAATAAAATAAAGTTTAGTAAAGTGGTTTTATACTTGTAAAAAAGTTTGTATTTAAAATTTGTATATGGTTAGCACATAAAATTTTTGTTAGTAGGATGCTACTTGCATTAATGATGATATGACCCGGGTTTCAATCCCCATGGTGGATGTGTATAAGAAGTATTACTTAATAAAAAAATAAAAAAATATTTTGTTAGTGCCACATGATAATGACTCCTTATGGTTACTAATTTATAAAGATATGCAAAGTTTATAATAGCAAGGATAATTATTATATTACTTTTATTAAATATAAAGAAGAAAAATATATGTATTTCATTAAATGATATGAATTTATTGGTTTAAAAATAAAAAAATTAGCACATAGGTTTAAACCTTGTTTTTTCAATGAGTTTACACATGTTTTTTTTTACGAGGGATATCAATCCTCTCATACTGAATTGAGTTTGAACCTTGGACCTCTCAAAGAGAGGCCAAAGTCCTTATCGTTGTAGTAAGCTTGCAACTATAGGTGTAAACCTTGTTAAGTAAGATATACACAATATTATGTGGTTTGTTGAAATACCATGATAAATCAATAATAATGTGATACAAATGGAATACCTAATCTCATATAATTTATTTAGTGTTGACATGAATAAACACACATGTATGAATTTATTTAATGATGAGGTCTGGCAAATATTAAAAATAATTTATTTTATATAAAATAAAATAAGTAAATTTAAATATAATTTATACATTTTTTCAATAGATTAAATGAGATGGAAATGAGTTTCACCTTGTAGATACAAAATACGACACCAAGAAAATGTTGAATAAAAAGAATTCAAATAACCATAGATTGCACAATGAATGGGGGGAGCCTAAAAACTCCGTTGTTACAATAGTGGATGTAAGAATCCCTTTAGATACAATTATTACAAAGGTTTCTAAGGTTCTTTGAAACCCTAGCTACAACAAATGGTGGTGTCTTCAGTTGTGTTTAGCTCCCAACAGGTGTGAGTGGGCTTCTACAAATTTGATGTCGGGCCACTCTAGCTTGATCAACTATCTAATGCTTGTGTAGCACCTTCAGATCTACACATAATGACACAACAAATAAGTTAGTAATACTTGTGAGGGCTCCACAGTGTGAGGCCCTCTATAAGAAATAATAAACCCTAACTGATATGCTACTAATAAAGTGAATGAAAATAAACGTGCATGAAATAAAATATGATAACAAACAATGATTTACCTTGCTCCTTGCTGGTTGTATTTTGAAAACTGGAATGATTGTAGGTTGATGGCGAAGGTGTATCCTAGCAATACCCAAAGATCATGCTTATCGTTAGAATAGGATTATGAAACACAGCAGGGCATTCGTGGAGAGCGATAGGGTGCTCAGGGCTATGGCAGAGAGCAAAAGGGTGTTTACAAAGAGCGGTAGGATGCTCAAGGCTATGGTGGAGAGTGGTATAGTGCTCGTAGAGAGTGATAGGGCACTCGAGAAGTCAAATCAGATTTGTAGCAGTAGATTTAATGATGATGATGAAGGGTGCGACAATGGCGGTAGTGAACGAAGGGATGAGGAATATGATGAATTGAGTGGGGTTAGGGTATAGATGTTGGATAGGAATTTTGAGGTACTTTAAAAAATTAGAAAATTAGGGAACTCAAAAACTTAGAGGTTGAGCCATTAAAATGACTCCTATTTATAATCCAACTTAGGGCATGCTAGGGTTTCAACGACACTAATCGTGAGGCCAATATTAAAGCACATCTAATGGTAGATATATTTTTTTAGTAATTTGATGGTTCTATTATGCGAGTTTTGGTTGGGTCCCAATCCTAGATATACAAGAAACTTTGATAGATATAGAGAAAATACTATTGAAGCATCCCATACTAGGGAAGACAACTGTAAACAAAAACAACTTTCCCATGCAGCGGATGATAGAACCAAAATTTCCCATGCAGGAGATGACAAAACTAGCTACAATAGCAAAACTACCCATGTAGGGGCAAGTGACCACATAGACTTCATTTTGACAAAAAACTAACCAAAACCCATGTAGGGGTCACCTTAGGAAAAGAAAATTAACATAATTGGAAATTATGAAAATTAAGTAGCATTATCTGTTAGAAATTTTAGTATCACAAAACAAAAAACCTAGATATAGCAGCATAAAAAAAAACAAACCCAAAAAATTGATTTGGATAATTAGTTAAGCTCGGCTTTTGAGGAGTTCTCCTTGGTGTTATTTACATTCTGCTAGAGGAACTGCTTTAGGATTGCACTGGCGCTGTCGAAAGCTGAGATGAAGCTTTTGAGGAACATTATTGAAATTTTGTTGGAGATTGCAACATCATGGTTTGAATTCCCACTATTGTACTCAAATATGTGGATAGGGGAATTCTAACTAGTCTCTGCCTTGGCTTTTTTGATCCTAGAGGACCTTTCGAATATGAGCAGAGATCTTTTCAACCTTAGATTTTTGCTTAGCTAATGCTAATTTATTTCCACTCATGAAAAGGGGTTTGATGGAAGAGGGAGTTGCAATAGTTGAGGAACCCTTTTTGGAGATAGGATTTTGGAATTCCTAGGGTTATTTGCTAACCAAAGGCTCGCTAGACAAGGAGTGGGAAGGACTGTGAGTGGAAGATGGATTGAGAGGTTTGTAATGGAAGGGGATAGATGAAATGGGTGGTGGGGTGGAGGTGACGACGTGGTGGAAGATGAATACAAACAACCCTTGATGGGTGGGAGCTGAGTGCTTTTTGTGAGAATTGAGAATAGAGAGTCAGATGGAATGGTGGAGGAAAAATGGATTTTCATAGGCTTATACCCCCGTAAGTGATTCACCAAATTGTCACCATAGCAGAGGTATTGGAGCAGAGGAATTATGATGATAGGCCATGGGGAGGGGAGGGATTCGCGGTTGAGGGCGACTTCAATCCACTTAAACTCTTGATAACTGGGGAACCCATCGAGCTCTTGATCCCAATTATGCTTATCTCACCGAACCATGTGCCCTATAAAAGGAAGTCTAGATACTTCTACGATTAGCTCTGTTGTTACCTTGAAGCAAATGTTGTGCATAAAAATATGGCCATTCGACCAATATTTAACAAAATCCATGATAATTTTTGGCTCAGAACCCTTGAATTTGGATAGAAAAGGGATAAGTCCCTGCACCTACAGGAAGGAGGTCGAAAGGGTATCGAGTTAAAGGCTACTAGTCTTGATAAAGGCCATGGCGGTGGAAACAAGAGGTTGAAGGATGGCAGTAGGGAGGCTATACAGGGAGTTGTTGGTCATCAAATCTGCCCAGGAAAGGATTTTGGGAAGTGTACGCGCCCTAGACCTGGACCAACATTGAAAGGCCGAGAGGAAGAGATGCCCCTCGTGCCAATCTCCAGAGAAAGGCCGGCTCCTTTACTAAACTACTCGGTGTTTTAAGATAAGAGTGCAGGAAAGAGATAAAAGAGTAAGGGTGCAAGAAAGAAATAAATAGGGTAAGGGAAGAAATGTCAATAATTTAAAGTGGGAGAGAACCAGAAGCACGATCGTTGGCTAATAGCTCAAAATAGCAGCAATGAATACCAAGAATAAAATGAAATGAACATGATATTAACCCTCCTATGTATCCTCTGGACGAGTTCCAGGATTACCCTTCCCCTTACGTCAAAATCCAGAGTTTAGAATTACGGCGACCAGGAAATAAGTGAATATAATAGAAACACTATCCACAGGCAGCATAAAAGAAAGCTAATATAGCGTTTTCCTCCCCTATGTATCCTTCAGGAAAATTCTAGGGTTCTATCCCCAATCGCACACCTAAATCTAGAATGCAGAATTACAGTATGCAAATGAAGAAAAGATAACAGAAATAATCACAGAAGGCAGCATACAAGAGAGAAATTAAGCCCGAAGCTCTTTTAGTATTAATCGTAGGGATTCAAGTTACAACAGCTTTCTAGCAGAAAGTTTTTCCCCCCTCCTTTACATTACAATGCCTGGGTTTTTATAGAGGACCCGACCCTCTGAGCCATCAATGCACAAAACGGAGGAGTACATCCTCGAAAACCTGAGAAGTCGGCTCTCGCAGCTCTCGTGACTGAGCTTTCAAATCCTTTTCTATATCTAGCAACTACGATCGGGTCAGCCGGGGAAACATGCATTAATGAGCCATCTGAACGTCCTTGGTCTTCGGGTGCGGAGCTCGAGTGGCCGCCATGCCCGTCGGGTTCTCCTTCAGGGACTGAGACTTCCTTTCCAATTGCCAAAAATGAGCAACGAGTTCATCGGGCACGTAAAAATACATTTATGAGGCACTTGATTGCCTCAAAAAAATACCCGGCTTGGAGTGCGTGCCCTCGAAGTGCTTCGCTGATTTTTCGTTCGCAACTCCGCTTCGCAATGGATGCAAGCCGAAGCAGGTCCTCCTTCTTGGTTTTGCACTTCGCATGAATGAACTTCGCAAGACAGCTTCGGGGATGTAAAACGCCGAAGTAAATATTCCTCCTTAAGATGGCTCTCGATATTTTGCCGCTTCGATGGAAAGGCGTGCCAAAACTGCTTCGCTGAGGTTCTCCGCCCGAAGTGGATGCTTCGCTGGTGAGTCTTCAAAATGCTTCACCATGATCCTTCAAAATGCTTCATCGCGATCCTCCCTCAAAACTACGATTCGGGGTTTTTTTGACCGAAGTGCATCCTTGGTTTGCAAAATGTTCTGCTCTTCACGGGCCACTACCACTTCGGGTGAAAGCGCTTCGCACGAAAGCTATCCGAAGCAAATGCTTCGCAACAACTTTCGGTGAAGTAAAAATGGTTCGCCGATGGGGAGGCCCGAAGTGGGTGCTTCGGCGATTTCTTGGCGAAGTAGTTTTCAATGTTTGCACTCCTTCAAATTCTGCTTCGCGAGTTTTTCGCCCGAAGCAACTGCTTGAAATGCTTTGGGTGCGAAGCTCTTTTCATGCCTTAGCAAATTCGGACCGCGATCTAGACTTCTTTGTCTTCCTTCTTGGGCGAAGTTGCTTCTCAACGTTTGAAATTCTTTGAATGCCGCTTCGCAAGATTCTCGCCCGAAGCATCTGTTTGAAACGCTTCGGGTGCGAAGCTCTTTTCGTTCTCCACTTCTTTCTTTTGGCGAAGCTATCTTCCTTTTTCTGCGAAGCTCTTTTCTTAGCTTGCTCAGTAGCGAAGCTTTTGCATCTCCATTCTATATACAAAGGGGATGGCGATGAAAGCCAAAATTGTTGCAACTTACAAATGTTTTCAAAAACAATAAAATAAACACTTTACAAAAAGAAACACTTTTTCAAAAATTTGATTTTTCTACCCCTCTAGGCAATGTGACAAAATTGTCAACATTCTTGGTGGCTCGCGGGGCAACGAGCTCGCCTCGGTGCAAGAACCCTCAGCCTTGATCCGTTGGGCCAGAGTTACCTCCAGACCCTTCTCCCTTTTCTCCTTCCGAGGGTGCTTCCACGACTTCTTCTTCTTCTTCTTCTCCCTCTCCTTCTTCTTCTTCCTCTTCTGGCGAGGCTTCCTGTTGCGGCGGTGGGAGAAGGCGATCACGGATGCATTCCATGGTTCGGCGAACATGAGCCCAGGTGCCTTTCTGGAAAGGCTCTCGGTCTTGTAGCGCTTTGACCAGAACGTGGAACCGATCAATTTGCCCTATGTCGGCATGTTTAGCTCTTGTGCTCAGATCATTCAGGCAAGCCACGATCTTGCAATGTCTTAGAATGAAATCTGTGACTTGCCCTTCTGTAATTGGCTCTTCCCAGTCGTCTATCTCTGAGACATCGCTCTCAAAATGTAGCCAAGCCGACTTGAGCTCTTCCTTGGTCAAAAGGTTCCCATCCTCATTCGTGAAACTTGGGAAACCTAATGAAGAGAGGTCTTGGAAATATCCCAGTGATGTGCGCTGCTCGTGTTCGAATACATCTAGGAGGTCCTTCACCTTCTGTGCTTTCCTCACCTTGGAGAAGAAAGCGCGGACCGTGGCTTGAGCTATGGACCAATCTCTGGCTGTCCGGATCATCGCGGAGACCTGGAGGTCCTGATATTTGACACTTTGGACCTCAAAAGCTAGTTTGAGTCACCTTTTAATTTTTTGGATGATCTCATCTACTATTGGCCCTTCTTGAGCAGCGACATACTGGGCTTCGGTAATGTAGGTCAAAATTGACAGGGCATTGGAGGCCCGAGATCTGAAGTTTTTTAGTAGGTGTGAGCGGATTTCTTTTATTCGGCCCCTATCAAACAGCTCCAGGCTTTCTTTTTTGTACAACTACTGCTGCATCTGCAAGATCTTGCTTTCAAACTCTTTGGCCTTCAGATCAGCTTCGGCCTGTATCTGGCTCTGGGTTTTAGTTGCACTCTGCAGTTGTCTTACTTGCTATTTCAAGGTGACTACTTCCTTTTTCATCTGCTCACACTGCTTCTCTGTGTCCTCTAGCTTGGAGCGAGTTCTGGCTAGCTCCTCTTCCAACTTGATGTTGGCGCTCTCTGCTTCAAATCTATGTTGATTGGCGATGTTTGCATGTGCACGAAAAGTTTCAATTCTTACATGCATGGATGTAGATTCATTATCTACATTTAAGTGCTCCAGGTCCTTAGTCTTCTCCTGATAGTCGTAATCTGCTGGAGTCATCTCGTCCAGAGGTTTTTGGACCTTGGGGACCTTTTTCACCTTATGCAGATTTTTGCCTTTCAAGTAAAAAATGACGCATTTTTCTACTTCGGCCAGAGAGCGCCCTCTCTTTTCCTCGCCTCCTTCAACATATTTTCTGTGTTCTACCGGGCTTGGAGTAGCTTCTCAGCTAGAGGGCATTCCTTAATCATGGATAACTCAGTTTCGAATGAGGCTGGATCTCCAACCAAAGGGGTGAACAAATACAAGGAATGAATGGGGGATGCCTCACCAGTAGGTTCGGCGACGGGTGTGGTAGGAGTTTCGACGAGTGAAACAATGTCGTGTGTAACAGGGGAGTGGGGAACAGGGTTCGGCATTGGAGTACTACCTTCGCCCTGACTGAGGACCAAGGGAATGGTGGCGTGGGTGAGCGAAGTAGTATCGGTGGACTTGTCCTGGCCTGACGACTCGATCGGGGTAGTTATGCTTGTGGGGCTAACGGGATCGTGAGGCGAACTCGAGGTGGCGAAGGGCGAGTGATGGGGTGTCCAAACTTCCATGAGAGAGGGAGACTGATGAGGACCTTCGGTCGAGACCATGGTGGATACATCTTGAGAAACCAAGGGGATGGGTGAGGAGTGCGTACCTGTGTGCTCCCCTGATGGAGCAGAAGTGGTGGCTTCTTGCGTGATTGGCCCTTGCTCCTTTCCAGCTTTGGCACCCCCGACTTCCACGACCTCTCCTTCAGGGTCCCCTTCTTGTTGGAGGAGTTCCTCCACATCAATGACATCTACGTCTGAGGCTACTTCGGCCCTTTGTGATGTCGTCCCTTCAATATTTGCCTCGATTGGGCCTATCGTAGGTTGTCCGCCAGAAGCACCTGAAAGCTTTGTACGTGGTCACTTCGGGTGGGTTGGAGGCACTTGAGCTTGCTCTTGCCTCTTTCTTTTCTTCTTTTTAGATTGTTGCATCGATCCCGTAGCACTGGTGTCATGGCTTTCCATAGGTTCCTGAGGCATTTCTTCTGGTGCAGCTTTTGCCTCCTCCTCTTCTTCTTCCGAAGCATCATCAACTCTCCTTGGGCTTTCGCTCGAACCTGGGGCACTTGGGGGAATGAAGTCGATGAAGGAGGTGGGCTTCCAAGTCCCAGCATTGGCTTCGTAAACAACCGTGAAGTCCTTATCCGTCTCCAAGAGTCCGTATGATTTCATATTTTGTCGATGAACTCTCATTTTCCACCATTCTTTTAATTGTTCTATGCCCCAATCCTTCAATTCCTCCCTCAGATCGTCTTTCATCTTCCTCCAAAAAGTGGAGTCTGGGCTTGGGAAAGGATGCTGAACAGGATCAAACTCAACTTCCATAGGGTAAAACTCATGCCAGGGAGGCAAGGTCTTCATCCTTTCCAAATGCCACTCCAAATCCCTCCCATTGGGGTTATTTCTTTGCTCCACGATTTTTGAGTGGGGGCAGACATGAAAATTCTTGAATTTGAGGTGGTCCCTCATCACTCCCAAGGGATCGTAGAGCCACCTTTGAGGAATCTAGAGCAGACCAAAGCTGGCAAGCTTCTCTTCCAGGAATACGTATTGCTTCAGGGCAAACACTTCAATTACCCCCATTTTGAAGGGGAAGTCGCAAGTGTGCACCCATTTTTGACCGTGGCCGTAGACGACATTTGTTGCGTCGCTCTACCGAGTGACCTCTAATGCGAACTGGTACTCGAAGGGGTAGACAGGTAGCAGGAAGGGCTTCCCCGTGAAGCCGAACAGGTGAACCACAAGCCCCTGTGTCAATTGAAATATGTCTCCCTTCTTCTCCTTCACCACTCTGTCTTTTAAACTGAGGGGCACCCGAGGGCAAGAACCCTTCAACAAATGAATGGTAGGTCCCAAGAATTGTTGATTAAAAGAATAATATGACTCCGTCCTCTCCAGGAGGGGAGTCCACTGGTACATCGACAGAGGGGCTCCATCCTTGCCGCTCGAAGAAATGGCAATGTGGGGGAATTGCTTATGTACATGATAGAAAAATAACCAGACTAGGAAAGAGCAGGGTGTGAAGTACTGGCCCATCCCAGAATTCTTCATACTGGTTAGCCGCGTGTGCAAAGTTCGGGCCACCCATTCTACCCAGTCGAAGAAGACTGGGTTGGTGTTCGGCCTTGAAGCATCAGGGGCATAAAATTCCCCTCTTGAAATACATTCGGCCAAAGACACCTGCTAGGGGTGCACCGAAGCATCGGTTGACAGACCCGCTACCCATGCAATGATGGAGAAGATGTCCGTGCTCTTGAAATCTGTCAATGGGTGAGGCATCTGAGGAAGCTTGCCTGAAGGGAGCCCATCCTTGAGGTTCTCTCTTAGAAATTTCAAAATATAGGTGGAGGAGGTGAACCTCTCCATTTGTTCGCTCAGGATGACATTGCGAACCGAATAGCCCTTGGGCGGCCCTTGTTGCGGTGCGAAGGCTGCTTGCACATCTTCTTTCAAAATTGAAAACAATTTATGGCCCGGAGTGTCCAACACTTTCCTGGAGGAGGGTTGGTAGTTCTGCGTGATGGCACATATTAATTCGGGACAATGGTGAGCGGGCGGGGTCAGATACCAGTAAATCTATGAATAATATGCAGCTGCTCTCTTGTTCTCCGGGGAGAGTCTGCTTGTCATAAACTCAATAGTATATCGGAGCTCGGCCACGCTCTTTGAAAGCTCAGTATCCCAAATTTTCTCCCACCCATCAATTGGTGGCTCTTCAAGTTGCTCCTCTTCAGAATCCTCTCCTTCCTCCATCGATTGCTTTTCTGGGCGGGGATTGAGGTTGACCTTCTTAGGTCTGTGTTTTTGCTCTTTTTTGCTCTTCTTCGTTTTCTCTGGGCCTGCTACCTCAGGCTCCTTCCCCTTCTCTTTAGAAATTTTCTTCCCCATTCTGGATATGGGCGGTGGTAGAGTCTTTGATGTAGAGAGCTTCGACGCGAAGGACTTCGATGCGAAGGGCGAAAGAATTGCAGAGTAACAGTGGGGCTCTTAATCTTGCATGAACCAGTAGGCGAACAACCCTTTTGCCGCTAAGCCTCACATTTTATAGCCTTAAAAGGCAACTACCTCAATTTATGGCACCTGCAAAAATTAAATTTGCAACTCGGACGGAGGAGGTCATTTCGCCATTTGATTGGCTTTACGACGGCGTGGTACGTGGGCCCATGTGGTTCGATGATTTGCTCTGCATTGGGAGTTTAACTTCCTGCCACCTCGTACCTGGGTGCGAGATTTTCTCACAATAGAATCTTCTCGGGATGCGCTCCGCCACCTTGGCATTAAAATCATTCACCCCGAACATTCCCCTAGGTTGCCGTTGGCGCGTCTCCCAAGACACATTTTAAATGCTTCTCGTCTTGCACGCCATAGGGTGCGAAGTGGAAACCGGTGCTGAAGATGCTTCACGGTGAACCTCCGATGCGAGCCGATATTTTATGCTTTGGGCCCGAAGTAATTTTACTTCGCCGCGTCGCCACTTTGTTTCGTGGAAGGTTGCCTCCGAAGTTTGTTCCTTTTGGAAAATGGTTCGCTAGATTTTCTTTGAAAACTGCTTCGCTCAAACTTCTTTTGCGAAGCATTTCTCAAGCCTTGTTTCTTTTGAGGACTCCTTCCAAGCCAAAGTGCTTCACTGCGAAGCATATCGCGTTAGTTACTTCACACACAAAATCCCCGAAGGAGATCCTCGCTAGGTCCAGCGAAGCTGGGGCTCGTTGCTATGGTAGTCTGGGGTTGAACCTTCTGGCAATCATGGAACAAAGTATATACAAAGATAAAATTTTACATACAAAAGTAAAACTTGAAACATATATATATATTATTTATATTATTATATATATATATATTTTTTTGTGTTTGTTTGTTTCGTCTCAGCGATGAAAAGTCTTCAAATGAAGACCATTGACAGAGATCGGCAAGATCTGACCATCGACATCCTTGAGGATGAAAGAGTTGGCCGAGTTTACCTTCACAATTTCGAACGGTCCATCCCAGAAAGCGTCCAATTTGTCATGATTCCCAGGCTTGGCCTTCCAAGAATCCCACTTCCATACTAGATCTCCCACTCTGAAAGTGCGGTCGGAGGACTTCTTCTTGAACCAGTCTCGGGTGATCTGGGCATGCTTAGCGAAGCTCTGATAGGCCTTCTCACGATCTTCCTCTAGCTACAGTAGCTAGGCCAACCTATTTTACATAGGATTAACTTCTTCTTCCCCATCTAATAGCTGCAATGTAGGGATCTCTACATGGGTAGGTAAGATGGCTTCTTTGCCATACACCAGGGCGTAAGGTGATGTCTTGATTGACTTCTTGACAGAAATCCGATCAGCCCACAAGGCCCGATCTAGAAGGAGGTGCCAAGTTCTTTTGTTTTTCTCCATGAGCTTTCTTAGCACCCTTAACAAAGTCTTGTTAGTTGATTCTGCCAATCCGTTACCCTATGGATAGTAATTGGAAGAGACCTTATGATATATCCCATATTTATAGAGGAACTCGTTGATTTTAGCGCCTAAAAACCCGGGACCATTGTCCGTAATGATTGCTTCTGGGATGCCGAACCGGGTGATCAATCCCTCTAGGAAGGCGATGACGGTCTCTTGATCAGCATGCTTCGTGGGTACTGCTTCGGCCCATCTGGTGAAGTAGTCGGTTGCGGTTAGGATGAACTTATGCCCAATGAAAGAGTTCGGTGATATAACCCCTATGAAATCCAACCCCCATTGTTGAAAGGGCATTTCTACCTGTATCGGTTGGAGAGGCATAGGAGCACTTTTGCTTCGACCGGTGAACTTCTGACATTGCTCGCATCTATGACAGACCGCAAAGGCATCGACGAAGAGTGTAGGCCAATAATAACCAGCCTTAATTATCTTCAATGTCGTTGTTCTTCCTGTGAAGTGACCTCCAGATAATCCTGAATGGAATTCTCCTAGGACTCTCTTCTTATCGTCTTCTTTTATGCACCTGAGAAGAATGCCATCAATGTTTCTGAAAAATAGGCCTTCGGGGCGCAACGTGTATCGGAGGGACCGCATCCTAAAGTGCCTTCGTTGTGAAGCATTTAGATGCGAAGGACATCTATCGGTGTTGAAATATTCAACTATCTCACCGACCTAGTCCTTCTCATCCTCTTCTTGGTTTGTGAAGCATCCTTCTGCTGTCGAGTCATCCCACTGACAAGCTATCACTTTGGCCGCTACGCTCTTCGCTAGCTCTTGACATAGTGCATGACTGCAAACCAATTTTGTGGGTCTGATCTCGATGTCGAACTCCTATATCTTGCTGACCCAACCAGCTCTTTTGCTTCCCAACTCTCCTTGGATAATGAAGTTGCATACATCAGGGTGTATGACAAAGACTATAACCCGACTTTGGGAAATGAATTGCTTGAATTTCCTAAGAGATTTCATTACTGCATGCACCTACCTTTCTATGAAATTGTATTTTTCTTCATGGGGGTGTATCACCTGGCTTAGAAACACGATGGGGCACTCTTCGCCATCTTCCCCCTTTTGTGTCAGGACTGCAACATAGCTCTCAGGTTCTCCTATGGCATATAGGATGAAATCCTGGTTGTAGTCAGGGTTGGTCAGGACTGGTGCCTGAGCAATTCGGGCCTTGATCTCTTCAAATGCTTCTTTTCTCTCTTCTGTCCAGATGAATTCAGCGCCCTTCTTTAAAATTTTGGACATTGGCTTGATGACCTGGGCAAAATCTGGAACAAACTTCCTCACGAAGTTGATCTGGCCGAAAAAGGATTGAAGTCCTTTCTTGTTCACGGGGAGTGGGAGCTTCAATAGAGCCTCAGCTCTATCAGGATCTACGACGAGACCCTTCTCTGATATCACATGTCCCAATAACTTCCCTTCACTGACTATGAATATGGACTTCTTTGGATTGATTGAAATGCCAAACTCTCGACATTTTTTGAATACCTGTTGTAGATGTAAGGGGTGATCCTCCCTTCTTCGCGAGAAAACGGTCATGTCATCCAAATAGATAACAATAACCTTATTCAAAAGCTCGCCAAAAGCTAAATCCATGGCTCTCTGAAAAGTGGCCCTCGTATTCGAAAGGCCGAATGGCATTCGCTGGTAAGCAAATGTTCCCCACTTGGTAGTGAATGCGGTTTTATGCTGGTCTTCATCCCTAACCCAGATCTGATTGTATCCGGAGAAGCCATCGAGTAGGGAGAAGCACTGAGCCCTAGCCATTGAGTGCAAGATCTGATCTATCTACGGGAGAGGGTAGTGATATTTGAGCGAAGCCTGGTTCAGGTTGCGAAAGTCCATGCATAATCGTATATCTCCATTCTTCTTTCTAACTGGGACTAGATTCGCTACCCAAGAAGAATGCTTTATGGGATAAATTATCTTCGCCTCGAGCATTTTCAGGAGCTCGGCCTTCATCAGGACCTCGATCTTCGGATTAACAGGCCTTTGCTTCGCTCGGAAGGGTTTGATCCCCTCCTGCAACTCAATTGTATGCTGGATCGGTTGTCGATCGTATCCCTTCGAGGTCTTGGTAAGACCACGCCACTATGTCGGGATACCTTCTACACAGAGATCGGATCTGTTCTAGCTCTTCCGAAGTGCAATATGTTCCAACTTTTATTGCTTTTCCAGGTCCAAGCTCCAGATCTTGGTACTGCTTTGCATTGACTTTGATCCTATGAGAAACTGCTCGATCATTTTGATCAAAGAGGCTCTCAAGAGTAATTAATCCCTTGGGTACATGATTATTCTTCAATTGAACTAGCCCTTCATATTCCTCATCCTCAGGGCTTCTTCTTTCAACGGTGGCTGCTTCTTGAATCATGAAATTCACAATCTGCTCATCACTGTCAAAGACTTGCCAATGCAGATCTCTATCTAGGACAGAGGGCCTGTAAATCATCCTCACAGCTTTAGGCTTATGCACCATGTCTTCTGCTGGAGAGTACTTGGCTGCGATGGATGCTAGAACATCGGCATGTCGGTTCTTTTCTCGTGGAATGGACTACAGATTGAGAGATTCGAACTGGTCAAACAAGTCCCATACCCTGTTACGGTATGACTTGAGATAGTGCTTCTTTGAAGTGCACCTGTTTGTGACTTGATTGCATACCAATTCTGAATCTCCAAAGATTTGGAGATGCTTTATGCCTAACTTTTCTGCTTTCTTGAGTCCTAGGCATAATGCTTCATATTCTGCTGCATTGTTGGTGTAGCTCCACACCAATCGGTAACAATATTCCTTCTGCTCTCCAGAAGGGGATACTAAAAGAATCCCTACCCTAACATCGTTTTTGCATCGGGCGCCATCGAAGAACAACTTCCATAGTCCTTCTTGGGCACATGTTTTATTCTCTGACTTGATGTGTTTCTCAGGCTTGGTGATGGCATAACATCCCATCTCCGTTTCTATCATGGCATTAAAGTCTGCTAATGAAAACTCATCTTCACAACTTAACTGTGCGAGGGATTCCTTGACCAGGTCCACTTGCTCTATCCCTTCCACTATCGCATGCACGGGATCACTGCTCTCTTCTTCGGACATCTTTTGTACTAGGAAGGTAGAAGGTTTCTCATTGTAGATTTTTACCTTCTTCCCTTTGAATGGAATCTCCAAGTGTGAGTAATCCATGGATAGATATCCTCCTAGCTTCGCTGTAAACTCTCTTGACAAGCACATACTGAAATATGGCTCCAAGTCGATGACCACCACCTCTTGTATAACCGTGATCTGAGGCATCTTGTGTAACCGGATAGGTATATCTTTAATCACTCCTATAGTCTTCACGGGAGTACCATCCAACTGGAGCACGCCATGGTCACTTCGGGTATACTCCATTCCTATTTCCTCGCACACTGCTTTGGGCATGACTGTCGTCGTGGCCCCAGAGTCAATCATACAATTATGTACAACATACCCTTCCATCTGTAGAGACAGGTAGAATGGAGGTGGTCTATTCTTCCCCATAATGGATGTGGATAGGGTCTGCACTAGGGCAAGCGGTGTTGACTTTCTTGCCTTGGTCGTCTTCAACGATTCTTGTAGCAAGTCCACTTGTCCGGGTAGCTGCAGTGCGTCATATAGGCTGATCTTGGTCGAAATATTCTTTAGCTCATCTACAATATTGTACGCTAGGGAGTTGTGCACCTCAGGTTCCCTTTTTGCCTCATACCTGGTGCGATATTGCTCCATAGCTTCGACCCTTTGTCGCTTGGTCAGCGAAGGAAGCTTGAGCTTCTCTCTAGCTTGTTCTTTAGTTTCCACCTGAGGTGGATTTGCAGGGGCCTGTTGGGCCTTCTCCTTGACTGGTGCAGGATGAGGAGATTCGCTCGGGGCCTAAGAAGGTTGTTGTCCCTTTTCGTGGTGAGCATGCACCTTTAGGGGAGCCATTTGAGTAGCATCTACCTCTATCGACCTTTTTCCTCCTCTGGTAAGGACTGCAACTTGCTCTTCTTCACCAATTACCAGGTTTTGATCCAATTGCCTGATGATGTTGACCTGACCACCATGACTACTGCTCACCAGCGTTTGTACATAATGTTGGTGCAGCATACAAGTATTCTCTTCATGAGGATCATTACACGTGGAGCACCAATGTATGTAATCAGAAGTGCTCGGAGCTTCATCAATCACGACATTTCTTGTCGATGCTCTCCCTTGCTGGACTGCTTGATCTTTAGTAAGCGCGGGTGTAGGATACGACCTTCTCGGTAGAAACTCATGCTGCGCTTGCTTCTTCTTCATAATGGTCATATCATTGGATAGGGTTTGCACTGTGGAGTTTAGGGACTGAACCTCTTGTAGTATTTTGACTTGCATATCATCGACTTTAGGAATGGGTGGCAATGGAGCCATCATTGGTATTGGAGGTAGGGTGGGGTGTTGAGGTGGCACTGGCAGTACAGGGAATGCCAAAGAGACAGTGGGCTATGAAGCTGAGAATGTAGGAAAATGGATTTGTGGAGTAGCAATCTGTGATACAATGGGATTCGGGTTCCAAGATGAGATCGGGTACATGGGGGTTGCAGAGATCTGCGAAGCGGCTACGCTCGCATACTGGAATTGAGGGAAATTAGGAAGTATGGGCATCGACATCCTTTGGGGAAGCTTGCCCACAGCTATTAGATCCATCTTCGCTCTCTGGGCTAACTCGTATAACTCGGGGAAGGTATTAATGTTCGAATACCTTACCATGACACTGATATCGAGGTTGAAAGCCCAAAGGAAATAGTATGTTGTAGCTTCGCTAGTTGGCCGAAGTCCAACTGGTATCCTTTGCTAGGTTCGAGCGAACCTAACATTGAAATCGGTGATCTCCTCTTGTGGATGTCTCTGGATCGTTGTGAACAGATGTAGGAGAGAGGATGGATCGACGGACTCATTGAAGCTTCTCATCAATTGTCCGGCTAACTGGTCCCATCCCATTATAGTATCGGGTGGTAAAGATCTATACCAATAGAGGAGCTTCCCTCTCAGAGATAGAACCAGAAGCTTTACCATAACTCGCTCCTCTGTGATGTCATGAATCATCGCTAGAGAAACTATGTCCTGGATGTGCTCCAGAGTAGTCTTCCCAGTTCCATCGAACGTAGGGATCTTCTTCATAGTAGCAGGTGGAACTTGCCCTTGTCCCGCTAGATTTAGTGGTCCCGAAGAATTCCATGCTGGGAACAATCTGGGCGGCGGTTGCTACTGCTGCTGTTGCATTTGTTGTTGTTGTTGTTGTTGCTATTGTGCCATATTTGCTCCTGGATTTTGAGAAACAAAAATTCCTGAAGCTCCTCCTTGGTTGCTAACAGGACGACTAATGTGAATGGAGGCACTAGGATGCTTCGGTGAGTTGGGAGGATTGGGAGGAAAGCTAGCTATTGTGCTATCTGAGGTCAGTCCTTGTTCATCAAAAGCAGCCTCTTACGAGGATGTTCCATGTAATAGCGACGTAAGGGTGACCAACCTAGAGCGTTCCCCGAAGGCATCAATATCAAGCTCAAAGAACTCAGTTTCCTCTCCTCTATTCCTAACTCTCCATCTTGTTTGCATGAAGGCACAAACTTAAGTACCGATCTCTATGACTTTAAGATTCTTAGGTTGAATAGAGTCGCCAGATGCTAAGAGTCTTTTGGCAATGAGACGAGCATCGATTCTCACTACCACTCACAAGGTGAGACTGACCGGGTCCCATCGAGCGTGCCAGAAACTGTTGGTCATCAAATCTACCCAGGAAAGGATTTTGGGAAGTGTACATGCCCTAGACCTGGACCAACATTGAAAGGCCGAGAGGAAGAGATGCCCCTTATGCCAATCTCCGGAGAAATGCCGACTCCTTTACTAAACTACTTCGATGTTTTAAGATAAGAGTGCAGGAAAGAGATAAAAGAGTAAGGGTGCAGGAAAGAAATAAACAGGGTAAGGGAAGAAATGTCAATAATTTAAAGTGGGAGAGAACCAGAAGCACGATCGCTGGCTAATAGCTCAAAATAGCAACAATGAATACCAAGAATAAAATGAAATGAACACGATATTAACCCTCCTATGTATCCTCTGGACGAGTTCCAGGATTACCCTTCCCCTTACGTCGAAATCCAGAGTTCAAAATTACGGTGACCAGGAAATAAGTGAATATAATAGAAACACTATCCACAGGCAACATAAAAGAAAGCTAATATGGCGTTTTCCTCCCCTATGTATCCTTCGAGAAAATTCTAGGGTTCTATCCCCAATCGCACACCTAAATCCAGAATGCAGAATTACAGTATGCAAATGAAGAAAAGATAACAGAAATAATCACAGAAGGAAACATACAAGAGAGAAATTAAGCCCGAGGCTCTTTAGTATTAATCACAGGGATTCAAGTTACAACAACTTTCTAGCAGAAAGTTTTCCCCCCCTTTTACATTACAATGCCTAGGTTTTTATAGAGGACCCGACCCTCCGAGCCATCAATGCACAAAATGGAGGAGTACATCCTCGAAAACTTGAGAAGTCGGCTCCCACAGCTCTCGTGACTGAGCTTTCAAATCCTTTTCTATAACTGGCAACTGCGACCGGGTCAGCTGGGGAAACATGCATTAATGAGCCGTCTGAACATCCTTGGTCTCTGGGTGCGGAGCTCGAGTGGCCGCCATGCTCGTCAAGTTCTTCTTTAGGGACTGAGACTTCCTTTCCAATTGCCAAAAATGAGCAACGAGTTCACCGGGCACGTAAAAATACATTTATGAGGCACTTGATTGCCTCAAAAAAATACTCGGCTTGGAGTGCGTGCCCTCGAAGTGCTTCGCTGGATTTTCATTCGTAACTCCGCTTCGCAATGGATGCAAGTCGAAGTAGGTCCTCCTTCTTGGTTTTGCACTTTGCATGAATGAACTTCGCAAGACAACTTCGGGGATGTAAAACTCCAAAGTAAATATTCCTCCTTAAGATGGCTCTCGATATTTTGCCGCTTCGATGGAAAGGCGTGCCAAAATTGCTTCATTGAGGTTCTCCGCCCGAAGTGGATGCTTCACTGGTGAGTCTTCAAAATGCTTCACCGCGATCCTCCCTCAAAACTACGGTTCGGGGGTTTTTTGACCGAAGTGCATCCTTGGCTTGCAAAATGTTCTGCTCTTCACGGGCCACTACCACTTCGGGTGAAAGCGCTTCGCACGAAAGCTATCCGAAGCAAATGCTTCGCAATAAATTTTGGCGAAGTAAAAATGGTTCGTCGGTGGGGAGGCCCGAAGTGGGTGCTTCGATGATTTCTTGGCGAAGTAGTTTTCAATGTTTGCACTCCTTCAAATTTCGCTTCGCGAGTTTTTCGCCCGAAGCAACTGCTTGAAACGCTTCGGGTGCGAAGCTCTTTTCACGCCTTAGCAAATTCGGACCGCGATCTAGACTTCTTTGTCTTCCTTCTTCGGCGAAGCTGCTTCTCAACGTTTGAAATTCTTCGAATGCCGCTTCGCAAGATTCTCGCCCGAAGCATCTGTTTGAAATGCTTCGGGTGCGAAGCTCTTTTCGTTCTCCACTTCTTTCTTTCGGTGAAGCTATCTTCCTTTTTCTGTGAAGCTCTTTTCTTAGCTTGCTCAGTAGCGAAGCTTTTGCATCTCCATTCTATATACAAAGGGGATGGCGATGAAAGCCAAAATTGCTGCAACTTGCAAATGTTTTCAAAAACAATAAAATAAACACTTTACAAAAAGAAACACTTTTTAAAAAAAATTGATTTTTCTACCCCTCTAGGCAATGTGACAAAATTGTCAACAGGAGCTAGGGTGGTGGAAATGAAAAATGTAGGACTTAATGGTAGGCCACCTCCAGCTTAAATAAGCATTACGCGAGACATTACTCATGCTGATAACCCAAGGGTGATAGTAGGTGGGGATGCGGTGATGATGGAAATGAGATTGGGGATTGGTGGAGGGCCTCAAACAGATATCCACATGGGTGGAGATAAAACACCAGCAACACTTAGTGATAGTAAGGCTAGGCAAAAATTTAGGTGAGGTGGCTTTGGTGTAATCATGGTTGGGACTGCATGATTTGACTTGAACTTTGGTGAAGTTTGAAAAGTGAAATTATGTTTGAAAATCATGATCGGACGGACTAGGCAGGTGTCCAATCAATTGATAGAGAGGGGGTGTACGGATATAAAAAATTTCTTGGGGAATTTTGAAACACGAGACCTGCAAAAAAATAATTATGAAATCCATGGAGCAATGAGGAGAGAATTAAAGGCACCTTGTCTATCTCGGCCAATCCATTGATGCTATGTGAAGAATACTTTATGGGATCGAACTGTGCCAAATGGATATGGTCAGTTGGGTGATTCCTAAATTTGTGAGACTATCAACAAGCCTATTGGCTTCACGATACACGTGAGTAGCCATGACCTAATTTTACTGGCCAATGAGGATCTTGGTTTCTTGAATCAGGGAACGAATATTCCATGGTAAACTTTTATCACTATTAATGTACCCAATGATATTGAGGGAATCCCCTTCGATTTGGAGATTGATTTTGGAATCCCTGATGAGATGCATACTTTACCATAATGCACCAAATTTAACCACATTATTCATTTGATGATCTAGGTTCTTAGAAAAAGCTATGACAACTTCACCTTTATAGTTCCTGACAACCCTGCCCACTCCTGCTAAATCTGGATTCCCTTTGGATGCACCATAAAAGTTTAGCTTCAACCATCCTTTCAGGGGTGGTTTCCAATGAGCCTTCTTTCTAGGATGGCATAGGGGGGTCACATTTGAAGGGATGGGAATATTCAAGGACCGGAGAATCTCAGCTTCAAAGCCACAACTAGGAATATTGGGGTAGGGGAGTAATTGGGAATTTTATGTAGCATAAGTGATGGCTTTGGTAGCTGGGGACATTGGATCATTAGACAAGATGGAGAAAATTTTACGGTTCCTTTCTAACCAAAATTTCTAGAGAAAATGATGGAGGTAAACCTTCCACAGGAAAAAGACTTTAGGATTGCTTAACGAGCATGGCAATTGGACAAAGAGGTCCAAGAGGGAATTGGGAGGAGCCCATTGAATCTGAAAGGTAGTCAGAATGTGATTCATCCATTCCTTAGTAAAATCACAATCTATGAATAGATGATTGATGGATTCCCAATTGGAAAGACACAGGTGGCATTTTTTCGGGACAAGGATAACCCTTTTCATAAGATTATCGATAGTAAGGGAATTTTTTTGAATGAAAACCTATGAAAAGAAACCAACCTTGGGAATGAGGTGCTTGACCTGCACCAAGTTGAAGGGAATAGTAGGGACGTAGGAATTGAGCAGGATGGAGTAATCTGATTTTATGTAGGGTAGTCAAGGGTAGCTATGGTTGGGATGATAGTGGTTTTGAGTAAGTGGGACAAGATATCCCCTACTCTAGCAACTTGATCACTTTAATTGGTAGTGGGAATGGCTTTCCATTTGTGTTGATTGTCAATGAAGTCCACAACTTGGCTGCCCCACCTTCTATCTAGAATAGATCTAAGGATGGAGACCTTAGGGAATTTTGAAAGGGATTTATCTTTTATCCATACATCATACTAGAAATTAATATTTGAACCATTACCTAACTGCCATCGAGTGCCTTTGATGATAAGGGATTTAGCCTGGATGATATCCCTCCAAAAAGCAGACCCATTGGTGGGAATGTTGTCCTCTAGCAGAGAAAGGTTCTAGAGATATTTTATTTGAATGATGGAAACCCACTCTGCTTTGTAGTTGATGAAGATTTTCCATGCCTGTTTGGAAAGGAGGGCAAGGTTCATGTTGGCAATTCTTCTAAGCTCAAGGTCTCCTTGGGATTTAGGGTAGAAAAATCTATCCCATTTGACTAAGTGAAATTTCTTCTTTTCCTTTGGGCCCGACCATAGGAAATTCTTTTGAATATTTTCGATCTTGGTATGCACAGAAGCAGGAGCTTTGAACATCAACATGAAGTAGACTAGGATGCTCTAGAGAACTACCATAGTGAGAGTTTCTTTGGCCACCTAATATAGAAGAGAAAATTTCCATCCTACAATTTTTTGCTTGATTCTTTCTATGACATTGTACCACATACTTTTTTGGATTTTTGATGAACAACTGAAGTCCCAAGTAAGAGGTGGGGAGATCAACAATGCAGCACTGAAGGATACGAGCAATATTGTGTTGTCTATTAACAGGGGTGTTGAAAAAGTAACATTTTATTTTTATATTGTTAATTTTCTACCCATGTACTAATTCATAGGTATCAAGGATAGAATTTATGGACTTAGTTTGAAAACCAAAGGCCAGGGTAGTGATGATAATATCTTCTACAAACTTTTGATGGGGCGGAGGTGGGGAATTAGATGAAGCATTGATACCGAAAACACTGCCTATGGCATAGGAATATTTGAAATCTCTTCCTAGGGATTCAACAAGAATGATGAAAAGGAAGGGGGATAGAGGATCTCCTTGTCTGAATCCTTTAGAGCTAGGGAAATAACCTGTTGTTGATCCATTAATTAAAATAGAGAACCAAGGGGAGGAAATGCAACCCTTGATGAGGTCAATCCATTCCCTATGGAACCTAAATATGGAGAGAAATTTTAAGAGAAAATATTAGTTTACCCTGTCAAAAGCTTTGATAATGTCCAACGTCAGAAACATGGCCACTTTTTTATTGCACGAAGTTGAGTGAAGAGTTTTGTGAAGAGATATGATGTTATTAGTGATGGATCTGCCCTCCATTGAACTTCCTTAACAGGGATATATGATCATGGGAAGGATTTTATTGAGCCTCATAGCTAAATATTTGGTTAAAATATTGTAGATAATGTTGCATAAGCTTATTGGTCTAAATTCTACCATGGATTTGCATTGAGGGGTTTTGGGAACCAGGGCAATGAAAGTAGAGTTCATCCCTCTAGGAATGATCTTGGTTCATTGGATTTCCATGATGGCATTACATATGTCTTCCTCCAGGATATCCTAGAATGTTTGAAAGAAACAGGGGGAAACCCATATGACCTAGGGGTTTTATCAGCTTGCATGGAGAACAAAGTGAGCTTGATTTATTTTTTACTTAGGGGTTGGATAAGGGAGAAATTCATTTCAGGAGTAACTAGAGGAGGAATTTTCTATAGGAGGACCTATTGGGCTTCAAGATGTTTGGGGGATATGGCTCCCATCATGTTGCTAAAGTAAGATGAGGCTTCATCTCTAATTTTGAAGATGTCTCTTAAGCATGTGCCATCAGCCAGAATGAGCTATTTTATTTTATTTGTGCTTCTATTCCATAGAGTGGAAGCATGGAAGAAATTTATATTAGAATCACCATATTTTAGCTAGAGGTCTCGATATTTATATCTTTGGTAGGTCTCTTCCTTGGCTAGAATGTTGTGGTATTCTGACAGGTTGCCTTTCTTCATCTCTCAACTGAGAGATCCACTGGTCATGCTAGATTTATTGATCAATGGTTTTGAGCTTGCTTAAGATCTATTATTTGTTTTCAAAAATATTCCCAAACACCTCCTTATTCTAAATTTTTAGGTTTTCCTTGATAGCCTTCAACTTCTAGGAAACTTAGGAAATAACAAACCCAAGGAAAGGGTGATGCCACCATTCAAATATTCTCTACCTCAAATCAATGTGTTGGATCCACATGTTCTCAAATATGAATGGGGTTTTGAAGGATGGAGCCCTGTTAGCTTCCAAAAGAAGGGGGCAATGGTCAGAGCCAATTTTGGGAAGAGAGATGAGAGAGGTGTCTCCAAATATGGGAATAACCTGTTGGGATAGGAAGATTCTATATAATTTGATTTGTATGTGCTCAGAACCTACTCTTTTTTTGCTTCATGTGAATTGAAATCCTTTAATATGAATATCCATTAGCTCATTATCAGTAACAAAGTCTTAGAAATCTTGAATGCTTTTGGAAGGAATGGAAATGCCTCCTCTTTTATCAGAGGGAAAGAGGAGGGAATTGAAGTCACCTGTTAACATCCAAGGGAGGTTGGAGAAGGCATCCTTCATGTGGGAGAGGGATATCTAGAGAGAGCATATTTCAAGAGGATTATTGGGAGCATAAATATTGGATAAAATCCAAGTGAACTGATTTTATTTGTAGAAGAAAACCAGGTTTAGAGTTCTTTCAGAGGATGAAATTACCCTACCTTCAATTTTTTTTGATCTCAAAGACACATAAGGCCTCTAGATGAGCCTTTAGTAGGGGAGGAAACCCATTGAAAATTCTTCCACACTGAATTGGTAATGTTATTAATTCTAGAAGCATCAAATTTCATTTCTTGCAAAATGAAAATAGTGGGTTTATAGTCTTTCTTGACAGTTCGAGCTAATATTTGTTTGGATGAACTGTTGAGACCTTTAATATTCCAGGATAGGATCTTCATTTGGATAATTTGGTGGATTTATTACCTCCTTTGCCCTACTGGGGGGAGGTTTCAAATTTTTTGTGTCATCCCTAGTTTGGTTGAACATATATGAGAACAAAGTTGTTTGCACTCCATTAGCAACTTGATTTTTAGTATCTTTTTTTATTTGATTAGATAAGGTAGGTTTTCCCATTTTATCCTCACTCCTTGTGTCAACAGGGGATTTATTGAAACCTATGGTAATGATAGGACTATGGTCTACTTTGTGGTAGGTGGGACTCACAACTTCTTTTAGGGATTCCGAACTGGATTTGGTTGGGGAAAGGGGCCCATCCAAGGGGGGGAAATATGGATCAAATTTGTGATGGGAAGGACTCATAGCTTCTTTCAGGGATTCAAATATGGATTTGGTTGGGGAAGGGGCCCATCCGGGGGATAAGGGATGGTATGGATATGGACAAGGAATGAGGATGGGGATGAGGAGGATGGGGGGAGGAGGGGTATATTATGGAAAAAGGACTTCATCATTGGAATTAGATAAAGGTTTGAACCTATTAGGAAAAGCAAACATGGAGCATACCTTATTCGAATCTAAAGAAGGATGTTTGAGGAGCAACTCCTGGTTGGCAATTTTTTTTTCCTTTGAATTCTTTTTCCTGCTTTTTGCCAAAGGAGGATTTGGGTCTCTCATTGTGTATTCCCATTTAGATACTTTATTTTTGAGAAGGGGGATGCTTGGAGCTGGTCACCTCTTTTTGGGGTTTGAGAGATGGACATTGGGATTTGAGATGCCCTTGATATTTAAATTCTATGTAGAATACCGGTTTGTTCTCATACTCTATTGCCTAGCACCTATTATAGGATCCATAGATGAAATTTATATGGGTTGGAAGTTGGGAATCCAAGTTGGTGTTGACAAAAATTTTGGCATGAGCCATGCAGGTTTAGACCTTTGTTGTAGGGTTAATGGCAACAAGATCCCCAATGTATTTTCCAATCTGGCATCAGATATCTTCATGATAGAACTAGATAGGAAGATATGGGAGGTAAACCCAGATGAGTGCGGAGTTGATATTTTGAGTTTCAAGGTTAAAATATTCCCACCAATTTTAAAGGAAAAAGCTTTTCCTACCATAAAACCAAGACCCTCCTATAAGAATGTGGGCATAGTCATTCTGGTTATTCAAATAAATTAGAAAAAACCCTTGGTTAGGGCCACTAGTTGGAAAAACCCTATTGTTCACCATTTAAATGCAGTTTGTAGACACCTAAAATGAGCATTCTTTCTAGGATGGTGCAGGGGGGTCACATTGGAAGGGATGGGAATATTCAAGGACCAAATAATCCCAACTTCAAAGCCACAACTAGGAAGATTGGGGTAGGGGAGTAATTGAGAATTTTCTATAACATAAGTGATGGCTTTGGTAGTTGTGGACACTGGATCGTTAGACAAGATGGAGAAACTTTTACAGTTCCTTTCTAACCAAATTTTCTAGAGAAAATGATGGATGTAAAACTTTCACAAGAAAGAGACTTTAGGATTGTTGAATGGGCTTGACCATTGGACAAAGAGGTCCAAGAGGAAATTGGGAGGAGCCCATTGAATTTGAAATGTAGTCATAATTTGACTCAACCATTCCTTAGTAAAATCACAATATATGAATAGGTGATTGATGGATTCCCAATTGGAAAGACACAGGTGGCATCTATTAGGGACAAGGATGCCCCTTTTCATAATATTATCGATAGTAAAGGCTTTGTTTTTAATGAAAACCTAAGAAAAGAAACCAACCTTGGGAATGAGGTGCTTGACCTACAACAAGTTGAAGGGAATAGTAGGGACCTAGGAATTGAGTAGGATGGAGTAATATGATTTGACGTAGGGTAGTTAGGGGTAGCTATGGTTGGGTTGATAGTGGTTTTGAGTAAGTGGGATAAGATATTACCTACTCTAGCAACTTGATCACTTTCATTGGTAGTGGGAATGGCTTTCCATTTGCGTTGATTGTCAATGAAGTCCATAACTTGACTGCCCCACATTATGTCTAGAATAGATATAAGGGTGGAGACCTTAGGGACTTTCGAAAGGGGTTTATATTTTATCCATACATCATCATAAAAATTAATATTTGAACCATTGCCTAAATTCCATCGAGTGCATTTGATGATGAGGGATTTAGCTTAGATGATAGCCCTCCAAAAAGCAGACCCATTGGTGGGAATGTTGTCCTCTAGCAGATAAAGGTTCTAGAGATATTTGCTTTGAATGATGGAAACCCACTCTGCTTTGTAGTTGATGAATATTTTCAATGCTTGCTTGGCAAGGAGGGCGAGGTTCATGTTGGTAATTCTTCTAAGCCCGAGGTATCCTTGGAATTTAGGGTGGCAAAATCTATCCCATCTAACTAATTGAAATTTCTTCTTTTCCTCTTGGCCCGACCATAGGAAGTTATTTTGAATCTTTTTTATCTTAGTATACACAGAAGTAGGAGCTTTGAACACTGACATTAAGTAGACTGGGATGCTCTGGAGAACTACCATAGTGAGAGTTGCTTTGGCCGCCTGATATAGAAGAGAACCTTTCCATCCTACAATTTTCTTCTTGATTCTTTCTATGACATTGTCCCACATGGACTCTTTCAGGTTTTTGATGAACAAGGGAAGTCCCAAGTAAGAGGTGGGGATATCAACAATGTAGCACTTAAGGATACGATCAATATTGCGTTGTCTATTAACAAGGGTGTTGAGAAAGTAACATTTTATTCTCATATTGTTAATTTCCTACCCAACTACTAATTCATAGGTATCAAAGATAGAATTTATGGACTTAGCTTGAAAAATAGAGACCAGGGTAGTGATGATAGTATCATATACAAACTATTGATGGGATAGGGGTGGGGAATTAGATGAAGCCTTGATACCAAAAACACTACATGTGGCATAGGAATATTTGAAATCTCTTCCCAGGGATTTAGCAAGAATTATGAAAAGGAAGGGGGATAGAGGATCTCCCTATCTGATTCTTCTAGAGCTGGGGAAATAACCTGTTGTTGATCCATTAACTAAAATAGAGAACCAAGGGGAGGAAATGCAGCCCTTGATGAGGTCAATCCATTCCCTATGGAACCCAAATTTGGAGAGAAATTTTAAGAGAAAATCTTATTTTACCTTGTAAAAATATTTGCTAATGTCCAACTTCAAAAATATGGCCTCTTTTTTATTGCATGAAGTTGAGTGAAGAGTTTTGTGAAGAGAGAAGATGTTGTTAGTGATGAATCTGCCCTCCACTGAACTTCCTTGACAAAGATCTATGATCATGGGAAGGATTTTATTGAGCCTCATAGCTAAATATTTGGTTAAAATATTTTAGATAATGTTGCATACGCTTATTGGTATGAAGTATACCATGGATTTGCATTGAGGGGTTTTGGGTACTGGGGCAATGAAAGTAGAGTTCATCCCTCTAGGAATGATCTTGGTTCATTGGAGTTCCATGATGGCATTACAGATGTCTTCCTCAAGGATATCCCAAAATGTTTGAAAGAAATGGGAGGAAACCCATCTGGGCTAGGGGATTTATTAGCTTGCATAGAGAACAAAGTGAGCTTGATTTTTTTTTGCTTTGGGGTTGGATAAGGGAGGAATTCATTTCAAGAGTAACTAGAGGAGGAATGTTCTATAGGAGGACCTCTTAGGATTCAGGGTGTTTGGGGGATATGGATCCCAAAATGTTTTTGAATTAAGATGAGGCTTCATCTCTGATTTTGAAGATATCTCTTGAGCATGTGCCATCATCCAGAATGAGCTCTTTGATTTTGTTTGTGCTTCTATTCCATAGATTGGAAGCATGGAAGAAATTTGTATTAGAATCACCATATTTTAGCTAGAGGGCTCAAGATTTTTGTTTCTAGTAGGTCTCTTCCTTGGCCAGAATGTTGTGGTATTCTAACAGAAGTTGCCTTTCTTCATATCTCAACTGAGGGATCCATTGGTCATGCTAGATTTACTGCTCTATGGTTTTGAGCTTGCTTAATATCTATTCTTTATTTTTGAAAATATTACTGAACACCTCCTTATTCCAAATTTTGAGGTTTTCCTTGATAGCCTTCAACTTATGGAAAAATTAAAAAATAGCAGACCTACAAAAAGGGTGATGCCACCATTCAAATATCCTCTACCTCAAATAAGCATGTTGGATCCACATGTTCTCAAATCTGAATGGGATTTTGAAGTATGGAGCCCTGTTAGCTTCCAAAAGAAGGGGGTAATGGTCAGAGCCAATTTTGGGAAGAGAGATGAAAGAGGTATCTCCAAATATGGGAATAACCTGCTGGGATAGGAAGAATCTATCCAATTTGACTTGTAAGTGCTCTGAACCCACTATTTTGTTGCTTCATGTGAATTGACATCCTTTAATCTGAATATCCATTAGCTCATTCTCAGTAACAAAGTATTAGAAATCTTGAATGCTTTTGGAAGGAATGGAACTACCTCCCATTTTATCAGAGGGATAGAGGGGAGAATTGAAGTCACCTACTAACATCCAGGGGAGGTTGAAGAAGGCATCCTTCATGTGGGACAGGGATCTCCAGAGAGAGCATATTTCAAGAGGGTTATTGGGAGCATAAATGTTGGATAAAATCTAGGTGAACTGATTTTCTTTGTAGAAGAAAATAAGGTTTAGAGTTCTTTTAGAGGATGAAATTACCCTACCTTTAACTTTTTTGGATTCTAAAGACACAGAAGGCCTCCAGATGAGCCTTCAATAGGGGATGAAGCCCATTGACAATTATTCTGCACTAAATTGGTAATGTTATTAATTCTAGAAGCATCAAATTTCATTTCTTGTAAAATAAAAATAGTGAGTTTATGGTGTTTCCTAACAGTTCAAGCTAATATTTGTTTGGCCAAACTGTTGAGACCTCTAATATTCTAGGATAGGATCTTCATTTGGATAATTTGGTATATTTCTTGCCTCCTTTGCTCTGTTGGGGAGGAGGTTTAGAATTTTTTGTATCATGCCTAGTCTGGTTGAACAGATATGGGAACAAAGTTGTTTGCACTCCATTAGCAACTTGTTTTTCTGTATCTTTTTTGATTTTCTTAGATAAGGTAGGCTTGCTCCTTTTCTTCTCACTCCCTGTGTCAATAGGGGATTTTTTGAAACTTATGGTAATGATAGGACTATGGTATGCTTTGCGATGGGTGGGACTCACAACTTATTTCAGGGATTCATAACTAGATTTGGTTGGGGAAAGAGGCCCATCTGAGGGGAAAAATATGGGTCAAATTTGTGATGGGAAGGACTCACAACTTCTTTCAAGGATTCGAAGATGGATTTGGTTGGGGAGGGGAGTGTATCACCCAAATTTTTTGCACCCTTACCTTCAGACTAAAGGATCCGTACCCGAAAGGGGGGTGAGAAAATGATGGAACAATACCTCGGACAGAGAGGCCCTTTGAAGGTCGCGCCTCTCGGGGGAGGGGTATAAAGATGAATTTTTGACGGATGGTGGGGTTCACCAGGAAACTTTGAGTGGCAGTTTCCATGCCTAGGTTGAGAATGGGTTTGATTTATTCGTTTTATATTCAATCATTCAGATTCCTAGGTTGGCCAAAATGAAGCTAAGCTATTCTATATGAAGATTTTGATTTATATGAAGACAACAGACATAAATGAATCATAATGTGATTGAATACAGAGAATATATAAAATGGAGAAGAGTACACCTGATTTATGATGTCTGATGAAGATTTTGAATCTTATAGGAGTCTAGATCATCCCAGATATGATAGGATCATTTGTAATTGTACAAAATCAACCCAAATCATAGGAGATCATCTGAGATCACCCAAGATCGTCAGTGACCTGATGAATTCGTTCAGTGAATTCGTCAGAAACCTGCAATCAAGAAAATAGACACCAAAAACCAAAAATACAATTGCAAGAATGATGCAAAATGATAGAAATAAGAGTATAGATGTTTGAATGATAAATCCAGATATCAAATTAAATGAGATGCATTGTTTTGGAAACTTATTTTGAATTTTATCATGCAATTATGCTAAATGAGGTGAACTCCAAGATGCAAAACAAAAGTAAATTAATATAATGCACCAATAAATAAGGAAAATGAGATAGAGAATGCAAACTCAGGGCTCTGATTGCCCCCAAGCTGAATTTTAAACTAGATCATCTATAATCATACAAGATCTTTGCCGATCTTGACAGGATCATCTAAAATTGTAGATGAATCTCCTACGACGATCCGAGCTACCTCCGGCTAAAACACAATGAAATCCTACAACAAAACTTGAAAACACAAGTGCAAATGATGGAAGATCATAGTAAAAACTAAAATTGTAGGGGAATAATCAGCCAGGCAGCCAGGTAGGGAATCAGGGGGATAAACTAGGAAAATCCTAGTTTATATAGGATTAGGGGGAGGTTAGGAGGTTGGGGATCATCCCAATCTAGGAGATCCCCAATGTGGGAATATCCAACCACGCAGACACACTTCTGCCCAAGTTGGAGAGGTCATTGGAACAAAAGCTAATTGTAAAAATTTGGTTTTGGGACGAAATCGTCTGGACGTTCTGTTCTAGATGAATTCGTCCGATTTGGGACAATATCGTCAGATCGACGACGATATCGTCCAACGATCACAACAACCTCTAAAAATGGTGCAAAAAATAAGGTAAGCGGTTAACGAGTGGTTTCGGGGTTAAAATTCAAATTTTTACTTTTTACTGATGGTTTAAGTACACCAATTTTAGGGTGCTACATTTTACCCCCTCTTTAGCAAAATTTCTAAAAAAAATGCCTTAAAGATGAGTTCTTCACGCTTTATGAGAAAACAAAAATTTATTCCATTTTTTAGATGATGATTCTAGGTCGAATTGTATGATTGTTTGCTATGGTGCCCCCTCCGAGTTTTTACCCAAATCGAACGTTTGAGGTAAAAGCGCGAAAAAGCAAAAATTAAAAAAATGTCATTTTGAATAAAAAAAGAAAAATAGGGTAAAACCCTAATTCATTTTTACTGTTCACTTTCGCTGTTTCAGAGCTCTACAGGCGAAATGGTGGAAACGACGCACAGATCGACAAAGATCCGGCGCGGGTTGCGGGTAAGGATCTAAACCTAGTTTACTGTGTTTTTAACTTGATTTACTTGATTTTTGACTTGAATTTTAAGTGTTTTTGGGCGTCCCGGCCGTTTTTAGGCCGCCAAAGAAATCGTATCTATATTTTTGATTTCTTCTAGGGACAAAATCAAAAAAATAGGGGTGATCCCGTCCAATAAGGAGCGATCCCCAAATTGAAGAACAGAGACGATTTCGTCCTATTAAGGACGATTTTATCTAAATTTGGTACGATATCGTCCAATAATGGGCGATATCAACTTTTATGGGATGATCTGATTTTAATTGTTTTTTTAATGATTATGTACTAATGATTTTTGTTGTTTTATCGCTTATTTTGCAGAGGGGATTGCTAAAGAGTCAGGAGTGGAAATACAGAGGTCTAAGAGATGATTTGGTTGCGCTCGATCAAGCTGAGTGAGAGATTGGAAAAGGTAGGACTGTAGCATGTGGCAGAGATGCCATAAATTCCTACAGACATGGGGCTACTGACAGCCCTAGCAGAGAGATGGTATCCAGAGTTGTCCTGCTTTCGGATATCGACAAGGGAGATGACTCCCACTCTAGAGGATGTATGGAGGATCTTGAGGATCTCCATACATGGTCGATTCATGACCCCTTCGGCCAATCAGGGCCATGCTATTATGATATTGTGCAAGGACCCGATCTTCATCCTGGAGAAGGGCAAAGTGAACATCGAGGCTTTGAGGCAGATGCCTAGGGCGTCTCAGTTGACCCAGGTTTTGGTAGGGGTCATGGGTGGCCTTCTTCTATGCCACCAGAGCGGATGCAAATTACCATGGCTACTTTTAGATGTGGTTTGTGATATGAGAGACCACAGATATAGGTTTGCTTGGGGTAGCTTTGTACTGTGCCACTTGTATAGGATCCTTTACGGGGTCGTATACAAGGGGGGTCGATGTCTGGTGCTGACATTGCTGCTACAGGTTTGCTGGGAGCACATTGCGGTGTGGAGGTCGATAGGGCTTCCACTGATAGGAGTTGACTGGGAGAGACCCTAGGTTTTCTATTGGTGGTGCCAAAGAGGGTCACAATGATAGATAGATCTACCTATATCCCGAAGGTTTCTGGATGACCTCACCCTAGATTGGATCACCTGGAGACCATGGAGAGAGCATCCAGGGTGGGTAGAGGACGAATAAGAGTTGGCTTGCATGAGGCGAGTCATATGGTTAAGGACAGAACGGGGAGAGATAGAGCTCCACCGCTATGACCAAGTTTTGAGGTAGTTAGATCTACAGCAGGGGATCCCTACTCTTAGGGATTATGAGTACTCCTAGACTATGCGAGATAGTACCACACTGAGCGGGGCTCTAGACATGTAGCAGTTCTAGATTTAGGATCCTGATGATGCCCCCATTCAACCAATGGATGGGGATGATGCGGGGATAGCAGATGGATATGATGCTTGGTATGCAGGAATCCACCCTCCTCAGATGATGAGGGCATAGAGTCTAATGCACGTTGTAGTGAAATATATGGAGAGGTGATGCCAGGCTGCCATCGATGTAGTGAGGGGTCACAGAGGGAGGGATCAACGATGACCTCCTCAGGAGAGATTCCAGAGAGTACCACAGGCTTTAGAGAGACAACAACAATCAGAAAGGAGGGAGGAGAGGAGAGAGGAGAGGAGAGAAAGACTCCCTCCTTAGCAGAGGGATAGGCCACCATCGCTCGATAGGGGCAAGGGTGTTGAGGTGGGGGAGAGCAGCGAGATGGTAGCTCTCCAGGCAGAGAATGCCCACCTACGAGCTTAGGTGCAGACTCTGTAGGATGAGACTACACGACTCAGGGCTCAAAGTAAAGGGGCAAGCATTCTAGAGCTGGCACGGTCGGTTGCTCAGACCACGTTCTATCAGGGAGTGTACTACTAGTTGGTTCCAAAGGGTCAGAGGATATAGTTGCCAACCGACATTGCAAAGCCAATCAAGATGGGTTCATCGAGGATATCATCACGATCGACATCGAGGACCCACGATACAGTACGAGCTTAGATGGGACCACCTCCTCCACCTCAGGGCGGGAGAGGAGATGAGGCTGAGAGCTCAAGGTCTTCTCGAGACTAGATGTACATTGTACATAGACTATTTTTGAGATGATTGAGTATGCCAGGGTATAGATTGTGGCATACCAATCTGTTTTGATATGATGTATATACTTCTTGATATATATATATGATGTTATTTTTGTGATATGACTTGTGCATATGTTTTATGATGCTTTAATATTTTAATTGCTGATTGACTATTCATGTAATTATGTCATTGAAAATATTATAATTTTGTGTCATGCTATAAAATTAAATGAAATAATCTAATGTAAATAAACTGGTTGTTGTGGTGTGTTTTGATAAAAATAAAGTGACTTCTAACAATAATTTCAAAGGACATTGTCGCTATTACATGACCATTTCATGGAGTCACCGCTCGCTAGGTCATCAAGCTAATCTCGATATGAGAGAAATATTGCTAAAAGTAAAAGGGTGCTTAAGAGACTTTCTTAAGACTTTGTGTTGTGATGATGAAAAATGATGATAGTGATGATTTATTTTCAGATTTCCATGAAAATATTATGCATGAAATATTAAAAATATGATTTTTTCTAGGCATAAAATTCCTAAGTATGATAGAAATTTGAACAATTCCCTAGGAATTATACCATCGTCGCAAAAAAAATGAATGTTGACATAATGAAATGAAATAGGAAAGTTTTCATTCTTTTTAAAGCACAATTGTGTAACATAATGATTTAAGCCATATGCTTTTATGGATTAAATAAATGGGAAATAAAATTAGAACGATAGTTTGCCCTAGGCATAGAATTTTAGGTATAGACTTATACCATCATTGCGAAATCCAAAGAAGAAATTGATATAATAGTTTTATTGCATAGTTGATTTTTGATTTTGAGATAAACAAAAAATATAAAAATGAGGACTTGCACTAGGCATAAAATTTCAATTTAGGTTTAGGAACTATACCATCGTCGCGAAAGTCGAAAATATATAAATGTGACTTTATTGCTAGATTTTTGAACATGTTTTGCAAGAAATTTTTGGATTTTTGAAAAAAATGTATTTAATTGATTTTACGCTAAGCAGATATTCTCAAGTAAGAAAGTCAAATTATTCTAGAAGATTTGAATAAATATTTTAAATTATCTCAAAGACAAAATTTAGATTTATAAGGAACCCCATGTGCATACGTGAGTTCATTGCCGATCTTGATCTATCATAATGATACAAAATCTCTCAAACACAAATGTGTGTGCAATTGTAATATTCATTTACTGATTTTGAGCAAGATAATTTGATACAAGTAATTTGAATTAACCAAATGAGTGTTTGTTGACCATGATTTATATGCATGTAACCATACCAGACTACTATGTAATTTGAGTCATAAAGATCTAGCTGATCCATAAGCGGACATAGGTCTGTACAAAAGAAGGTCGCTAATGTGACATACATATCACCATGCTAGGAGTTACCCAATGTCAAGCAAGTTGGGCACAAATCACCTGTTATGGGGTTTACCTCACAGTTTTTGAATAATTGAGAATTCAAGGGATTCAAGCTTCACACTTCCTTCTTTCAAAGGGGGGAGGGATTTATTGCTTTTTGCTTTTTCTTTTATTTTCTTTTTCTATTTTTTTTTTTTTGCTTGACACTGAGATAATGCTGAAATATTGCTGAGATGGTACAAAATGATACTAAAATAATGCTTCTGAATAATTTCTCTTTTTCTCATGATTTTTCTTGATTTTCTTTTTCTTTTTCTTTTTCTTCCTATACTAGGGATACTTGCTCGGATTGGCTGTAGAGCAAGGGATTTTTATTCTGGGCAGGAGTGAGCTTGTCCTTTTGTCAATTCTCAAAGATTCTAGACCATGTGCATGATAGGATAGCAGGGGAAACTTTTTGCTCAAGAGACCACTTCTACTGTGTAGCATCATTTTGAATTTGCAATGAAATAATTTTAATGTGAAAAGGTGTACTTTGTTCAAATAAATAACAAGATCAGTTCTCTATGCTCAAAATTTTATTAAATTCAACTATGGACTTCGATATAATAGAGATTAATAATCATACCAAATAAGATCAAGATATTTATTCATGTGAGTGTGAAAGTGAGGGATTCTAGATAAATGCTAATTTATCCAAAATAACTGAAAATATAACTGCAATACTTCAAGAATTGACAGGTGCAAAATAGAAGATTTTTTTGAGGATTTTGATTTTTTTTATATTTTGATTTTAATTTATGAATTGAGAGAATACATAATATTATAGTTTTTGAAATTTTTATATGAATTACTAATATGAGACAATATGTATAATATATACAGTGACAAAATTACCATATTTATGCATAATAGTGCTTAAGATGCATAATGTTCATAGGTTCTTTAAGATCTTTACCATCTAAGGTAGCTAATATGTATGCTTCCGATCCAAATTTAGCAGTGATAATATATGGCCCAAGCCAGTTAGTCTCAAATTTGCCTTTAAGGTCTTTAGTTGCATTAGTATTTTTTTGATTTTCTTTTAAGACGAGGTCATCGATCTCAAAGGATCGATTATGAAATTTCTTGAGATATGCTTGTTTGAGCTTCTTCTGGTAGGCACGAAGATGCTCCAAAGCATTAATGCGCTTCTCATCTAGGAGTTCCAGCTGACTAAATCTGCCAACATTATATTCATCTCCTACTTCAGTATCTTGAAGTAGCAGAGCCAAAGAAGGAACTTCTAGTTCAAAGGGAAAAAAAAATTTAGCGCCATAAACCAAAACAAAAGGTGAAGTGCCCGTGGGAGTACGAATGCTAGTTCGATATAAAGCAGGATATAATTGAATGTGCCAATCATGACCAGATTTATTGACCAATATCTTGAGGATTTTAATTAATGTTTTATTAGATGCTTCTGCTTGGCCATTACCCTGAGGATAATAGGGAGTGGACCAACGATGTTGAATTTTATATTTTTGACATAGTTTCTTTACATCTTTGTTTTTGAAACAAGTTCTATTATCCGAGATGAGATTTACAAGAATTCTGAACCTACAAATAATTTGATTAAGAATAAACTTAGAAACTTGCATTCCAGTGCAAGAAGCTAAGGGCATAGCTTCGACCCACTTCATAAAATACTCGATGGCGATTATGATGAATTTGTGTCCATCAGATGACACAGGATTGATTTTTTTGATGATGTCTAAGCCCCATTTTGAAAAGGGCCAAGGAGATGAAATAGCCTGCAGTTCTTGTGCAGGCGCATGGACAAGGTTAGTGTGTTTTTGGCACTTGTCACAATGGCACACGTAATCATGTGCATCATTCTCCATGGTAGGCCAAAAATATCCTATCCTAAGGAGCTTCTTAGCAATGACGCTACCACTAAAGTGTCCCCCATAAGATCCATCATGGGATTCACTCAAAGATGATATAGACTCTTCTAGATTCAAACATCTCAATAGGATACCTTCAAAATATCTCCTATACAATGTATTGCCAATTACTACAAAGCGACTTGCTCGTCTACATAATAATCGGTGCTGGTTTCTATTAAAACCTTCAGGGAAGGTCCCATTTTGAAGAAAAATGAGGTTCATTTTCCAAAATTACATAATTAGGTTTATTTTTAACATAATAACAAAGAAGCTAGGGTTTAGAGAGGTACCTATGAAGCTTTGGATCCTCTGCTTGCCGAAGCCTTGGCCTGCTCAGCCATAGCATCTAAGTCAGCAAACCAGTCAGAGTAATCTCTTCCACCTCAGAGCTCCAAAATCAAACTTTACAACTGGAAATAATGATAACTTGGAACCCTAATTTTCTTTTTGTCTTTCAAAATCGTGCCTTGGATGCTGCCAAAATCAGCGACCTGAACTTCTTGGCTGCTGTACCTAACAACAGCCACACACGACAATTGGGGGCCACTATTTGAGACAACGGCCAACAAATGAAAAAAAATTTCAACAAATTGCCACCATAGAGCACCTCAAAATAGGCCATAGAAGGCACCTATTTGCTCAAAACATCATAAAAATAAAAATATAATATCCAAAAACATCATAAAAATCAAAATTAAAAATCAAATAATCAACAAAAATCCAAATGATCCTCGTACCTAGTCATTTGCTCTATACACTTGGAGATTGTAGCGACAAGCACTCCATGCAATTCGACAAGATGAAAAAATAACCATAAGTCCACTTGGGGCAAACTAGTTATGGTAAGAATGAGAAAATTTATCTCAAACCTGAAGAAGACCATAAGGTCAGACCATACCATAGGAGTGAGAACAACCTTCAACACACAATACAATAGAATAGCTAACACCTTAATTCCCTAAGAAGGCCATTATGACTAGACCACCTCAAGGGAAAGAGACATATATCTACCATACATGGTTGAAAGCATACCTAGATGAGAACTAGTCTATAACAACAAATGCAACCCTCTTAAGAATCCAAATCTTTCATTTTGGGCAAGCGACTCATAGATTGGTTAATACTCTTTTCCTCATCGACTCGTCATTTGAGGGGGTAGTCAAAAATTTTCAAAAATCATAATAAAAGTTAGAAAAATATCATCTCGATCATGTTAGAGTTACGTTCGTCTTACGGATCATTGCCAACAACTATCATGAGCTTACTCTTTGCTGGAGAAAAAAGCAAATACGACAGTTTCGTTTGTAGCTCCTGTCCCTTCGGATCTATAGTAGTATTGAAGCTACCTGATTGCTTAACGAGCAAATGCAAACTTTCATAAATTTAACAATTTCATTCTGTTGGAAGCAATATTTCTAGGATTCATGCCCTCCTGCATGACTTGGGCATCCTATGTTGATCAGATCAATTATCATAATCCAACCTACAATGTGGCCTTAGGTGGTCTATTTTTGCTCCATGTTGTATGTCCACAACGCATCCCAAAAATGGGCATCTGTAGACACCTAAAATGCATCATGTTTAGGAGACTACCCATATGGGCACATTCACAAACCATATGAACCCTCTTGGATTTCTCTAAGAGCAAGCAGTGGTCCTAACCACTCAAGCAAGGCAGTTCTAGCCCATCTAGGCTTGGCCTCTCAGGAAAAGCAGCCAACACATCTAGTTATTGGAGACAACAATGGCTAGACCTGGCAACTATACCTAATAGTAGCTAGCATCACAAACATTCTGACCATGAATACAGGCCTAGATAACGTAGTTTGACTACACCTCTGCATGGAATTTAGGTGGATTTTGGTTAGTAACTCCTTGAGTTCCTCCTAACTTCCCCTTCAATGCAAAATTGTGACTAATGCATTCCCCCAAAATAGTTAGTCGCATGTAATTTGGATTGAAGCTTCTCCAAGAATCCAAGGTCCATATTTGAGAGGGAAGTCTATATATAGACTCTCCCATGAAAAGCAAAGGATCCACAAAGTTTCAAAGCTAAGCAGTGAAGCCCTGATGAAATGAAGAACCAAGATACACCCTTTAAGGAGTATTGAAGTGTCATTTGGTTGTGTTACGTTCTTCCATAAAAGTACCTCACGTTCACCATTCTCAACTGCCAATCCATGTAGGAGACATATTCAGTGATCCTTGAACATCAATTCTAGCAAGGAGGAGAGCACACAAATTCCTGAGTCATAAGAAGAGGAGCTTCATATCACGGTTGTTGTCTCGAATAGTTGCCCATAGGCATATCCTAGGGTATAAGCATTATTTATTTTTCTCGTTAGTTAGATTCCATATTGCTCAATTTACTGCTTAATCATAGTCTAGATCTGGTTTTGTTAATGTATTTACCTCATATTTCTTAGCGCTATATGTAGTTAATTAATTGGTATATCATGATCATTTATATTGTTTATCAATTTTGCTAACAAAGCCTCTTCTAGAGAGGTGGTCCGTGCTACTTACGATGCTATGTTGTTTTCATGAATGTAGGTTATAGGTTCACAGGAGCATTTCAAGACATTCAGAGCATAAGATCCCTCCAAGATGAAATCAAGAGAAGGAGGAATTTGTAAGCCCTCGTACAAGTTCATGTACAGGATTGTGAAGCTTGCAAAAGTGTACCACCCCTTGAGAGGGGATACATTCACCATTACTATGCTTGTAATTCACTTCATCAAAATGGGTATCCCTTAGAGGGACCGAAATGTAACCAAGGTTCAATATAAATAAAAGGATCTTTATTTGTTATTTTTTTGTTATATGCATTTCATGGTCTTTCATTTCATTTTAATATAATATTGTAAGTAGGGTTGTGGTGCATGCCTCCTGGGGTCGCACACAACCTATCTTCTTATAGACTCCATGTCATGTCTTCCCTCGACAAATTTCCCTACAAGGGAGAGGGATTCAATAGACAACTTTTGTACCAACTCTAATTCAGGGATGATGAAATTTTCACCCAAGGGGATCAAAGGGGGATGGTTCTCAATCCTAGAAGAGCTAGGGTTTGGAATACCGATAACCTTCTCTACGTAGCTTTGAGGAGCTACATTTATTAATTGGGATTTACTGGTGGGGAGGGGAGGAATAAAACCCTTGTATTTTTCCTAAGGTCGGTCAATTTTTAGGCCCCACTGCTCACTAGGGTCAGGATTTGGGTCCTTCGAATCATCCACCTTGGCAACTTTGTCCAAAGGGGGAATCTCGCCTTGCTCCAGTCCAAAATCCACTGCATGGGCTTGGGAAATCCTGCCTGCTATCACCAGAGCTGTCGAGATCGCCATCTAATTCACTTCTCATATATATATTCATCTAATAGTAGATATTAAATTTAGGGTGTGGCATGGATTAATGTGGATGGATGGACAGGATTAAATGAAATTGGATGGTTGAGATTGATTTATTTATATAAATATATATTAAACATATATAATATATTATTATGTAAATATATATAATAAATATATAAATAAAAGGTGAAAATGGTGGGAAATCTAGGATGGAGGGCAAATGACTATGTTTTGGTGGTGAAAATGGTAGGACAACATGAATGGAGGACAATTGGCTAGATTTTGGTGTCTACAGATGCCCCTTTTTGTACTACATTGCATGAAATACAAGGTACTGCAAAAACATCATACACCTATTTTATTCAAGTGCAAAAGTAGCTTCTCTTGGGATGTGGAACATGAGCTTCAAGATAAAAGAATAAAAGAATTTGAGTTTTGCATAGCTTACCCCCTCAATTTGCAAGTGAGTTTGTGGATGAGTCTCATGAGCCAATTGAAAAATTTGTGCAAATGGATTATGGATGATATGAATGATGTAAAATGCGATACCATTTTTACCCAAATGATGGGAAGGGGATTATTTAACGATGTAATATGATGCATCTGTTTATGCCCCAACATATGAAGGGATGTGTGAAAAATATGCGTCTATTTTTACCCCAACAGATGAAGGGATTTTTGCCAAGTGTAGATGCCATGATCATGTAATATGTATCCCATTGTGGAAAAGTCAAAACCAAATGTGGTTTCCCCAAATTTTGGGGTGATTAGATGCTTTTGAAACATTTTACCTTCGGACGTCATTGATATGCAAAGATGAAGATGCAAATAAAAAGAGTCAACCTTGGAGGGCCTTCTAGTGACTGTTTGAATAATTACCACAATTGGAACCAATCATCCTAGCTAGTGCCTATCTCTATGATGATTTTCAAGGAGATGTGAAAATTATGAAATGTGTTTTTTGTCCATGTTTTAAGCCCCACGAACAAGGCCATCAATGATAGCTTTTGTGCAAATTGCTCTTGGCAAGGTTTCACTCAAACTATGAAGTATCAAATATGATTGTGATCTCAAACAAGGAGATAAGTGATGATGATCATGGACAAGTGTCCTTATGGTAGGCTATTCATATTACCGAATTGCATGGATGCAAATTGCTATAATCACCAAGTATATAGAATAAACTACTATATACAAGATTCACTCAGAATGTGGTACATGTGAAAAGAAATGGATGATGGGATGATGTTGGTGAAATTTAAAATTTTGAGGGAGAAATGTGATGATTTGTGAAAAAATAGAACTGATTGGCAAACATTGGATAGCATATTGGTTGATTTTGCATCTTTGGACATAAAAATTGATTTATTGGGCCAAATCAACTTAGATTTTTACATAAATTGGTGGGATGATGAGAATTATGATGTAGGTAATGACGATAGTCGTTTTGTCAAAATTTGGACCAATTTGATATGTTTTGTAATTGGAATTATGCTTTTTATGACTGGTGGTTGCAAACAAACATTATGCATCCAAACTAGTTTATGTTTTCACAAAACTTGATATTATGATGGAATTGATGTGTGGGTGAAATTTGGTGTAGGTAAGCTACTATTTTTATCAAATTTACCTTTTGTGGATTTACATGTTAAATGCTTGCCTGCATTTTTGCAATGCAAGAAATGCCCGTATGCACTCCAAGGTGCCTTAAAATGCTTGTGTATGCTTGCACAGGTTGACAAGTGCCAAGGAATGCTTGAGCTTGTCTAAAATACCGCACGATGCTTCAATGCACCTACAAAAGATATTAACTAAGCTATATGAGAGAAAATGTAACTCATTTGTGCGTTTACAAGTTTGAGAAGCTACATTTTGAGGAGTGGAGTGGAGTGAGGAGTGAAGTGAGGTAGTGGGAATTTGGTACAGAATCTATGGTAGTGGAGGAAACGAGTGTTGTGGCTAGAGCAGAGACAAGTTTTGCTAAGGTAATGTATTTTAAAACTTTTGTGTTGTGCAAAATTTTGTTGCTCTTTTTTTTTTGCTAATGATATGTGTTGCTTGCTTGCAATTGCATATTTTGGAGCCCTAGCATCAATTTTCTCCCCTTGTTTTGAGAATGAGAAAAATATTTTCGGAGGCAAACTAGGGTGTATTGATGGTAGTGGGGATAGAGGAAACAACCCGACTAGATGTAGTTAGGGCTAATGAGGGATATATCTCAGCTTTGGCTAAGATATGGGATGCGGATAGGAGGACCTTCCAACTATCGATCGGGGAGGTGACCATTATCCTTGAGGATGTGTATCACATTATCAAGATGCCAGTGGAGGGAGTGAAGCTGGAGTAAGGCTATGATAAGAAAGCCCATATGACCAGGATGTTCGAGAATAGATGGGAGGAGGTGAAGGTGAAGAGTGGAGGGATTCCCTACTTGACTATGTATGTGTACAAGAAGTTGTATCCCATCCTATTTTTGGTAATGTTCATGTTGGAAAGCATCCTTGTTTCCAATAGCACCGGTTGTAGGTTCCCATGGAACCTATTAGGGTTGGTGAGTTATTTTCTCACCATGCTACAACCATATGCCTTGGCATCTACTTTGTTGGTGTAGGTGTACTGGGAGCTATATGAGGTGACAAAGTGGAAGAGGAAGGGAGATTTCTTCTTCAGTAATGGGGATGGGAGAACTTCAATGTGGCATGAATAGAGGGTGTGAGTGGGATGGTGTGAAACCCTTCGCTAGGATATGGGCAATAACGGAGGAGGTACAACCAAGTCATCTGGTGCACTTGAGCCTGTGGTATCAGGATATGTGGGCTAGACTAACGTCTACCCAAATGATGTTGAGGTTTTAACAAGGGACTAGGTGGACTAGAGATAGGGAGCAATTGTGATGGATCAGACAACTAAGGTGGATAGTTGGGAGATAATAGGTCAAGGTGGAGTACTTCTAGTTCTCATGGGTGTTGTAACAATTCATCTTGCCATAGGGAGTACTAGAGGAGCCAGTGCTTATAGGAGGGACTGAGATGAGGTAAGGCTTCCATGTGCAAAGCCATAAAGGATGGTAGTCGAGTATGAAAATGATATGGAGGTCCCTGATGTGGACAATGTGGGGATGAGGATGACCCCTAAGTATGCAACATGGTTTGGTGCTCAACCATTATGGGTACCTAAGGTGGCGACTGATGGTGAGGATGATGTTGAGAAGTTTGATGGGACTCTAAAGCAACCGAGACCCCTATGATCTAGCAGTCATATGAAGAAGTTAAGAGGTGTGAGGTAGAAGAATCCTATGGTTGGCAAAGGGGAGGATGAGGAGGAGGATGATATGGGGAGATATTCAAGGTGGCAAGGCTATAGGCAAAGATGAAGTGACTACGAGTGGAGCATGAGACTTTGGTGTAGTTTCATGGTGAGACTATATCACAACTATGGATAGATCTTAGTACATGGGATGCAACTGTATCTTAGATGCAGGTGGAGAAGGTGGCTAGAGGAGCTGGTGGGGATGATAAGGAGATGATCGTGAGGCTCCAGGTAGATATTTTAGGCAAGGAACGTAGACACAGGCTAGAATTATAGTGAATTTAGGTGAGTGATATATATGTGCACTCAGAGGATTTATGTATGGCTAATAATATCATGTTTCCAGTTTCTCAATGATGTAGTCGACTAGGCCAGCTGAGTCTAGGTAGAGTTCTAGGTCTAGGGCTCCTAGCAGGTCCCAGGGATCCACTCATGGGCATTAGCTAGTGTTTTGTATATGAACCTTGGTGCTCTATTGTATGTAGCCTTTGGGAATTCATTGTACATGTGATTTTTATACTATATATATATATATATATATATATATATATACATGGATTTTAACTTTTGTGTTTTATGTGTTTGTGGTTGTGTTTGTGTTATACATGTTTTTTATATATGATGAATGCATATGATATTTTATGGATGATTAATGCAATGTGGAATATATGGATGATTAATACAAGATGGCATGTGCTGATGATAATTTATAGTTTAGATATTTGCTTGACCATTTTTTAGCATTGTTGTTTAATCAAGGGTACCAGACTTGGTGACATATGGGATGAATGGAATTTTTCGTGACATGGATGGTGACACGAAAGAAGATATGGATGTTGATATGGAAGGAGATATTGATGTTGATATGAAAGAAGATATGGATGTAGATATGGAAGAGATATGGATGTAGATATGGAAGACTGCCTATTTTGCAGAGACTCAAACATCCTAGTGACATCAACCAAACTCACTAAAACTGCCTAATCCCTCAGGGACCAAATGTGTGTGCAGTGAATTAATTTACCTAATAAATAGCATGGTAATGACTCGAGGCAATCAAGAACTAGTGTGTGTGTGTGTGTGTAAGTGAATTCATTAACTCATCTTGAGTAAATTGGGTAACTCTGTTATGGTTGAAACCAAGAGGCTAGCTTGTTCGTATGAGTGATCAGTGACCCAACCAAAAAGCATGCATCATATACTGTATTACATAGTATTCATTCATTCAAAGCATAAAATGACACAATTGCATAGATTCAACAAAATAGACTTTGTTGTATTAATATTTATAAAGAATCTTGGTTACAATTATATGACTTTCTTATGTTAAAATAGACTTTCTTGTATTAAATGACGATACAATTAATACAATGCCAAAGCCCTCAATAGGGTAGGCGCACTAATAATACTTTTCACTTGGTCACAAACTACTCTAGGGTGGAGGTACCCTCTTCTTCGCAATGGGAAAGGAACTTTATGGTTGGTTCTCCTTTGAAACGGTTTCCTGCGATCAAGAAACAACATATAAGTGTCAAAAAGATAGGCAACCTCTCATGATGAGGCCCTTTTAGGAAAATTGCATAATGACACCATTAAACATGCATAATAAAGAAAACATGAAAAGTGCTTCTAAAATATGTTGATTGCATCAAGATTCATATAATAGCGTAAAGAAAGACAACAACTACACTATGCATGGATCAATTGTAGAAAATAAAGCATAAACATGCATAAAGAATCCATTTATGTCCTAATTGATGATAAACATAAAAAAACTAATCTAACCTAATTCTATGGTTAGAAGTCTACTAAACTGTATTTAAACCATGAAAATAGCTAATCTAAGCTAATTAACCAGACATAAATGAAAAGGGGATGGTGGTGATACCTCTGCTACAAACTGCAGCTCTAGTGAGTAGTCTGCACTCTAAACCACAACTAAAAGCCACGGTTAGCACTCTGATAGGTTTACCCTCAATTCCAAGGGTAGTGGGCTTGACCTCCTTGTCCAATTGATGTTCAAGGGTCCCCTTCAGTGTCCTTAGACTGATTTTGTGGTTGGTTCATTATGAAGGGCCTTCATTTTCCCAAATTTGCATTTCTTGGCTCTTCTAGGCTCCTAGAACTTCCATGGCGAATTGATATTTGGGTGAATAGCAAAGTGGCCTTCTCTAATGCATGAATTCAATATGCAATTCAACAGGTCTTCGCTGCTCTCTTGATCAATTAACTCTCTATCTTCTCTCCCCATTTGGAGGGGGTATTTATAGGATGCCCTAGGATTGGTGGTGGCTTCCTGGAGAAGCCAATATCAAGAAGATGTGGTTAGGACAGTTGGAATGGAAGCCTCTAGAGTCTTTTGTCCATTAACCACATTATTCTAGATCAAATGGTTGTTTAAATCGATTTGTCTCGGATTGAAGTCCAACTAAACTTCAGTTAAAACCATAGGTCACAGTTGTGGTGTAGACTATAAACTGTAGGCCTCATCCATAGTTTAGCCTGTAAACCACAGGTATGGATTGTGGTTCAGATTGATTAGACCAAGGAGCCCAAATTGAGTGGTTAGAACCACTACTCTATCTTGGAGTCTATCCAAGATCTTCCATATGGTCTTGTAGCATGTCCATATGAGTAGTCATCCTCAACATGATGTGTTTTAGGTGTCTACATATGCTCCTTTTGAGATGCATTGTGAGATAAAAAAATACTGAGCAAAAATAAACCTCCTAAAATGATGTCGAAGGTCTATGATGATCATTAATCATATCAAAATTAGATGCCCCAGGTCTTGTAAAAGGACACGCATCCTGGAATCATTGCTTCCAACTCTTTGGAGGCTTAAACTTGATAAGTCTGTACTCATCACCAGACATTTGGATAGCATCAATACCAATTAGGCTTTCATGCCTGTCAATCTGAAGGAATGATAGTTACAAAAAAATTATCATATTTGCTATTCTCCCCAAGCAAAGGGGTAAGCTTATGATAGCTATTGACAATGATTCGTAAGGACAGATGCAATTTTAACAAGATCAAGGGACCTACAATCTCTGGGATATTCTATTGATTTTGATTATGATTTGATATTATGACTACCCCCTCAAGCGACGAGTCGATGAGGGTAATGACAATGATTAAAGCGACAATGTTGCTTGACCACCATGAATGATTTGAACAAATTTAGATTTGAGCAAATTAATACCTTGGCTAGGCCTAGTTCAACTTTTTATTCCAACTGTTAATAGTATTTGCACATTTCTATCCCATGGAGCAGTCAGGCTACAATAGTCGTATTAGAGAATCGAATTGATACAAATCCAATTAGATTTGTGTTGAATCAAATTATCGATGATTTGTTGAAAATATGTCATAGAAGAAATGACATGCAACACCTCATTCCCGTGGAGCAGTCCGGCCTCGAAGGTCTTCTTAGGGATTGAAAATAAGCATATCGGATCAACAATGACCATTTTACCCCAAATGTTCGTATGGTAATTTACTTATCTTGTCGGATTGCATGGAGTGCAAGTCGCTGCAAGCACCAAGTGTATAGGGTAAATTACTAAATATGAGGCACATTTGGTGTTTTTAATTATTTGATTTTTTGAATGTTTTGAATTATGCATTGAGCTTATTTATTTGTCTGGGAGGTGCATCACTTCATGAAACGATTATCATAGTGATGACCTCGGTTGAATGTACTTTATAATCTCAGCTAGATTTTTTATTTTTAATTGAATCCCAATGCTTTATTATCACCAAATTTCCAAATTGATTGATTTTATTGAGTTCTGATCCCCTGGGAGGCATTAGTTGATCATTTTAAACCTTCCCATGGTGGAACTTTATAAAATTGCTTGCCATTTGCAAATTGTAGCTAGGGTCTGCGGTTCCCATTTGCAATTTTGGGAACCGTGTCTAGGGCCTACGGTCTGCACAAAATATGAAAAGCCTATAAAAAAGCCCAATTTTCAAATGTATCTCATTATTCCCTAACAATGACTTACAATCTGGAGCTTTGACAGTGACAGCTGAGAAACTGACCTACACCCCACCAAACTTTACACGCACACCTACTCACAGCATAATGGTAGAGTGCAAACAAGCTTCTTCTAGCTATGGCGGATGAGGCAAAGGCAAGGTAATTCAAAACCAAGACCTCGCATCCATTACTAATAAAATAAATCAAATTAAGTAATTGGTAAATCAATCACACTAAATTGCTGGCAATGAACCCCACATTAGGCTAGGGTAGATTAGGATTGTTCTTTTTTTATTTTTTCATTTTTTAGCCGCGGTATCGGACCCAGTGGGATCTCAGTAGAAGACTACAGGTACCAGCTACGATTCCAATTTGGTCAATTGGGGACCACATCTGCCAACTTCGGTTAGCATTTAAAATCCCAACGGTCAATTTTTGACCGTATGCAGACCGCAGGGTTGAGCCACGGTTCAAAAACTTTAGAAAAAATTTATTAAATTTTTAATTTTTCTAAGTTTTAATAGGCAATTAATGTCTTTTAATGCATTTTTGACCTATCTGAATGACATTTTTTATTTTTAGGCCTGCATGATGACATGTTTTTGCAATTTTATCAAATTTTAGATGTTTTTTTTGATGATTTTTAGGTAATTTTTAAATGTTTTTGCTTGTTTTAGTTAGCTTTTTATTATATTATGCTTTATATTTCAAATATTGACCTCTAGAGATTGAGAGCCTGACATTATTAAGACTCTCCATAGAGAGCTCACTCTTGGGGAGCGGGAATGGTTCGAAGCTATAGGTTTTGGCTATGTACTGAATCTTCCCACTATCAGGGTAAATCAAGCCTACTTGAATGCATTGGCCCAACGCTGGAATGCACGGACCAACACATTTCACCTGCCTATAGGTGAAATGACAATTATCCTGGAGGACGTCTATAGGATCTTTAGGATCCCCATTGATGGCGAGGCCATCGTCTCTTCTACTTTTAGGGCTAAGGAGTCCTTATTTGATGTCATATTCAGTGCCTAGAGTGAGGAGGCTCAACGCAACATTGATCATGAAGGGGTCCATATCGACTATTGGTAGGGGAAGAATATCTTCTTCGTATGCAAGGTCATCTTCATGCACCTGGTGGTGCAAGTTGTGCTTATAGACTCCTCGGGCATGAGGATTCCTTGGAACCTCTTAGCCACTATCTGTAGAGTTATTCAGAGCACCATCCATTAGCCACTGTGGCTGGCCTAGGGGAGCACCCTGTTCTTCTAGCTATATAGAGAGCTCTACCAAATTATTGATCGGAGCCACCGAGGAATCAATTTTAGTCTGTTTCTTTAGATTTGGGGCTGGCAGTATATCAGGATAGAGCATCCTGGGGAGATGCCACTGCATATCATGGATATAGACGATGCTCACCAGTGCTATCCATGCTGGTGATGTCCAACATTATATCACATAGTTTGCAGGACTTGGCCCAGATGACATCGAGTGGCGGTCGTACATAGAGTACCTTGACTGGACTGAGGTCGATGAGTGGCTTCAACAGGCTCACCATGATAGATGGTTACTCGACTGAAAGGTTGAGATTAGAGAGTACCCATTTTATTCTCATGTCCTGTGGTAGTTCGACCTAGTACATGACATTCCAGATATCTCCTTTGTCTATAGGTTCTTGGATTTAGAGATACATCTTCCATGGATCTAGCCTATGGCTCTAGGGGATGAGCCAGATGATTTCTAGGAGATTGGAGTTGACCATGCTGTTACCACTCCAACATACGATAGATGGTGTTCGATGTTATGATGGTATGGATCAAGGTCTCTGGGTAGAGTTGATGATCAAGCAGAGGCAATAGTGGATCTTGATGGGTGCAGGGTGTGCCAATGGACAGAGGGTAGATGGAGCATAGAGGCCACCATCTAGGAGGATAACGGGGACTACCTAGATGATGAGGCTCCAGAGGAGGGCAAGGTTCCTCTTGACAGCGTAGAGGGGCTACTCTTAGCTCAAGTTACTAACTTGTAGAGTTAGCTTGGTAGATATTAAACTCAGTAGCATGAGCGAGACACTACTATCACCACTCTAGAGGTGAAGCTATTTGATCGAGATAGGCAGCTAGCTAAGGCATAGGAGGAGATCACTAGTCTCACAAAGCAAGCTACAATAGTAGAGGCTCGAGTCCAGGAGCTCACTAGCACCTACGATGTAGCAGTGGCACAACGGGGTGAGGCAATTACAGAGAGGGACCTACTTAGGCTACATATGGGAGACCCTACATCCTCTCATATTGTCATGGGACCTCTAGATGCTCCATTAGTCATAGGTGTGGATCCTATGGCAGAGATCAAGTGACTCACTTCTCTCATAGAGGAGAGAAATGATTGATTGGATGCGAGGGTAGCTCGTATATCTCAGCTAGAGGGCTACATCGAGCTAAGGGCTTTACAGGTTTTCAAGGATAGGTAGGCTACATGGTCACAGAGGACCAAGACCAAGACCACAGGGCAGTCCTCAGTGAGTTCTAGCCACCAAACTCATAGGACCGAGCGAAATCACCAATCTTCTAGTACACACAAAGCCATCTCTCATAGGAACCACAGGGATATAGGAAATGATTAGTAGGCTAGGGATGTAGGCCCTCCTTAGTACACATTATCTGACATATGTATTATACCATTTTTGAGTGTAAGGTCGAGGACCTACACTGTTGTAGCCTATGGGAATTTTTGTACTCCCAATGTACTCTGAGACACATTTATATATAATATGACTGATCATTTTATGGCTCATTATTGTGTACTCATTTATTTTTTATTTTATGTTTTTGTGATGCACATGGATGCAATGCTTATGTTATGCTGATGCTATATGATGCGATGTATGATGTCATGCACTAGATAGCTATTTAATTTATGATGATGGTATGCAGTGATCTAGATGCTTAGATGTGTTTTTTTATGATGGATGCATATGGATGTGATGATATTTTCTTAACACATATTTGATATTGATTTATTGTATGCATTAATGTATGTAATGACTTATTTACACGATGCTAATATAATGTAAATAAACCTGTATGCTTTAATTACTTAAAACATAAGGAATAAATGCATATATGTTTATCAATCTAATGGATGACACCACAAAATGTATAAAAATCATGAATGTAATTGAAAATGTTTAAGATAAGAATTTAATAAATTAATCACCCATAAATTAAATGCAATGAATGCAGATGTTATGATGCGAATGATATAATGTGTCATTCGATTTTATTTTGTAAATTTTGAAAAATATGCACGATATAGTCAGTGGTCGTCTAAATATTATTGCTAATATCCATACGACATCTATCCTATATGTTGATTGTGCTTTATATAATTATGTATCATGGATTCGATACTTTGCAATTTGATGATTTATATGGTTGTGATATTTGAAATTTTGTTGCTATGAGAGAAATTTTTGAGGTTTTCCATTAGACTCAAACACTCTAATAGACTTATAAAAAGTTGCAAACTAACCACACTAGACTTTTGAGATAAAAGGCTTTTGCTAGGATAGGCCCTAACTGTTCATTACCTATGTGTGTGCCCATGATTATTTTAAGATAAGACACGATCGTTCCCAGATGTCAGGCATGATTATTTTAGCCCATTGCTGAGATAGGGGTTCCACAAATATCTTATCCAATCCAAAGTTTAGATTTTAGTTGGACTAAGCCACTCGCAATGCAGGACACTTGAAGCTAGCTCTTCCACATTCAAACATTGGTCTGTCCACAAGCGAGATGCAAGTGTATCAGACATATCATCATGCATAAGGTACAGTAGTGCCAAAAATTCCAGGGATTTAGGCTCATTCCTTTCTATCCTTCAATTTTTGGGATACTTGCTCATATGTAGTGAAGCAAGGGAGTCGATCCCATCTTCATTTTGAACTATCTTTGGATATTCATTTTATCTCTCTCAAACTTTTGATTTATGATCTTCATTTGATCTTCACTTTGAACTTTGATTTAAGCTTGTTTTCCGATCTTCACTCGATATTCACTTTTTAGCATTTAAATTTGATAATTTTCTTCAAAAATTTCCTTTGGGGGGATTTACTTGGGAAAACTATTTTTGGTATATCGATTGAGAATATCGATCTTATGATATCAATATGGTATATCACTCTAGGGAGTCAATCTATGATATCGATATAGGGTATCAATCATGAGGATTGATGTGGGATATCACTATGGGATATTGCTAATTTTATCATAAGCAAGGGATTCTAAATAGGGAACTAACCCATACTTTTGCCAACTGTCAATATTTCCCATACCGTCCGCACAGAGGGATAAACAAGAATAACTCTTTTCACTTTAGGATACTCGATCATGCTTCGTGGCTTTCATCTTCCCCTAGTCCTTATTAGGATTTTTTAAATTTGTTGATTAGTGATAGTCTTCTGATGTGCTAAGGGCTATACTAATTGAAATTTAGCTACAAAAGTAGAGCAAGCTTTCTACCAACTCTTGATAAGACTACTAGGTATGGTTGAGTGATCAAAAAACCATAGTATATCTCCATAGCAACATTATAGGTTGTGTTGAAAAACACAATTACTCACATGAATGATGGATCATGATAAATGTAGAGATGCATGATTTAAACATAAACGTGGTGTCGTTTGTAATACTGACAAACATAATCCCTCCTACTACGGAATGCAACAGATGATGAATGTCTATATGCAATGCAGTAATGTAGGGAATGCATGTGTGAATGCAAAATAAAAATGCAAAATTCAAAGGCAAATGCAAATGTTTTTGGATTATATGCTTTACCAATTTTTTTGGATTTTATTGATTTTATAATTTTTATGGGTTTTGAGCCTCATATCTGACCAAACAGCGAGTACATGCCTCTGGAGCCTTTAGATTGACCAAAAAAATTAGAATCCTTGGATTTTTTTGTATTGACCAAAGGGATTATGGGTACCTTTGGGGCATTTTGGGATGACCAAGCAATTTTTAGAATCCTTGGAGCTTTTGGGTTGACCAAGCAGTTTTTTAGAAACTCTTGGTGCCTTTTGGGTTTGGACAAAGGGCTTACATATGCCTTTGGAGATTTTTAGGATGACCAAGCCATTATAAGCAAATCCTCAAGGCTTTTAACTGACACGAAAAAGTGGTTTAAGGAACCCTTGGAGCCTTTTGGGATGATCGAGCGGTTTTAAACAAACCCTTAGAGCCTTTTAGGTTGACCAAAGGGCTTATAGACACCTTTGGAGCTTTTTTATTGACCAAACTACTGATGAGAGTGTTTGGAGCCTTTTAGGATGACTGAGCAGTTATAAGCAACTCTCGGAGCCTTTTACTATGCCCTTCAAGCATAAAATGCCTTAATATGGATTATGTTGAGAGGTTTAGGCTCTTCAACATCCCCTAGCAATGTTAGGTGATAGGTACTCACACCAATATTTTCAAATATGATGTAGGGTCCTAGCCAATTAGCTAAAAATTTGTCTCGCATATCTGGAAAAAAATTAGAGTTTTGTTGGTTCTCTTTCAAGACAAGATCCCCAACCTCAAAGTCTCTCTGGTGGACTTTGATATTGTAAGCTCATTTTAGTCACTCCTTATAAACATGGAGATGTTCCAGGGCATTCATGTGATGTTCATCAAGTAGCGTTAGTTGATCCAGTCAAACTTATCATGTAGTGTCATCATCAATGAACTCTTTCAATGCGATGCGTAGCATTGGAATTTCTAATTCCAATAGCATAATGGCCTCAGTGCCATATACTAGTGATAATGGTGTTGCCCTAGTGGGCCTTTGAATACTAGTCCTATAAGCCCATAACATAAGGGGCAGTTGAATATGCCAGTATTTGTGGTTTTCTTGTACCATATTTTTCAAGATGGCCACCATTGTCTTATTTGAAGCCTAAGCCTTCTCGTTTGCTTACGGATAGTATGGAGTCACAAAACTATGTTTGGTTCTATATTCAGATGTCAAAGCTCTCATAGTTTTGTTCTTGAAAGACGTTCCATTATTCGATATTATTTTAGATGGAATCCCAAAACAACTTATAATATGCTCCAGTATAAAATCTGCTATACGAGCTCCAGTTGTCATTGTTAAGGGTATTGCTTCCACCCACTTTATAAAATACTCAGTAGTTATGATTATGAATATATGTTGGCTTGATGACGAAGGAGAGATCTTGCCTATAAGATCTAGTCCCCACTAATCAAATGTCCATGTCGCTTGGATGGGCTGTAAGGCTTGTGATGGCAAGTGCATAAGATTAGCATGATGCCGACATTTAACACATTTATTGACATACACATTGCACTCCTTCTCCATAGTGGGCCAATAGTAACCCATTCAAAGGATGCACTTGACAATGGCTATGCCATTGAAATGACCACCGCATGTACCTTCATGAGCCTGCAAAATTACCCATGATGCCACTTGGGGCTTTAAGCAACGAAGGAGAACTCCATCGTAGCCTCATCAGTACAAGATATCTTATTAAGACATATTTGGTCGCTTTCTATTTAAATGTGTGCTTTATGGCATGTAGTAATACCTCTAGGATTAGACTAAGCTTTAGGAAGTCTTTAATTTATGACATCCAATTTTGATAAATCTTAGTTTCGACTGCTAAGATGACTTGCTCCCCCTACGTATTTACTTTTGCAAATGTAGACTAAAAAAAAACCTTGTGGTGAATGGTAGTACCACTCCCCATAGGACTATGAGAGGTTAATGACCCCAGGGTGCCTTCTTAAGAAAGTATTTAGATTTGCAGAACCATTCAACTTTTGGTTCTACACTGATCATGTTGACTGATTCTCTGTTATCATAGGCTACACACAATGCTGCTAGATGCGAGAGTGTCTTGACATGGATGGTAGTGAAATCAGTAGATGGATTCTAAGGGATTAAAGATCCCAAAGAAGCCATGGTGTTTGTAAACCTATTTGACGATCGAGGGATTGCCTCAATGTCATACCATTCAAATTTGGCCAAATATGTGTCAACTAAATTCGTATAGGCTTTCAGTACGGGACATCGACACTAAAAAAGCCCCTTGAATTGATTTACTATGAGCAAGGAGTCACCAAATATGTTTAATCTCTTAATATTCATGGTGATAGATGTGTGGAGGCCCAGCAGTAGGGCTTCATACTCAACATTATTGTTGGTGCACGAAAAATCCAACTTGAATGACAAGGGCATTGGAGCTACTTGCAGTGTGAAGAACACTATTATGACACCACCTCCTTGTTTGCACTTCAAACCATCAAAGAACAGAGTCATATCAACATTGTTCTCTGGTTCTTCGGGTTTGGGAGCTTCAGATATGATGAAGAATGCATCATCTAGAAGCTCGATTGTTAGAGGCCTATTGTTTTACAGTGGTGGCTCAGCTAATTGATTTGCTATGACCTGTACCTTAATGGACTTCTAGCTTATGAATTCCAGGTCAAATTCCATCAATAACATGATCCACTTTGCAGTACATGTATTGTGATAAGTCTTACTCATCATGTATTGCAAAGGATTATGTTTGGATATAACATATGTCGTATGACTTAACATATAGTGTCACAATTTCTTTATAGTGAACACTACTACTAAACACAATTTTTCCACATATGCATACTCGAGATCATAGCTCACCAAGGTTCGACTTATATAATATATGGTCTATTATTTGCCTTACACGTTCTTTTGGGCTAACATGGTTCCCAGTGCAAAGTCAGTTGCTGATATATATAGTAGAAAAGGCACCTCTAGCCTTGGTGGAGCTAGCACTGGCGATGTTGCCAGGTATTGCTTTATTTCAGTGAAGGCTACCTTACAGTCCTTGTCCCAGTTGAATGGGACCCCCTTATGTAGCAGTCAATTCATAGGTTGACATTTATCTAATATTTGGGTGATAAATCATTTTATCGAGGCTAACTTGCTTTGGAGGCTCCTTAATTCCTTAATATTGGTGGGAGGACACATTTCCAAAATGGCCTTGACCTTTGTTGGGTCTACTTTAATGCCTCTCTTAGAGATGATGAACCCTAGCAATTTTCTAGAAGTTACGCCAAATACACACTTCTTAGGATTTAGCCTGACATTGTGCTCTATCAGGCGATCGAAGACTTTCCTTAAGACCTCTGCATCCTCTTATCGCAAAAATGACTTGGATAACAAGTCATCGATATAATATTTAAGAATTTTGTGCATATAGTCATGAAAAATGTATGTCATGGCTCGCTGATATGTGGCACCAATATTTTTGAGACCAAATGGGATAACTTTGTAGCAAAATGTTTCCCATGGCATTATAAATGCAGTTTTATGTTGGTCTTCGAGTTTAATCCAAATTTGATTGTAACCAAAAAAATCGTCCATTAAAGAGAGCAGTTCGTGACCTGCAGTTGCATCTACGAGAGCATCAATATTGGGCAACAAAAATGAATATTTGGGTGTTTCCCTATTTAGGTCTTTGAAATCTGTGCAAATATGGATCCTTCCATCAGGTTTTCCTACGGGTACCGTATTGGACACCCATTCTAGATAATCAATGGAGATCACAAATTCCACATCCAAAAGTTTTTGTAGCTCATATTTCACCATAAAGACCACTGTTGGGTGCATTTTCCTAAGATTTTGCTTGATCGGATTCTTCATCAGATTTAGCAAAAGGTTATGCATAACCAATTTCGGGTCTATACCTGGCATATCCTTGTATGACCAAGCAAACAAATTTGGTCTCTCTTTCAGTAAAGGGATGAGGATGGCCCACTCATCTAGAGCGAGACTCTCTCCAAATTTAACCTTCTTTGCACTGGCGAGATCATTACTGATATCCACCTCAAAGGTTTCCTCTACTGACATATGCGATCCCTCCTCAAGTGGGTGAGGCATAGGAATAAGATGGATGTCATCAGTTGGGTTGATCAGTTCTACATTGGAAGCATTTTTGGCATGATAAACATCATATGCATAGCTTGGTGCAAAATGGAAAGGTTGAAACATTTCTTCATTGGGGAAGAAATCATTGGGCTCAACAGGTGAATGAGCGTGATCCCAGTCGATAACATCTTTGTTAAGATACAACGGTTTAGATGGATCTGTTGGATTGCAGAGTGGAGTGGTCAAATAAATGGAGACTATGTTTATGGAATGTAATTGATCTCCAGGACCACACAGACCAACTTCTACAAAATATGCATAGTCCTCATACCCATGATCTAGCTCTAATGGCACAGGCACAAAAGGGTCTTCCCTGTGAAGACTGTGAATAACCGGATCCTCCCTATGCACTGAATGCAAAATAGGATCATTAGGCTCACAGAGCTCCATGTAGGTCAATGGAATGGGATTAACCAACTGATGTATTTGATCCAGGTTTAACCGTCTTGCTCTTAGACGTAGACCAACATGTAGCTGCCAATAAACCTCATCAATGTCGATGGTTGATGATGATAATGCAAATAAGGAGGACCAAGGTAGGCCCTCTATAACTCATCTTCTTCATTACTGTCATAATAGAATCCTTCATTAGCCCCCACTCTTGGAGGGCGCTCCTCCAAATGAGGCCCCATGAATCTTACTTCTTGCATGTTGTCATCACTATCCAAAAAAATCGAATAATTATACCTCATGTATGACACTATCGAGAAAACTAGCTCGATATCTTCCCCTAAATGATCAATATTGGGAAGGATCTCTTTGGTAACCTATATCAACTCAATAGGTAATAGATGACATGCATATAAATGCCTTACATAAGCACCTTCGATTTCATCCCTAGATTCATCATCGTTTGAGGATCCTTCATCTACGTCATAACCTGGTCCACTCATATCGGAGGTGGACTCCAATCCATATTCATTACAAAGATCTCCTAACTCGAGATCACTTGCAGTAATGGGTTTATACCCCTGCACATATGTTTCATCGACTTCATCATAGGTTTGGTGTCCCAGGTGATCTTTGGGGTTCATTTCTATCTCAATCTGCTCAAGGAGCCCTTCATGATGATATTCAAGTGGATCAATAGTGATGATAGATATCAGAGGGTGATTCCTCCAAATTCTGGAAGGATTTGGATGATATGGATTAAAATCCACATCGTCCGCCATACTGAGGTACAGATGATCTAGGGAAATTGTGAGCAAATCGTCCTACCCCCATATTTGTAACACTAGACCGAATATTAGTGACTAACTGATAATGAGATTCTAGTAGAGTCCTTCATCCTTGTTCAAATAGACCAAGGCCATATCCATGCCAATGATATAGCTCAAAAATACTTATAGCATACTCCAAATTGGATAGATAACAAATGTTTTCCGCAAAATGTTCCTCCTCATATTCATCCATGGGCTCTCACATTGGAATCTGGTCTAGCCCCACATATATGATGTTAGTCTGGTTAGGTAGCTCTCCCAATGGAACCACCGATCCAACTAGATAACAATGAGTGTATGGTCGACCTATCTCTTATGAACTCTTCAGAATCAGATTTAAGATCACATTCTAAACAAGGTACTCGCCTAATCCGATGTTAGCAATATGTACCATCACCTATGATGTGGATGATCTTGCTGAAGATGTAGGTGAGGTAGGCTGAGGTGCCTCCTCGACTTTGTCTTGGGGTTCCTCAACTTCCATGGGAATGGGAACCTCCTCGGCGATTGGCTCAAGCTCACACTCTTTCTCTTTCTCACCCATTTTCACCTTCAACTTTCTATAATCTTGATGCATGACTGATGTCAATAGTTTTAAGGAAGTGGCAGTGGTGTGCTCCTATCTATGTAACACAAATAGCATTGGTTAAGCATAAACTGCTGGTTTACCTCATGGTTTTTTTGTTGGCAACGATGATCGAACATCCAGGTGCATTGAAAAGATTATGAAACCCCCAGGCAAATTTGCTAGGTTCATGAATTTAAATGGCTCCTCGTCTAAAGCCACTATGTGAACCAGTCCCTCGTGAATATATTTCATGCACTAATGTAGTATCGAGGGGATGCAATGCATTTCATGAATCCATGGCCTACCGAGTAATATTTTGTACTGCATAGCCCCTTCTATCACATGACATATTACTAAATTAGTCTTCAAACCTACCTACATGGGTAGGATAATTGTGCCAACAGTCGAACATAGTGTGTCATTAAACACTCTCAATGTAAATGTAGTTGGCACAATGTGTGATTTAGGTAGCTTCAAATGACTCAGTGTCTTGGTCGTTATTATGTTGATCGATGAGCCAGTATTGATCAAGACCCTTTTAAATGGCATGTGATTCACACATGTGATTATGTGCAATGAGGGGTCAACCGTATTTGTAGAAATTGTCCTTATATCATGATCGTAAAATTGGATCATCGGTTCCTGACACTATTGTACATGTCCCACAAAATTAGTAAATGCCTGCGCATCCTAGGATTGTACTTCAATGGACCTCAAAATATCCATAATATTCTCCCTATGCCTCGAGGACTACTGTATTAATTCATATATCGACAACTTCATAGGAGTTATCTGCAGGTTTTGGACCAACCTGCTTCTTATGGTCACCATCGGTCTTGTTGGTGGGCTTGGAATATTCTACATCGATCGCTGATTCAGCATGGCTTGTATTTGAATGGGAGCACAAGGTTGATTCTTTTTTTCATATCTCCTGTGCCTAGTGACAATGTTGACCATGCCTACAAACCCCTGGGTAGGTGGTTTGACTCACACCTGGTTAACTTGACCAATGTTATTATGAGGCACCTCATGATTTGGCAAGGGATTTTTGTAAATCCCTATATTTTGATTATCGGGTGCCTGTGGGTTGTATGACACTACAAGCTCACCTTTGTCAATCATATTTTATACCATGTGTTTGAAAGACCAACACACCTCAATTTCATGGCCTTTCATTCATTGAAAAATACAAAATAGATCCTCTTGGAACCCCTTTGGTTTGGGTTGATTGGGGTCTATCATCTTGACTTCGGGTAATCTAATTGCCTTGGCCTTGCATAGCTGATGAAAAATTGACGTCAATGATTTCGTCAATGGTGTGAACTGGCGAGGTGGGCATTGATCTTTGTTCTTGCCCTTATAATTGTTGTTGCACTTGTCATATTGCGCAGGGGGAGGTTGGGCCTAATAATTCTATTTTTGTTGCCCCTTGTTCTCCGGTTGGAGATTCAATACCACTTGATTCACATGGGCCTGCTTGACCTATTGTTTTATGGCACTCTTCTTTTGTCCCTCTCTCCTATTTTTGAGCTTCAAGTTGCCTTACTGCAACTTGATGTCCTCAATCACCTTGTCTTGCACCAAAGCCTCTTCGAATGTAGGAGACTGTTGCAGCTGTAGCAGTAACGAGATGTGCTTGGCACAACTCTTCATAAATATTTGAGTTAACTCTATGGTAGGAATAGGGAATGGTAACTTCACCATTAGTCTCCTCTATCTCTTTCCGTATTGCTCTATCAGCTCATCGTCGTGCTGAGCTAGCGTAGCCAGATCAAAAATATTGGCCTATTCCTTGATGCCAAAGGAATAGCGTTCAATAAAGGCATCAGCTAATTGCTTGAAACTAGTTATGTTATGTTTCTTTAGCTGATTGAACCACTCTTAGGATGGCCCTAAAAGTGTCATGATTTACGTACACAACAATAATGCATCATTGCTTGCCATCTGAAAACAATCATCTAGGAAGCTTGTGACATGTTCCTATGCATATTCATCACCTTTAAACTTGTCCAACCTAGGCATATTGAAATGCTCAAGGTAAGCTAGAGTAGGCACCAAAGGATCCAAAGGATCATTATAGATTTTCCTTAATGTCAGCTTTTGAATAGTCGCGCCTTGTCTCTCGATGGCTTTGATCTTCTCGGCTAAGGCCTTATAGGCCTTTGAATATAGAAAGTCTTCCTCCCTAAGTTGATGTGTAGGTGGATTAGGAGGTATTGTCTTCCTCATACAAGATGTAGGGCACTGCTCTTCCTCCTCCTCAGCTCAGGAGCTCTCAAGATATTCTTGCACGTATCCATCTACCGTTGCTTCTTCATGCTGCCTCTACCTCTGATTATCGAGTGATGGTTGCCGCTCCCTTTGTTTGACACTAGCATGAGTACGAGCATCTCTTTTCTCTTGATGCATATCAGCTTGAGATAAAGCCTTCCTATATACATGCTCTTTATGCTCATCTTGAGGATATAGGCTAGCCCTAGCTAACCTATCCTCATTCTCCACATGTTCCTTCTGGGTAAGGATACGCTCTTCACGCATGCACTACTCATATAGACTCTATCTAATGAGCCTCTGTGCTTGAATATTTTCATCTTCAATGCATTGCCTCTCTAGGCGAGCGTCCTCCAATTGATTTTGGAGGAGTTGAAATTTTTGCTCTGATACCAATCGATGTGATCTATCGATCTGATCGACTATGAGAGGCCTCTGGTATCCCTACTCTATATGAGCAACCTTTTGGGTTCTGTACCCATCAGATTGATGTGCTATGCCTTTGCATCTATCTATGAAGATGGCATTGGCCTCCTACTATGTCCTATACTATGAACCACCATGCACAGATAGTGGGTGTGTGACATGAGGGTGCTTAGAAGACTCTCCATGTTCTCTAGTAGTGCAAATGATACTCACTCTACACTCACTCAGGACTCGAGTGGGTGGAGCGGAAGGCTTGCAGCCTAGATACTCTAAAACACTACCTAGACCCTCTAGTTTCCTAGACCACAATAACTCATGCGACGGTGTGCCATTATCTCCAACATTTGATATATCAATGGTGATCTTGCATGGTGGACCACGCGTGGGAGTATGTTAGACCTATGATTGGTAGCGATCTTGCCTACCTGCTCTTGAATGGGTGGATATCTAGTCCTTATATACTCAGAAGGTGGAGCCATGGATCCTCCAGTGGAATTAGTATGTAGGGGCACCACCCTGGTCCCCTACACAACAAACTCTTCGATCGATCCCGTGGATGCACGTGCATTGCGATCTCGATAATGGCTCTCAAATGGAACATCTTCATGCTAGAAGGCTTCCTGTTCTATCATGTTCCTAGAGAAGTGTATTGAAGCTCCTCTATTCGGGGTTTTATCTACAGGCTCCCATCGTGTCGAGTTATCTCCTTGAATACTATCTAAAAAATGTTCGGTTCGCTCATGTGGTTGAGGAATTGACACGTACTATTGTGAATTGGTTAGGGTTTGATCATCGGTGTTGGCTTTGGACCTTTTTTGACCACCCTGTGTATCCACCATTGTGTACCTAGAGTCTAGATGTATTATTATTAAGCAAATAAGGTATGCAATAATGATTATATCGTTTTAAATTTTGAAAGTGAGTCCTAAACTGTTTGATGTGTTTTCAAGATTTGTTGTATCAGTATCGTGTTTTGCAAAACTTGTTGGATTTCATTCTTAGTTTAATGGCTTTCAATTGTATGCTCGTAGCTCGACAACTTGGCTATGAACTCCAAGTCACGTAATCCAACCTATAATGTATGGTAATGAAGCCCATACATGTTCAAGGAGCACAAGTCCTCCCAGATCCTCACCCATTTTCCCCCAGTCAACATTATACCCTCTAAAGAGAATACATGCAAATTTTCTAGGGTACGAAAGGTTTTTGGATCTGATATTAGTCTAGTATCCAAAAGGTTCATGATATTTGGGCCAACGGATGGAAGTTACACCCACCGTCGTTGAACCCTACTAGTGGTTGGATGTCAAGCCCAACTCACTAGCGTTTAAGTGCCAAGTGGTGTGTGTGGTTCCTTTTAATGTACATAAAAGAAATGCATCATATAGCATACATGCTCATTTTCTAAATGCTATGCAAATGAAAGATGTTTCAAATTCAGCAAATGTAAGCTATTCTAGATGCTCTTTAATACTATGCACATTACGATGATAATTGGCCACTAATTGGACCTCACACATGCAAACCATTCACACAAATCTATCAAGCACATTGGATTCTAGGGCGAATTACAATTAGAGATCCACTATTCCTAGCAGCGCCTTTCTAATGACCAAAATATGAATGCAACTAAGACCTAATTCATTTTATTTTCCTTTCTTAGTTTCCTAATTGCATTCAAAATTTAGCTTTCTATAAAAATACAGAGACAAAAATAATGATAGAGAGTGAGAAGTAGGTCCCACATTAGATCCTCATTTTATTTAGCTTTATCCCTATGTTGTCTACTATGTTTGTTGGAAATCGCAAGTATGGGCTGTAGTTCTGACTTTGGCCCATGGGTTGAACCTATGGTTCAATTATTGGCCTACAGCTAGTAGCTGCAGTCTGTACCTACAAGTCAAAAAAACCAAAAAACACAATCAGATGCTAGAATTGTGGATTTCCACCATGATCACCTTCAGACCCAACCAAAAAGTGTACACCATCTAGTGTATTCTGTTGTATTCATTCATTCAAAGCATAAAATGACACTATTGCATAGATTCAACAAAATAGACTTTCTTGTATTAATATTTATGAAGAATATTGGTTACAATTATGCCCCACTTAGGGTCACCCAAATGATGATATAATTAATACAATGCCAAAGCCCTCAACAGGGTAGGCACACTAATAATGCTTTTCACTTGGTCACAAACTACTCTAGGGTGGAGGTACCCTCTTCTTCATGATGGGGAAGGAACTTGATGGTTGGTTCTCCTTTGAAACTATTTCTTGTGGTCAAGAAACAACATAGGTCAAAAATATAGGTAGCCTCTCATGATGAGTCTCTTTTAGGAAAATTACATAATGACACCATTAAACATGCATAATCAAGAAAACACGAAAAGTGCTTCTAAACAATGTTGATTGCATCAAGATTCATATAATAGCGTAAAGAAAGACAACAACTACACTATGCATGGATCAATTGTGAAAAATAAAGCATAAACATGCATAAAGAATCCATTTATGTCCTAGTTGATGATAAACATGAAGAAACTAATCTAACCTAATTTTACGGTCATAACTCTGCTAAACTGTATTTAAACCATGAAAATAGCTAATCTAAGCTAATTAACCAGACAAAAATGAAAAATGGGAAGGTGGTGATACCTCTACTGCAAATCATAGCTCTAGTGAGCGGTCTGCACTATAAACCATGGCTGAAATATACGGTTAGCACTCTGATAGGTTTACCCTCAATTCCAAGGGCATTGGGCTTGACCTCCTTGTCCAATTGATGTTCAAGGGTCGCCTTCGATGTCCTTAGACTGATTTGGTGGTTGATTCATTATGAAGGGCCTTCATTTTCTTGGATTTGCATTTCTTGGCTCTTCTAGGCTCCTAAAACTTCCATGGAAAATTGATCTTTAGGTTAATAGCAAAGTGGCCTTCTCTAATGCATAAATTTAGTATGCAATTCAACAGGGCTTCATTGCTCGCTTGATCAATTAACTCTCTATCTTCTATCCCCATTTGGAGGGGGTATTTATAGGATGCCCTAAGACTAGGGGTGGTTTCCTGGAGAAGCCAAGATCAAGAATATGTGGTTAGGAAAGTTGGAATGAAAGCCTTTGGAATCTTCCATCCATTAACCACCTTCTTCTAGATCAAATGGTCGTTCAAACTGATTTGGCTCGCATTGAAGGCCAACTGAACTTCAATTAAAACTGTAGGTCACAACTATGGTCTAGACTATAAACCATAGGCCTCAGCTATAATTCAACTGATAAACCATAGATCTGGGCTATAGTTCAGACTGATTAGGCCAAGGATCCCAAATTGAGTGGTTAGAACCACTGCTTTATCTTGGAGTCTATCCAAGATATTCCATATGGTCTTGTAGCATGTCCATATGAGTAGTCGCCCTCGACATGATGCGTTTTAGGTGTCTACAGTTAGAGATCTCTTTTAAAAGAGATATGTCACCGTGTATGAGCATACTCCACTGCAATTCAAGCATCTATAGCTCCAATGGAGGCTAACTCCATAGTCCATGACTTTTGTTGTTGATATCTTAAGTTTTAGGGATGACTACTTAACCATTTGACTAGAAATGTAGTACGATCCTTACAACCTAATTTATCGGTGGTGTGTGATGTAAAATATTTAGATTTTTTGTTAGGGATTTGTCCTTACTATTTCTTTTATTTTTGAATTTGTGATAGTGATGAGAACCACTTTTTTTATGGACTATGTTGCATGATGGGACTAGCAAGGATGACCCTTTTCACTTCAAGGTTCATACCAAGTATGGTGTTATCCCTATTTGACACAAGATATTTTTAAGATGTGAAAATTGTGCTTGGTTCAAGAATGTTTCGGAGTCAATTACCAAAAGTCAAGATTTTCTTAGTGTATATGTGCAATGGTCCTAAAATAAATCGACATATATATTAGAGGTTTCTTAAAAAACTAGGAGTGGCTGAGTGATTGAAAACACCTTGGAGTTGTGAATGTGACTTGTGCTAATGGCAATTTGACTTTGTTGAAGGTGCTCCTGATTAAGGTAGCATGACTTTTTTTGGACCAATTAAGACCTTAAACATAATAAATGATCCCTATATGAAATGTAGAATGTGTATTTGAATGCAATGCATGACATGCAATTTTATAAAATTTGAAATACAAAATGTAGGTGAATGCATTGTTTTTAGAATATGAATGCAAGTGAAATGCAATGTTTTGAATGAAATATATGCACATGTTTTTGTGAATTAGCCATGTAAATATATACATATGTAATAATTAAATCATGCATAGAACGATTTCAAGTGTATAACATTAAGTGGTTCGAGTTCTTCCTCTCCCTCTAGACTAGCAAGTCTATAAATACCATTTCCCACTCTTTGTGTGATAATGTATGGACGTAACCAATTAGTAATGAATTTATCATGAAGATATGAAAATGCATTGGTATTTTGTTGGTTCTCTTTAAGGACAAGATCTCCTATTTGTAATTAACGTAGATGGAATTTGGTGTTATAAGCACATTTGAGGTGGTCCTGATAAACTCGTAAATGCTCTAAAGCATTGACTTGTCTCTCATCAAGAAGTGTGATTTTGTCAAGATACGCTTGCCTAGATGTGTCATCATCTATGAATTCCTACAAATAAATTTGTAAGGATGGGATCTCGAGATCAAGATTTATGATTGCTTCGGCTCCATAGACCAATGAAAATGGTGTTGCCCCTATAGGTGTGTGGATGCTTTTTTGATAAGCCCATAATACCAAGGGAATTTGTGAGTGCCAATCTCTATGATTTTCTTTGACAAGTTTATTGAGAATAGCAACTAAGATCTTGTTGGAAGCTTCAGCTTGTCCATTTACTTGTGGGTAATAAGGAGTCGAGAAACTATGTTGAATGTTGTATTTCTTGCAAAGTGCTCGAACATCCTTATTCTTGAAAGAATTTCCATTATCTAAAATTATTTTTGAGGGTATACCAAAATGATAAATGATATGATGAAGTATAAACTCCACAATTCTAGGTCCTATCGTGCTGGTTAGAGGAATTGTCTCAACCCACTTTGTGAAGTATTCAGTGGCTGTTATAATGAATGTATGTTGTCCCAAAGGAGGTGAAATTTTTTCAATTAGATCTAGACCCCATTGTAAAAAGGGCCAAAGGCTTTGAATAGGCTGTAAGGCTTGTGATGGTACATGAGTTAATTTACCATGTTCGTGGCACTTTTTGCAATGTTTGACATAGGTACAAAAATCACGTTCCATTGTAGGACAATAATAACCCATACATAAAATACGCTTTGCAATGGCCATTACACTAAATGACCACCACAAATACCATAATGAGCTTCAACTATGGCTCTTTGAGCCTCACTAGCCTCAAGAAAATGAAGGAGGACTCCATTATAACCATGTTTATACAACACGTCACCCAAAATAATGAAATGGACTACCTTTTGCTTGAAAGTGCATTTGGCAATTCAAGACATATCAGATGGGAGTGTTCCAAAATTGAGAAATGCTCCTCTTTGGCTTGACCAAGGCTCATATAAATCTGACTGGATAAAGTAAACATCCTTTTCATATTTTGACTCAACATGGGAAATTGTAGATTTAGAGACTATTGAAATTATAAGGGGATGTAATCAATGATCCAAGGGAGGCCATCACATCTACAAATATATTAGTCAAATGTGGTAAGCTATTCATTTCATACCAATAAAACTTAGAGAGCAACTTCATTTCTACTTCATAGTAAAGCTTAATGGTATGTTCTTTGCATTGGTATTCTCCATTGATTTGTTTTACGATAAGTTGAGAATCACCAAATATCCTAATACGCTTAATGCTCATAACTATAGCTGATTGAAGACCTAGGATTAAGGCTTCATACTCTGTAGTGTTTTTTGTACATTAGAAGTCTAGTTTGAATGACAAGGGGATAGGTACCCCCTATGGTGTGTGAAATACGACTTTGACACCTTGACCTTTTGCGCACTTAGATGCCATCAAAGAATAGTGTGATGTCGATGTCTTCCTATAGAATGCCATATTCTTATTGCTCTATGATAGCAAATACCGAATCATCTGGGAGCTCAATAATCAAAGGATGATCACTAGATAGTGGAGCTTTTGCAAGTTGATCAGTTATTACCTGACCTTTAATGGATTTTTGACTTATGAGTTCCAAATTGAATTTGATGAGGAGCATTAGCCATTTAGTGGTGTGGGTGTTGTTGTAAGTGCAGGACATCATGTAACGTAGATAATTTTCTCTGCCTATGACATAATTTGTGTGGCTAAGCATGTAATGTCAAAGTTTCTTAATGGTGAAAACCACTGCTAAGCACAATTTTTCTACATAAACATATCTAGTTTCATAGCTTACCAATGTCTAACAAATGTAGTAAACATCTTGCTCTAAATTTTTTTTATTATTTTGTGCAAGAATTGTACCTAATGCAAAGTCTATTGTTGAGATATAAGGATAAAATGGGACCCCGAACGAGGAGTAGCTAAGATTGGAAGAGAAGCTAGGTATTGCTTAATTTCATCGGCTTTTTGACATTTATATGTCCAAGAGAATGGCACCTCCTTTTGTAGTAGGTGATTGAATGGCCTATATTTGTTAGAAAGTTGTGCAATAAAACAATGGATTGATTGAATATTTCCTTGTAAACTATGCAATTATTTTAAGTTAGTTGGGGAAGACATCTCCAAGATAGCCTTGACCTTATTAGGGTCCACATCAATACCTCTTTTGGAGATAATGAATCCAAGAAGCTTGCTCGAGGTAACACAAAAGACACATTTCTTGGGATTCAACCTTACATTATGCTCTAGAAGTCGATCAAAAAATTTCTCCAATACACCAATATGTTCCTGTCAAGTTTTGGATTTAGCCAAGAGATCATCCATATAGTCTTCGATAATCTTATGCATGTAGTCATGAAAAATGTATGTCATGTCATGTTGATAAGTGGCACCTTAATTTGTGAGGCCAAAGAGCATAATTTTGTAACAAAAAGTTTTCCAAGGTGTAGTGAATTATGTTTTGTGTTGGTCATCAGGATTTATTCAAATTTGGTTGTATCCTAAAAAACTATCCATGAGTGAAAGTAATTCATGGCTAGCATAGGTATTGATAAGAGTATCAATGTTTGAGAGAGGGAAATCATCCTTAGGATACGCTTTGTTGAGAATTCAAAATTTATTGCATATGTGTATCGCTTTGTTAGGCTTACAAATGGGTACCATGTTTGAAAGCCACTCAGGATAGCCGATAGGAACTATGAAGTTCACATCTAAAAGTTTTTGAAGCTCTATTTTTACCAAGAGGGCCACGGTAGGATGCATTCTCTTAATTTTTTGTTTGACCAGCTTAGCATCAGGTTGTAAGGTGAGATTGTGGATAACAAAACTAGGATCAAGACCAGGCATGTTCTTGTAGGACCATGCAAAAATACCCTTCTTCCTCTTGAGAAGAGCAATAAATTTCTCTTGTTTGTCAGTTGATAAATTTTTACCAAACTTGATAATTTGGGGATTGTCTTTATCTAAACTAAGATCCACATTAATAGTATCTTCATTAGACATGTGGTAACCTTCCTCAAGTTGATGGGGTGTAGGGATCATATGAATAAAATATAAGATGTCATCAAACTATTTTGACTTATCCTCGTCTATCTATGCCTAGAAAACCTCAAGATTCAAATGTGAGGATGAAGGTGAAGGTGGAGGGGATGGAGGGATGTAGTTGGCAAAAGCCCTTAATAATTCCTCAAATAAGACAAACTCGGCAAAGGTTGGGGGTAAGGAAATTTGGTCCATATTAATAAGGCTTATGTCAATTGGAATTGGTTTATCATATGGATTACGAAGCGGGGTGAATAAATCAATAGGATTCATGTTGAATTATGGGCAAGGTGAACAAGATTGAATGGAGTGGAAGGAACCTAGGAATTGGTGCTAGGGGCTTGGTTAACCTGAATAGCAGTAAGCAACACAAAATTCATTTTACTAAATGGTATATTTACATATGTAATGCTGAAAAAGTAGACATGTTTTTTATTTTTGATATTTTTTTTTTGCAGTGATGATAACCACCATTTTTGTTTTATGTACATATGTTACAAGTTGGCTTATGGAATGGCTTAATGGAATGGAGGTGGTGGTTCACCAGTAGGGGTGGCTTGCTCTTTTGGAAGAAGCAAGTGAAAGATAGACTCATGGATGAAGAACATGTTGAGATAAAACTCATCTTGTTTGGAATGGAGAATGATGGACTCCGATTCTTCTTCAGATTCATTTGAAATTATTGACATAAGTTTGAATTCTTCATAAGAATCATCGGGATGGAGGTTTTCTTCTCCTGAATTGAGGTTAAGCCTTTGGAAGGCTTGTTAAAAATAAGAGGTGGTAGGTAGTGGGTGATAACCTAGACCTAAACGATCGTACACCTGTTGATATGGAACATTAATAGATTGATGCACTCCTTGTTCATGCAATCCTAGGCCATAGCCTTACCAATTTACTATGTGGAAATATCGAGATGAAAATCCCGTTATGTTTGCTATATTGGCAAGTTTTGGTTCTTTGGGTTCCTCTATGGAAGTTGGACTTGATGAAGAATCAATCCCCCCATATACAAAATTTATGCTATTTGGATCTGAACCCATGTTATAAACTGCTCCTATTGCTAAAGGTTGGTCACATGGGTGATCGAAATTCTTAGCACTAGGGATGGTGAGGGGCATGACAATGTTGTATTGGACCACATATTCACAAATACTAGGATTGGTGAGATGGACCTAAAATTGGGATAACATGAGAGAATCATGGTCAAGTGATGGCTCAAGGAATGGTGGAAATAGAGGTATCTCACAATCCATCAATTTGACTTTTGAAACATTAGGTGATGGTAATGGATTGGATTGGGAAGGTTGTTGAGTGGATGATTATGATGTGGATGGCAATTATGTTGATGATGTAGACTGACTATGACCACATGTGCATGTAGTCAATGATGATTATGATGGGGAGGTTTGATAATATTTGGCAATGGGGAGCTCTTTAGGAATGGGATCCTTTGATGAAGAGATTGGTGAAGTGGTGGATGGATTGGATGATGGTGAAAGAAAAATGTGAGTGGAAGGGAGCATGGAATCATAAGGATTTTAGATAAAATTACAATAATTAAATGGCTCGATGTTTGTTGGTATACAATGTACTTGTCCCTCATGAATATATTTCAAGCATTGATGTAGTATTGAAGGGACACATATCATTTCCCTCATCCAAGGTCTTCTAAAGAGTACATTGTACGCCATGGATCCTTCCAAGATGTGGAACATTGTGTGCAACTTTTTAGCCTCTACTTTTATGGGAAAAACGATAGTGCCAACTGTGTAACACAAAGCATAATTGAATGCTTTGAGGGTGAAGGATGACATGGTGATGTGAGATGGAGGAAGATTAAGATGATGGAGAGTGGATGTGGTGATGATGTTGAAAGAGAAACCAGTATCAATTAGGACTTTTTTAAAAGGCTTCTTGTTAATTAGAGCCATGATATGCAATGGAGGGTCTATGTTTTCTGATGATATTGGCCTAATTTCAAAGTCATAGAATATGATGGAGGGCTCCATGCATGTTTGGATACTCCCTATAAAGTTGTTGAAGGAATTGGAATATTACGATTGCATTTTTATGGATTTCAAAATATCCATTATTATATTATTATGTGGGGGATATTGTTGGATTAGCTCATAAATCGAAAATTTTGTGAAAGCTATTTTCAAACTTGTAGTTAATCGGCTACTCAATGAGATGACTAGTCGAGGTGGATGATTGATGGGTATATTTGGTGGATTTGATTGGCTAGGAACATGGATAGGTGATGAAGGATTAGGGTAAACTTGGATGGGTGGTGATGTAGAAGGTTGTGACACACTTTCCTAAGGTGGTTGCCATTTTTTGTTATTCCTTTGACTTCTAGTGACCACATGAATGGCCCTCACAAACCCTTGGTATTATTGAATGTGATTGACTTGGTTAGGAGGAGTTTTAGTGTTAGATCCTTCTACATTTGGTTGCACCTCCTCATGATGAGGAAGTGGTGTTTGAAATATACCAAGGTTTTGGTTTTGTTGAGCAAGGGGATTATCAAGCTTGATCTCCCCCAAGTCAATAAGGTCTTGGACTACATTTTTAAATATATGGCAGTTATTGATATCATACTTGTTTTGCCTATGATAAGGGTAAAATAAGTATTCTCGATAATTTTTACCACATCTGGTGGGATCATCTGGTCTAATGTCGGTAAAAGTAAGTTTACTTATCTCATACAACCTTCTAAAAAGAGAGGCATATGACTCGGCTAATGGGGTGTATTGGCGATTTTGTCAAACAAACGATCACCAAGGATGGTTTTCCACAATTGAAACTGTGTTCTAAACTATTGGGGCTTATGTTTTTGAGGGGACCACATGATATGAAATTTGTTACAGTGTTTTTTGCACAAGTTTTTGTTGATCCAATACCGACTGGATCATGACCACTTGTTTGACTTGATTGGATTGGGTGGCTTGGGTAGCCTATGTTGATTTTTTTGGTCGGAATAGTTACTTTTGTATTAGCCCTTGTTTTTCCATTCTTTATTCTTAAGCTTTAATATGCCTTCTTGGATTTTGATATCCTTAATGACACTAGCCTAAGCTAAAGCTTCTTCAAATGATTGATAAGTTCATAATTGGAGCATCCAAGAGATAGGTTTTAAGTAACTCTTGGTGAAGAGATTAATTAGCTCATCCATTGGTAGGGTGCATTGCAATTTAGTGATGATAACCCTCCAATGGTTTCTAAAATCATAGATAGATTCATGATCTTGCTATATTAAAGCATATACATTAGACAATGATATCTTCTTTTTAACATTTAGGATGAAACAATCAAAGAATTGATCAATCAATTGCTCAAAAGTATAGCTTCTATGGCTTGGCAATTAATTGTACCATTCCATGACATCCCCTCCTAATGTTTGAGGAAATTTTTAAGCATGAGAGCATTATTATCTTGAATTCTAAAGCATTCATGAACAAAGGTGCTCACATGTTCTTTGGGATTCTCAGTTCCCTTAAATTTGTCAAACTTGGGTACCATAAAATATTTTGGATATGTCAAGGATGGTACCGAAGGATGAATTGGTTGATTGATCAATTAGCGTAAGGTTGGTTTCTGGTTTGAAAAACCAAGAGTAAGTTGCATCAATTGATTTGTCTATTTTTGCATGGCCTTAATTTGAGGGTCTTCCTCAGGAATGTGAAAGCCCTGAATTACCTTATGAGTTTATGGTGGAGTGGAGAAATGTTGTGGAGTAATAAAATGATGAGGAGATTGATATTGATGGCTAGGTGAATTGGATGGAATATGATGAATGGGGATTGCTGATGAAAAAATGGGGAATTATAAAATGAGTTTGATGGATGAGGATTATGGATGAGTTTGACCAATGTGAATAGGATGGGTAATGGTATGGATTGGTGGGGTACAGGGATAGAAACCATGAAATACTATGGTGCCCATGATGGACCCTGATTAACAAGGATATCTTGAGTAGAGTTATGTAAAGGCTTAGGGTTCACCTATACTTGTTGTTGAGCATTTTGATGCTATCTAAGCAATTTGTTCAGGTGTTTCTACACCTCACTAATATCTATGTCAGAGGCTAAGGGTATGGAGGTAGATAGTATGTAAGATGTGGTTTGGGGATAAGTTACACTAGGTATTGAAACTTGTAAGGCTAGAACTTGTGAATCAATATTGACTTGTACCTCATACAAGGGATTGGTGTAAGTGGAGGTATATGAGGTGCTACGAGCACATGAAGGTTGTGGAATGGATGCATGGGATGAAGGTGCAATATATGACTTAAAAATAGGGTTAGCATACACCTGGGTAAAGGTGTATGGGGGTTGGGAATAGACAGGCTCTGGCTGTAAAGTAGAATCCTGTCTAGGTGAATTGGGAATAGAATCTAAGACATAATTGGAAGACTTCATGAAAGCTTCTACTCTTGCCATATTTATATGGGTAATATGGTTGCCAATGGTAGGGGAGTTTGACTCCTCTTGGGGCATGGCCATATGATAGGTTGTGGATGGTAAGGAATGTGAGGGACCTGTAGATAAATTTGCTTGTGTCACATTCAGGGAATATACCACAGAAGTAGTGGGAAATTTGGATGACGGTTCCATTAAGTTATCTTGAATCATATATTTCTTTTAATTTCTAGTTAACACCATAAGCAAAATAAATCAAGATACAATTTAAAATACCAAATATGACACAAAAACTAAAATTCTTAAGGAAAAAAACAACCAATACTAAGTTTCAACCAATATGGCTTACCTTGTTCATTGATTATCTCTTTTAATGTGTATTCATTTTAGGTGCCAGTCTTGTGTGTTTTGATATTCTAATATTGATTAATGAAACAAAGGTAAAAACTATGGTGAAGATAGGGCAACGAGATTATTTTTGGTGATGAAATACAAAAAGTTTTCTTGAGGGTATCCTAGGGTTTCTATGGGAAGAGATTTATGGATGGAGATGAATGCCACCGTCACTGAATCTCAAGCAATGGTTGGTGATGAAATCCAACCACTACTATTTTGAGTGAAGTGTATTGTGTGTGAATTATTTTTAAATTTTCTATTTATTAATGTGTACAAACAATGTTAGAAACAACAAATTTAATAGATCTAAGTTAGAATCCAATAAGAGAATGTCATTTTATTAAAAGAGTGTGAAGTACACCGCTTAAGACCCCCTATCTAAATAACAACCTGAGGGTTCATCCACCTCTATGCCTGCAATCACCCAATTGGTAGGAATACTCTTGGCACCCTAATGATGTTCCTACTTAGATAAACAAAATAAGGTGTTTTTAACCCTAAAATGCAATACTATGTTATGCAGATTCTCAATTTATATGCAAAAAAAATGCAACATTTTGTATTTGTGAATACATTAAAAACATAAACCCTAATTAGAATGTGTGAATGAATGCAAATTTAAAGTTACAAACTAGAATGATTTATTTTCTAGATTACTTAATGATTATTCATTTTAAGCTTAGAATTTGAAAAATACAGCAAATAATCCAAAATACATAAAAATAGAAACTTGGATTTTAGATAGAAGACTTACTGGACAGCCTACGTATTTGCTCCAAATTATCGTAAAATACATTTGGGTGCTTATGGAATGCCTTAGGGTGCTTCTAGAATGCAGTTGAGTATTTTTAGAACATAGTTGCACATTTTTGGATGATCCTTGAGTGTCGCAGAGCATTCATGCACTTCCTACAACCTTCTGTGAACTTTTAGAAACCCTAGATCTAGTGAAAGAAGCATGATTTGTGCTTCTAAAATTCTGCAAAATAATACAACAAAAAACAAGTTAGAATTCAAGATAAATTAGAAAATGAAACCCTTAGGGGGTCCTACCGTGATCACCATTTGTAGAGATAAAACATGAAACCAAGAAAATACTGAATAAATAGAATTCAAATAACCATGATTCCACAATGAATGAGATTTTTATTAAATGAGGGGGGAGCCTAATTTTTTTTTTGTTACAATAGTGGATGTAAGAATACCTTTTGATACAATTATTACAAAGGTTTCTAGGGTTATTCAAAACCCTAGATGCAACAAATGGTGGTTTCTTCAGTTGTGTTCTACTCCCAACAGGTGTGAGTGGGCTTCTACGTATCTAATTTCAGGACAGTCCAACTTTATTAGCTATCCAACACATGTGTAGCACCTTCAGATCTGCACATAATGATACAACAAATAAGTTAGTAATACCTATGAGGAATCCACAATGTGAGGCCCTCTATAAGCAATAATAAACTCTAACTAATTTACTGATAATAAAGTAAATGGAAATAAACATGCATGAAATAAAATATGATAACAAATAATGATTTACCTTGCTCCTTGCGGGTTGTATTTTGATAACTAGAATGGTTACAGGTCGATGAAAAAGGTGTGCACTAACAACACTCAAAGATCACTCTTGTCATCGAAATATGATTCTAAAACATAACAGGGCTCTTAGGAAGAGTAGTAGGGCACTCGCAGAGAGCGGTAGGGTGCTTAGGGCTATGGTGGAGAGTTTTAGGGCACTTGTGAAGAGTGGTAGGGTGCTCCCAAAGAGTGAAAGAACACTCAAGAATTCATATCAGATCTACAGCAATAGATTTGATGATGACTACGGGTGCAACAATGGCGGCGGTGAGCGAAGGGATGGGGAATATGATGGATTGAGTGGGGCTAGTGTATATATGCTGGATAGGACTTCTGAGGCACTTCAAAAATTCAAGAAACTCAAAAACTTAAGGGTTGAGCTAATCCAACCTACGGCATGCTAGGGTTTCAATGACACTAATTGTGAGGCTGATATTAAAGCACATCTAAGGGTAGATATTAAATTTAGGGTGTGGCATGGATTGATTTATTTATATAAATATATATTTGTTGAACATATGATATATATATATATATATATATATATATATATATATATATATATATATATATATATATATATATATATATATAATAATATAATATAAATAAAAGGTAAAAATGGCAGGAAAGCTAGGATGGATGGCAAATGACTATGTTTTTGTGGTGGAGCGCATGGGAAAGCATGGATGGAGGACAAGTGGCTAGATTTTGGTGTCTACACACTTATATTACATTATGAACACATAAGGGTATTTTAATAACTTGGTAACTATACATGAATCGTTTAGCAAGTTTGGACCTCAATTTTCTTCTTAAAATTGATGAATCTAACTAATTGAACTAATGTTATTCGATGACAATATATACATTAATTTTTCAATAAACTATGTGTGACTCTTATTAGGGGCCACTCCCATTAAGATAACAATACATTACATTGCTATCAATTTAAGTAAACCATATCCAACTTGTCTCTTTATTAAAGGTATTCTTAACTTTATTTTCTATTAAATATATCTTTCATCTTCTTAAAACTATTATGTTTCCTTAATTAAATATTTGATATCATTTTTATTAAAAGATAAAATCTCACTCATCCATGCTTTCTAAAATTTGAATCTTGTCAAAATGAAAATCAACAAAATATTTGCTTTTCCATTTCTTTAAATATGTTCTCTATAACAACTTGGTAGTTTCTTAATACCTCTTTTTTTAGGGGTCTTATTCATACCTATAATTTTCCTAGCTATCATTGTTACCATCACTTTTTATTTATTTTTTTAGTCCTACTTATTTTTAACACTTTGTAATATTTGCTTTTGTTTTCCCATATCAATATCCCTCCAAGTTTCTTTTCTCTTTGTTTTTGCTTCTTGGGTCGTTCTCTCTTTTTCATTCCCACCAACACTTTCATATTCATCAATCTCTTCGATTTTTTTATACTTCACATAATGAGACTTATCATCTATATATTTGTCTTGCTTTGAAGGACTCAAAGTACAAGGAATAACCTCAAATATAATTTCTTCTTTGTGTTGGCTTGGAAACCCTAAAGTGCAAGGATGCTCCTCCATAGTAATTATCTTTTAATGCTTCCCTAAAAACCCTAAATTACTATGGATTTCCTTCATCCTAATTTAATTATTATGCTGCTCTTGAAACCTTAAAGTGTGAGGGATAACATCTATACTATTTTTTTTTTTAAAAGCAAAAAACCCTTTGCAGGGCCGCCTTGGTCTGAGAGACCACGAATAGGGGGTTCTACACCATAAAAGTCATCTGGGAGTCATACCCGACCCTGCCCGCACCAACATTATCAATTGGATTTTGGATACCCAATTTAGCTTTTTGGTAGGGAGGAGATTTGAACCTGGGACCTCCCTTGGAGGATTTCCCTCTCCTCTCCAACTCACCTACAACACTTGAGTGTATACTACTTTAATTTCTATTTCTAAGAGAGGATTCTATACTACTTGACAAAAATAAAGATAATTTATCCAGGATAAACTTGACACCTATTATTGTATTTACTTAAAAAAAAAATTCCACATATTCCTTTGCACCCTTAATTCCTTTTTGCACATTGTAGTTTCTCATCCCTTGTATTCTTCTTTATTTTTTCTTTCTTCGTATCTTCATTTAGAGTGGAATATCCTTGATCTATTCTAGATTCTATTACAGTATGATTTTCCTGCTTCATCTTGAAGTTTTTCTTATGATCATAATTTTCTCTTTTTCTTCATTATTTTCACTTTGCAATCTCTTGTCAAATGTCCAGTCTCATGACAATTGCAACATCATAATAAAATATCTTCATAATCCACTTGTTCATCCCATTCTCTTGATTTAGATTTAATCTTAATCAATCTTAGCAAAGGATTTGAAATATCTATAAAAACATATATATGAGTATATATAGTGTGCTTCCTCTCCTTAGTAGTTGGTCCCTTCTTGATGAATTTTTCTAAGGTATTTTCAATATAATTCAAAATATTATTATTGACAAGTTGATATGGAAGTCCAAAAAAATAACTCATGCTGAAAGTTTTTAATTATTTCTATCTTGATAGAAAATTTCTCAATCCATGATCTTAAAAAAAGGGCATCTCTCCCCACAAACCATGGTCCACCACATATTATTTTATCTCTAAATTCTAAACTAGAAAAGATGATGAGGAAAAAACCTTTAGGAAGAAAATTCAGCATAATTTGAATCCAATCCCCACTTCCACTTGATTCAAGTTTAAATATTTGAAAACCCTGGCTAATACCAATGGATATTACATATTAAACCTCTACTTTAAGAGCTATTATATCATGCTAGATCATATCATCCTTAATAATCACTTTTGGTGTAACATTTGTTTGTTAGATTAAACTTACCATATGTTTGTTTTTCCTCTTATCTCCAACTTTTGCATCAATACTTCTAGGTAGGGCATCTTGAATTCCCATTAGGGCTTTCAAATATGAATTTCCTTCAATTCTACCTATAGCCATGGAATTTTGACCCACTTTAAAATTTCTAGCATCCCCCAACAACGTAGTCCCCCTCCTCAGTTACCTTCCTTATTTTTTGTGTCAATTTTAACCCCCATTTTTGGCATTTTGCCATTTTTAGCAAATTCGGGTGGTTGCAACAACTGTCTTAATTCTCTAAGAATAGTGCACTAGCCAAATTGGTTAGGGACCATTTGGATGTGAATCCAATTTGGCCAAATTTGAATTCTTCATGAATTCGGTAGGCTGCAACAACCATCTGAATTCACCTAAATTAGAGATTTTCCCAATTTTCTCTAACCTCCCCATTTTGTTTCATATTTTCTTTGCTCCATACGATTTTCCATAACTTTTAAATTAATCACCCTACCTCTTGAGCAGGTCTAATGGTTATTTTGTAGGAGAATTATATTGAAGAACTTGTTTCATGAACTTTAGTTGTAGGTTTAGCTGAGATCTTTCTATTCTATCATCATTCCAGTGATCATGAGAGACTGAATTGGTATAATATATCCTTATGCATTTTATTGTTAATTATATTATATCATTTTGTATTACTAGATCTTATTTGACCTCATATTTAATGAATTTGGGAGGCTTCTGTAGGGTTTCAAATTCACTTTTTAGGTCCAAATTTGCACAGATATATGCAAGGGGTAAACTAGTGTTTCTAAATCTATCATATCAACTTATGATTTTAATTCTAACCCTCTTGTTGGAAATACCAACACCATAAAATTTTACAAAATTAAATCAGCCATTGACAATGATACTACCACAATTTTTGGAAAGAGGATTAATAGAATTTCCAAAAATTCGACAATCGAATACTATCCAAAGCTGGTATAGGCCTTATCATAATTATGTTTTTCATCGAGTTGATGATCTTTTGACAAAATCATGCAAAATATTGAAGCACTTAGTGAAGTATCTAATTGATAATGGTAAGTTGGAGGTAGAAGGTTCTTCTCAAAACCCCAATCCTCCCTCAAATATGCGAACTCCTACACAATAGAATGTAAATCAAAATTTGGATATTTTTTAGAATCCACTACCAAATCATTGTAAATAAGTAGTAAATCAAGTGGATTATAAAAATGTGCCCCATACAACATGCTGCATAGGTATGATAAGTAGCATTTCAGCATCATGACCTTTACAAAATGCTTTTTTACCTACGCAATCTTTGATTACAATTGAAAGTTGTCAAAAGAAATAAACTCAAATCTTATCTTTTGATTATTTGAAATGTGAATCAGAATCTAAACTTGACATTAGTTCCCTTCATTCTAATAGTTCAAAGGATGAATCTGGATCTGTGATACCCATCATGGATTTGCTTGTTCTTGAGGAACCCTTTCAGAGAGTGTTGAAAACTCATCCATATTCACATCAATTTTCCCCCTAGAGAAAGCAACAACTCATAGACATCATACCATTCAATATATCTCAATTTCTTCACCCGTTGTTATCCATCCTCTTCTACAATCACAACATAGAGTGGGAATGGTTGGAGCCACAACCAGGAAACAAGCTCAAGTCCATGCATCTCAACCACAAATATCCTCATCTCAATCAAGTGATCTCATTCAACCACATTTAATATTGAAGGTACCTCATAAAAATAATAATGTAGTCAAACCTCAGCAGAAAATACCTTTTGACATTAAAGAACAATTGCCCACAACAACAATAAAAATTCCACTTTTGGAACTTCTTCAATCCTCCCCTATCCATAGGGAAGAATTGATGAATTCCTTAAGTCATATGATGGTGCCTCAAGATATAGATCCAACTATTGTAGTTATTATTGTAGTCTCTCATGGAGTGGATTATATTGATTTCCATGTCATGGAATATCCCTCCTCAAAGTTTACACAAAGATAATCCTCTTTATATAACAATATTAATTGGCAATGTTTGTGTTAAAAGGGTGTTTATAGACAATAATTCATCCTTGAAAATTTGTATTTATGACTTTTTAAAAAGGTTTGGATTCAAAAATGAGGACTTAAGAACAACATATTTGATCATTAAAGCCTTCAATGATGAAACTCAGGAAGTTTGTGGTGTGATATCCATCCCACTACAAGTTGGCCCTATAATTTTAAATACATCTATTTATGTTGTACCTTGCCCAACATCATATAATATTCTTCTAGGGAATCCATGGATCAATGCAATGAGGGCAGTACCCTCTAATTTACATCAATGTGTAAAATTTGAATTTAAAAATCAACTTATCAACATCCATGGTGATCCCCCAGACCTTTTGAGTTATGTACGATGGTTGAGCTAGCCAATGTTCCTTTTTATCCCTTTTTATCCTCTTCTACACCTCCTACTCATTGTTCATACTCACCTACATAAAATATACCCTCTTCATCTATCCCTTCTACATATGTTAATACAAAAAATCCCTCCACATCATATTCTCTCATAGATGAGGTACTCACTGATTTGTCCACCATACTATTGTCATCTGAACATAATAATTTTGCCATGCAATATTCTATTATCTTGTCTCGACTACCACCATCTCCTCGTACGATAGGACTACCCTACAAGAAAGGAGATGTATACCATGTTGGTATTTGTACTTTCATTTTTGTTGGATATTCCACAGATGAAATTATAATTAATAGAACAAAATTATTCTTTAATGAAAGTAGTTTTACCCATTGCTATTTTTAGATAGATACACAATTTCTAAGCAAATTATGTATGACATGGGTTATAAGGGAAAATTCCTAGGTCATTTGGAAAATGACATATGTGAATCTATCAACGCTAAAGAATGGCTTGTGCAATGTGGTATTGGCTACATCCCCACAAAATTACAATATTTCCCATTCGATGATGATGACCATATGATCATGTCTGATGAATATTTAGAAAACTAGCAATGCTTGAAAAGGATTAAAAATGGTGAAGGAACTCCCTTCTCCAATAATTACTACAAAATACTTTCGATGAATGTGTCAAAGGAGATGTTTTTTATGACATCGTGCATGATGAAATCATACGAAATAGTTTCTTTTTCGATGGATCCATCCCATGTATAACACACATTCAAATGTCAACCACGCATGATGAATTAGCAAATTTATCCTTAGAAGAACTTCAAGGAATGGGTGTTTCACCTGCTTCTCTCAATTTCAAAAAATATTTAACATTGTGATAGAAGACATTTTGAAAATCAACATTGGTATTAAAGCAAACCCTCGCATGGTTAAAATAGGAGCTACCTTGAATGTAGAAAAACAAGCCAAATATAGGAGTTTCCTCATAGAATATTCATATGCCTTCACATGGATTTATGTATATATACCTGTATTAGACCTATCTATGCCTGGATTAGACCCATCTATGTAGATATGCCTGCATATCCCAAAGATGATTTTCCACTTCCCAAAATGGATCAAATTGTTGATTTTATGGATCAAAACGGGATGTTATTTCTTATGGATAACTTCTCAAGATATAACTAAATCTGCATAGCACCAAAGGGCCAACCCAAAACTACTTTTATCACAACATGGAGAAATTTCTATTGGAAATTAATACCCTTTGGTTTGAAGAACGTAGGTGCAACCTATCAACGATTCATGATCTATGTGTTTCATGATATGATGTATGAAATCCTACATGATTAAATTGATGATATTATTACACATTATATTGATGATGAAGACCACATTCTCAACCTTTGAAGGATATTTGATAGACTTCGTGAGTATAAAATCCATTTAAATACAAACAAGTGCATTTTTAGGGTTAAATCTGGAAAGTTGTTAGGGTTTATCATTTATATGCGAGTAATAGAGATAGATCTAATTAATATAGATGCCATTATAAATATACAACTACCCAAGAATTTGATAGAGCTTTATAGTTCGCAAGGCAAACTCTAGTCTATTCGTCACTTTATTGACAAATTAGTAGATAAATACCAATCTATTTTTAAGCTTCTTAAGAAAGGTACCCCTTTAATTGGGATGTTGAATGTCAATAATCATTTGAAGCTCTTAAAAAGTACTTGCTTACACCACCTATACTTGTGCCTCCTAAACTAGAGCAACCCTTCATCTTATATATATCTGCTTCGGAGCTTGCATTGGGGGCAATGCTTGCCCAACATGATGAGGAAAAGAAAGAGCAATAAATATACTATATTAGTAGAACTTTAGCGAGCTATGAAACTCGCTACACACCCCTAGAAAAGCTCTATCTTGCTATTGTGTTCTCTACACAAAAAATTATGTCACTACATGCTTAGCCAAAGAACCTTTGTCATAGCAAAATTTGATCCACTACATTATTTGATGAGTAGACCTTACTTGTTAGGACACATAGCAAAATTGGTTCTTGCCTTAAGAAAATTTGATTTAACCTTTATTGGTCAAAAATCTATCAAAGGTCATATTATAGCTAACCAACTTGTTGCTGCTCCTCTTGAGTCTACTCATCCTTTAACAGTAGAGTTTCCAGATGAGTACCTTAACTTAGAAGACGACTATATCGATTCTTGATCATTATTATTTGATGAATCCTGTTGCATGAGTGGTGTTGGTGTAGACATCATATTGGTATCTCTAAAAAAACAATTGATTCCCTTATCATTTAAGCTTCAATTCGCTTACATAAATAACACAATAGAGTATAAGGCTTTAATCATGGGTTTACGTACAATTTTGACCTTAAGGATTAAATTTTTGTCTATATTTAGAGATTCACAACTTGTGGTAAATCAAATTAATAATGTGTACCAAACCCAAGATGAAAAAATCCATCCTTATAAGGATTTTTTCTTGAAACTCATGTCCCTTCTTGAGAAAATCACTATCAAAGCCATTCCTCGCACCAGCCACTATTTTGTAGATGCTATGTCAATAGTTGCTTTCCTCATCCCTTTGGAGTTGGATGATGACCATGCTACTATCATCATACACCAAATTCGAGAACTTGCCTCACTAGAATCTAGCCTAACACCTTTGGATGTTTTCACGATTAAAGATGCATCATTAGAACCATGGTATACAAATATCATCAATTTTCTTTGAAATGGCTCATTTCCAAATGGTTTAGATAGAAACCAGCGTAGAATCTTGTGTAAAAGAGTCAACCACATTGTTATCTTAGGTAATACCCTTTATAGGAGGTCTTCTAAGGGTATCCTTTTAAGATACCTCAATTCAGATGAGTCTCAAAGAGCCCTTAGTGAAGTACATGATGGATCTTGTGGTGATCACTTTAGTGGTAGCACTATAGCTAAAAATTTCTTAAGAATGGGTTATTATTAGTCTTCCATGGAAAAGGATGCAAATGATCATGTGCTTAGATGTGATAGATGTTAATGACACACAAATCTTGTCCATGCTCCTGCTCAAAGTCTTCAAGCTATCTCTTCCTCTTGGCCCTTTTCCAAATGGGGTCTCGATATCATAGGGAAGGTCAATCCCACCTCCTATGATGGCCATACATTTATTATAATAGCAACTGAGTATTTAAAAAAATGGGTAGAAGCCATACCATTAGCTTCTTGTACAGGGATCCAAGTCTCTAAATTCATTTTTAATTAAATTATATGTAGATTTGGGATCCCCTCTACACTTGTTTCAAAAAATGAGACTTGTTTCAAAAATAAAGATATAAAATTTTTGTGCAAAATATAAAATCCAACATAGATGGTCTACTCTTTATTATCCATAAGGCAATAGTCAAGCAAAAGCATCTAACAAAACTTTAATCAGAATCTTAAAAATATTGGTTAATAAGTCAGGATGAGATTGGAATATTTAGTTATATCCCACATTATGGGCTTATAGGACCAGTGTGCAAACCCCTACAGATGGTTCCCCTTTTGTCTTGGTTTATGGTGATGAAGTTGTCTTTTCATTTGAGCTTAAAGTACCTTCTCCAGGTCTTCTACTTCAAGACACAAAAGTAGGATATGAGTATCATGCTGGACGATTAAGTCAATTAGAATTATTATATGAAAAGTGTATAAATTCCTTAGAGCATGTTCGTTCTTATCAATAAAAACTTAAAATATCATATTCAAAGAAATTTCATAATAGATCCTTCGATATTGGTGACCTTATCCTTAAATAAAGTAAAAAATTACTAATGCTCAAACCGATCTTAAAGGTAAGTTTCAACAAAATTGGTTAGGACCATTCATCATAACTTCCAAATTTGGATCATGTGCACATCATTTTGCCACATTACATGAAAAAGGTCTTAAGGAGCCAATGAACATAATGCATCTCAAAAAATACTATGCATAAAATCATGTCTCACCATTGTACATAAACACCTTGCATTTTGTACATAAAGCATTTTGCATCGTCATCATAGCATATAATCCATTTCTTAATTTCAACCATATTACATAAACCACCATAATATACCATATAGTTGCATTTTTTGCAAGTACTAAAGTTTGATTATTCCAATTATATGTGAAATATGGTCACATCCAATCATTTTGTTATTTAAAATTTTAGACAGATGCTATCATGTTCTTAGTTAATCTTGGTATTCTTGAATTATTAAGAGTTTATTTTGAACCAATCACTTGATTTACACTTTAATAAAATCTTGATTCTTGATATTGATTAAAAATCTCTCTTGAACCAAAACCACTATTTCTTCACTAAGAAAATTTTGAGTTTTGGAAATCGATTCTGCCATACTTGAACCAAACACAAATTACATTTATAAATAAAATATTATGTTTGGAAAGATGACATAATGATTGGATTGAACCTTGAAGTGAAAAGGTCTTCTTGTTTATCCCATTATGCACATAGTCCAACAATAAAATTAATTATATATTCTACAAAAATTTACAAAATGAAATGAGTGAGTTGTAAGGATAGAATTACACTTCCATCTATATGGATATGTGATCTGAATCTTTAAGATTTTCTTCTTTTCAAAAAAGTAAATAAATTATAATAAAATCTCCAAGTAGTAAGGATAGGGTAAAAATTTTCATCGAACTTGTTGAGAATTTGATTCCCCAAAGCTTGGAGACTCAAATAAATATACAACAAATATTATAGATCATATCATTGGACTATGGATCTAATATCCATTAGGGCTATATATGCTTTCCTGGTAGTGGAGTATGCTCATGCATGGTGACACATATTTATTAAAGAGATATTTGATTGCATGTAATGACAAGCTAGCTTCTCATTTCCTTCCATCATCGGTTTAATCTTACCTCACATAAGATGGGTAAACAAATTTTTTTTGCACACACAATGGTTCTTTATTGGCTTGCATCATTACATTACTCAAAATTGGTAAATGAACTTCATGAGCACACACATTGGTTCTTGATATATTTCACATCATAATCAAGTTCAAGATAAGGAATGAACTCACAAATCACACACTGATTCTTAATAGGCTTGATTTTCATTTTTGAATACCCAAGATTTTCTATGAACTTTGATTAGCTAAATTCAATATATTCTCATGGATTTGTATGACCATTTTCATAGGCAATTGAGACAAAATCAATCATTAGCCTTGCATTTCATTGTCATAGGCAATTGAGGCCAAATCAATCATTAGCCTTGCATTTCACTATCATAGGCAATTGAGACAAAATCAATCATTAGTCTTGCATTACATTATCACAGTTAATTGAGGATATTAAATTCATAATCAGTATTGCATTTCATGCATCACCACCTTAGTATAATGTATTCGCATATCTCACATGCTCATACAATTATTTTAATCACATAGATACATCATGATTTTTGTGATGATGGCATAAAGTATGCTTGAATATTATGCCAAGAAAAAACCCTTTATCATATCTTTCATGCCTAATCATTCACATCATTTTTTAATCTTAATTTTGAGATAAATATTAAGAGGTTCACATTGTTCATTGCTCACAATATGATTTTGATCACCAAAATCAACCATTTTAGGTCATATATCTTTGATATCAACATAACAAACACTCCTTATACATGATCTACTTCACAGAATACAAGTGAGGAGTAGCCTCCATTTCGATCTTATGCAAGCACACATCCTTAAGGACCATTGCTAATAGATCACAATCGCAAGGATATGTCACCTAGCACATAGCTTTTACAATATCAATCACAATTCATCAAAACACAATTCACTTCCATAAATTACATTTGACAAAGCATGATAGATGTATCCCAAAATCATCAAACAAAATTATGAGCATTGTTATAACATATCACCATACAAATCACCCATAAATCACTAAAAATAATAAAACATTTTGCATTTGCATAACATAAGTAATAGATAAAAATAAGGATATAATATTATGCATGAGAATAAATACATATATAGAATAGAATGGTATGTCACAATAAAAAACTAGCTAGCATATTTAGTCATTCAAGAACTATACCTCTAACAAAAGTGAAACCAGATGTATCATCCCCTAGAGCTCCTAAAACTCTGACCCTCATCCTATGGTGGTATTGGTGCTCAAAGGTGCACGGATTGGATCACTACCCATGAACTTAACCTAGCATGACTCGAAGACCTTAGCTTTGGGGGTAGCTCCACTCTCTGATCTATTGGAACCACCTAAAAGTACAAGGTCTAGTAGAAGATCTCTTATCGGGAGGCCAATGTTGTCTCTACCTGTATAGCTCTCAACTCATCCTAGAGATAAAAATGTAGGATACTACCCATGGAATGTGTTGACCTACTTGTAGATGGTGTAGTCCTCACCTACTCCTACAACTGAGCTTGTGCTTGTCCTAGCTGAGCCTCAATAGTTTGGATGCATCCTATCTAGATGGTTATCTACTACACCTAGTAGCCACCCAAGTCTTCAACACTGCTATCTCATCTTTTTGAGCCTCCAGCTTGACTATCCATCGTTGGTCATCCTTAGTGCCCTTCATCTCCATCTCACCAATATCACCCTACTCAGGAGCCTCCTCCTGCTAATTAGGAGCCTTCTCTTATTGCTTAGGAGCCTCCTACTACTGCTAGGGTTCCTCCTCCTATCAAGGTACTCTCTCTCATTTAGAAAATATCTACCCTATTTGACCCCTTATAGTCTAAGGACTGATTGCCCTCTACATTGTAACTCTACCTCCCTACTATGCTTTGCCAATAGCCCTTCGTCGATCAGCCTCTTGGTAAGCCTACTACATCTGCTCCACCTTTGATCTCTCATAAGTGATCCTCATGGGTCTGATGCTCTCATACCACTAAAGGTATTCATCCTCAACTCCTATGCCATCCTCCTCTAGTAGGACTACTATAGGGTCATCTATGTCTAGCTTTGTAAATATTTTGAGGTCCAGCTCATCCCAATAGTCAGTGGATCTCATGTCACCTATCGATACCAAAAGTCTCATACCTTATGTATCCCCTGTATCATCCCAAATTGGTGCTGAAATTGGTTAGTATGATGAAGCTCTACATATCCCTTATTTGACTAGAGCCACCATATTCATCGCACTTGAGCTATCTCCTCCTCATCCTCATCCCAACCGAGATGTCTCTATTAGGATCTCTAGGAAGCAACTCATCTATGGTCCGCCTAGCCTCCTCCAAGTCATAGTGTCTCCTCTTGTGACCTCCTACAATCACCCATCTATAAACAGTGAGGCATCCCTCCTCTATTTGTTACATTGGTAGTCCCACAAGTCTCATCACTACAATATATTCCCAACTCCACATTGTAGTAGTGTGGTGAGAACTATACCTGAGTGGTGCTTGTGCACAATCTTATACAATATCTTGTATAACTAGCACAGTACAAAGGGCCCCCATGCAAAATACCTGCTAGAATCTCTCATGTCTACCACTACTCCAACTAGGGCCTAGGGAAGATGTCACTCGCTCTCATGGAAAGATAATAGTCCGTCGATGATCCCATATAGCACCACTACCAATCTAGTATTCCCCTTCATCCTGACCAACCAACTGGTGTTGATCCCACTCTAGTCCACAGGAAAATTATAATCCCCAATCAGTTTCTCCATGACCTGTACCTGTGTCATAAATTGGTAGACAAATTGATCGTTTATCAAAATGCAAAGGATTATCCACACATCCTCCAATGTCACTATCATCTCCCCTATAGGTAGCTAGAATATGGAGGATATCAGGTACCACCTCTCTACCAAATTTGTGAGTAGAGGTTGGTTTATCTCAATGTAGGACATATCTACTACATGGAGGAGTTCCACCTACTGTAATAAATATCTCTATACCCCATCTAAGCCCTATATGTGCTTTGTGAATCTTTTGTACTACCACTCTCTATTCTTGAGCGCAACTTGCTATAAACAAAAACCAAATCATATTGATAATACATCATAATCATACTTTGTAAAAATATTAAAAATATAATTAAAAACTATAAAAGATGCTAAAAATTTAAGTTTATTTTATTTTTGTAAATTTGGATGTTCGTCTTTCAAATTCACAAATTCGAAATCCTTTTTAGAATTAATTCAAAGCTTTCGAATCTGTTTGACAGGTTTAAAATCACGAATTCGAATGCCTCGTTAGAAGAATTTGAAACATTTGAATCTACCTAAAAGGTCCAAATTTATGAATTCAAATGTCGAAAATTACCTAAGACATGAATTCATTGTGCCCAGATGCGTGAAAAAAATTAAAATACAAAATCCAATTTAAATAGAAAAATCCAAAAATAAAATGGTAAATTAAGGTTAAAAGATGATTTTTTACTTACCCGAATCCTAACGCCTGTTGTTTTACCTCCTGCTTGCACTTTGTCTACCCAATGGGGTGGTAGCGACATTTTTCTCCAAAGTAAATTTCTAAAAATAGTTAGGGTAAAAATGAATTAGGGTTTTACCCTAAACCTGTATCTTTTACCCTATTTTACCCCACCTTTTGCTTTTTCACAAAATTTGGGTTTCACGATGAATTTTGAATTCCCCATGAAAATCGAAGGGGCATTCAAAGAAAAAATATTAAAAATAAAATAAAAATGTTGCTTTTTTTTTGTAGTATAGTTCTCATATTTTAGCAATTGTGTCTTTCTTTGATGCATTTATTGCTCATAAATGCACCAAAGAGGGGGCAAAATGTAGCCATGGAATTTTGATCCACTTCAAAATTCCTAGCATCTCCTAGCAATGTAGTCCTCTCCTCAGTCATCTTCCTCATTTTTCGTGCTGGTTTTAACCCCCTTTTTTGTTGTTTTGCCATTTTTAGCAAATTTGGGTGGCTACGACAATCCTCCAAATTTTCTAAGAATAGCATGACAACCAAATTGGTTAGGGACCATTTGTATTTGAATCCAATTTGGGAAAATCTAGATTCTCCATGAATTTGGTATGTTGTGACAGCTGTTTGAATTCACATAAATTGCACCAATTTGCCCTAACATCCCTATTTTGTTTCAATTTTTCTTCTCTCCTTTTGGTTTTCACTCACTTTTAAATTAATCACCCTGCCTCTTGAGCAGGGTTAATGGTGATTTTGCAAGAGAATTGGATTGAAGAACTTCTTTCATGAACGTTTGCTACAGGTTTAGCTAAGATATTTCTATCCTATCATCATTCCAATGATCATGAGAGACTGAATTGGTATAATATATCCTTATAAATTTTACTGTTAATCATATTACATCATTTTACATTGTTAGATCTAAGTTTTCCCTCATCTTTAATGAATTTGGGAGGCTTCTGTGGGGTTTTTAATTCAATTTTCAGGTCCAAATTTGCACAAATATATGCAAGGGATAAACTAGTGTTTCCAAATCTATCATATCAATGTATGATTTTAATTCTAACCCTCGTTGACTACATATTCTAGTGTCTTATCTGTGAATTTGTAGGTTTTAAACAAATTTGAGAGGTTACGACAGGCATTTGAATTTGCTCTGCAGAATATCAAATTTGACCATTGGATGGTCTTAACGAATTCGAGAGGTTGTGATACCAATATTAATACGCTTGACAAGCCCAAATTCATCAAAGCATTTCTGAATTCACCTTGACCAGTCATCTAGGTCAGGTAAGTGCTTGATCTGGTTTATTTTAGATGCATTAATTTTTTATATGTTCATTTAATGCATTTTTTGTTTATAGATCATCTGAAAACACAAAATAAAAAAAGTATAGACATATGTATCATAGAATTATTATCATGAATCTACAAGGTTATTTGAGCTTATGTCATAATAATACAAACCAATCGTTTGACATCTTTTCTCAATTGTGGGCTCAAAAGCTTTGGCCTAAGGTGAGGTTCTCTACTTGGCTTTTATTGCATCGAAGGGTGCTTACTGGGGAGCATCTTATGAAGAACACAAGCTTATACTGAGAGGGGGGGGTGAATAGTATAATACCATTTTTTACTTTTATTTTAAACTCAATATTATGTAGTGTATTGATAGCAGTATCAATAGCAATAATCAAAGCAATGCACAAAACACCATCCACAAAAGTGACACAACAATTTACGTGGTTCACCCAATGCGGGCTACTCCACGGAGAAAATATTTTGCTAAAAATTTCTCAATCAATCTCTTGGGAACCCTTCCCAATTACAATGTTTATGGACCTCTGTCCAAAGGAGATGTTGATCCCTAAATCTCAAGTTCATCGATCTCTTACACAGGATAAATCTTTCCCCTTCTGCTCTAGCTAGTGATCTTCTAGAAGACTCTGTTTCTTTGTTGCACTGACTTATGGATCTCTCTCCACTTGAAGAATCCTCACTCATACCTGTCTTCAATTGTCATGGTTGTTATATAGCTATCCACTAAGACTCTATCCTTTGTACTCTATCACCTCCAAAGCTCTGTCAATAGGCTCACTCAGAACCTTTTCAAATCTCCTCAATAGGTTCACTCAGAACCTGCTCAAATATTCTCAACAAGCTCACTCAGAACTTGTCCAAATATGCTCAACAAGCTCACTTAGAAATTGTCCAAATCTGCTCAACAAGCTCACTCAGAACTTGTCCAAATATTCTCAACAAGTTCACTCAAAACTTGTCCAAATATGCTCAATAAGTCCTCTCTAGGACTTTCTCAAATCTGCTCAATAGGCTCACTCAAAACCTGCTCAAATCTACTCAACAAGCTCACTCAGAAGTTGTCCAAATCTGCTCAACAAGTCCTCTCTAGGACTTGCTCAAATTTGCATAGCAAGCTTTCATAAAAGCTTACTCAAAATCAGTCCACAAGCCTTCTCAAATACTTGCCTCAAATCATCTCAACAAAATCTCAACTCAATATCATAGAAGCATAAAGAGAATTTTTAGAGACTCAATATGTTCTATACTCAAATCCCAATCTCAACTCAAATCAATCTCAATACAGCAATATCATAGAAGCATAAAGAGAATTGTTAGAGACTCAATATGTTCTATACTCAAATACCAATCTCAATTCAAATCAATCTCAACTCAACAATATCATAGAATCATAAAGAGAATTGTTAGAGACTCAATATGTTCTATACTCAAATCCCAATCTCAACTCGACTCAAATTAGAATATAGAATAGTTTGTTTTATGGAACTTGAACGACCACTTCACACAATCACTTGACTAGGCTCAAACAACTCTACTCAACCAATCACCACAAGGAGCAACTCTTTCTCACAAACCCTAGTCCAAACATGAATCAACCAACTCAAAATATTTCCAACAATGCTCAATCACAAGTCTCACATAACAATGATACTCATGTTATTCTCTAACTCAAGTTCAAGTTCATTTCACAATCAATGGGCTTCAACAATAATGCTTATAAAACAAGGTTTAATCACAACTCTCAAACCAAAAAACCTTGAAGCATTCAACCAACCACTTTCGAAAAGGAAACCACAATCAATCCTTTTCTCTCCAATGATATTTTAGAAATAAACCACCATAAAAAATCAATAGGAGAATGTACCCATACCTTTTATGAAGATGAAAAACCTTTTTGGAAATCTGCCACAATCACAATATTCTTTGCCAATCTTCATGAGGGTTAGGAGAAATTACAAAACAATTATCATAACCTTTTACACCTTATTTCTCCTAGTCAAAAATCACATCCACCACTAGAAAATAGTTAAAGATAATTATTTCCTTATCTAATTAAGAATAGCATGAATATCACCACAACCATTTACCATTCCCTTATTTCTCCTAAAAATACTTTGCATTAATGCCCAACTCACTAAGCTCCTTAATGCAAAAATCCCACATCAAATAGTGCAAAATATTTGCCACAACTCATAAACTATACCACCATGGCAAACCCTCAATAATGATGCATTAACCTTAGCTTAGGAAAATTAAAAAATTTATATCTCAATCTCTAAAAATTGTGGTGACGACATACCTTGAAATATTGTTTTCCACTCCAAAAATTGCGGCGATAGCACACAAGTGAAAAAATGAATTTCGGGTGACTCAAACCTGAGACCTACAGCAGCAAGTGCGGCTTTGCACTCCTTCCACCCACCAAGTGGGCTAAGCTTCCCACATGGAAGCTATTCCACTTCATGCTTGAATTACTTCCTCTTGGCACCCACGAACTTATAAACTATGCTTCTCCCAAACCTTCACCGTAAATAGTGCACAATTTCAGAGGACTTAAACCATTGCTTAACAAGGCGCCTTTTATACACGACGTGGATTGGGAAGAATAAAAGTTGACATTGGCAAAAAATGGAGGGAAAACTTTTGATTAATTTTAAAATTAAAATTTTAATTTTAAATAATTAAAATTTAAACTAAATATTTAAAATTAAATATCTCCATCACTAGGGCACCTTTTTTGATGAAACAAAAATCCAACTTGGGTTTTAAGAAAAACCTATTTCAAATCTACCATCTATGGTTTTAAATAAAACATTTTATTTTGTCTTCCTTGGTTTTCACAAAAACCCTTCCTTGCACTTTCACAAAACATAGTGCATGCCATCATAGATCCTTTTGACATCAAATAACATTTTGACATCAATGACAACATTTTAGCTTGGGGACTCAAAATGTCCAGAAATCTCCCCCTTTGATGGCAACCCATATCCTTTTACTAAAATATGACCTTCTTTTCTACTCCCCCTGGGACTTTGCTCCCCTTGGATCAATGCTCTCTCAATTATCAAATCTCTCCCCATATCAAAAACTCTCCCCAATATACAAATCTATCCCCCTTTGTCATCAATTGCAAAGGGTCACCTTTAGGGCTCAGGGCTAAGAATGAACCTATTAGCTTAGCCCCTCCCCCACATCCACATGAGGTGGTTAATTCTGGGGTAGGAGTATTTCTACTCCCCGAAAGCATAGATCTATGCTTTTATCTTTCTCTCTTATTTTGTTAGTTTTCTGAATCCTCTCACTGTTTCTTTCCAAGATATCATCCATGTTCCTGTCATCATTTTTGTTCCTTTTTGTGCTCTTATTTTCATCCATATTTTGTTCTTGTTATTTTATGAGTCTCTATTCCTGTTCATGTTCATGTTCTTGTTATTGTTCATGTTCATGTACCTATTCCTGCTCCTGTTCCTATTCTTGTTCATGTCCATGTTCTTGTTCCTATTCCTGTTCCTATTCCTGTTCCTATTCTCATCCATGTTCTTGTTCTTATTCATACCTGCTTCTAGAAATTTTTCTCTACGCCATATTTTTGTGTGTCCATCATTATTGCACTTATAAAACTTAATGTTATTAGTCCTTGGAGGTACAAATGTTTTAGGATACCTTATAGTGAAGCCATATCCTCTTCTTCCATGAACCCTACAATTCATTGCTTTGTGACCATACTCATTGCATGAGTAGCAATACCCATGGAAAGGTTTTCCTTTCCCATATTCCTATATTTCATATGACCTGCACTATGAATCCATGTGCCTAAACCTGTGACATGAGAAGCATCTTTCATTGAAGCTTCCTTGCCTAGACCTCATTTTTCCTCTCTTTGTTGAACTTTTTGCTGTCCAACTTAGCCTCTTATGTCTCACTTTTAATTAAAATGTCTTCTTCTAATGTAAATTCTTCTAAATTTTCCTCTTCATCAAGACTTGAAGTAGATTATTTTTCCTGTTTCTTTTGAACCTTTCTAAAGCCAAGACCTGTTGAACATGATGTTCATTGTTGTCCATAGATGAACTTATCCAAGTTCTTAGAGCTATTTGTGAAACTCTTCATCTTGATCTTGGAGTCCTTTAAGTCTTCTTTTAAAGTAGCCACTTTTTGTGCTAACTTCTCACATTCCAAAATCTTCACTTCTAACTTATCCTTGAACTTGCTTGCCTTAGCCTTTAAACTTCTCTAAATCCTCTATGAGCAATAACCTTTCTTCATCACATTCTTGAAACTGAATTTCAATCTTAGAGTCTTGCTTTCTTACCTTCCTTACTATGTCAAGGGTATAGATAAGTTCTCCCTTGAGATCATAACCATTCTCTATTGAGTAATCCTCTATTTGTTTGCCTTTTTTCTTATCATTACTTTCTTTTGGCTTATCTTTTATGGGATTACTTACTTCGTCTTCTAGACCCATTAGAAGATTCTCATATGGTATTTCAAGTGCATCTTCAAAGCCATCATCACTAAAACTATAGGCATCCCTAGTGCAATGATATTCAAGATGTCCAAATTTACCACATCTAAAACATTTGAGAATAACTAGTCATTTTCTCTCTAACAATAAATAGGAATTCATCTCTATTATTATCTAAAAAACTAGCATCACTATCAATTGAGTACTTACTTGCATTATCTACATAGTAGCTTTTCTTTTGCCTTTGGAAGCACTTCTTTCCTTGTCTGTTTTGTCCATCCTTGCATTTCTTTTGGTACCTGTGTTTTTCTGATTATTTGTACCTGTGGTCCTTTTTTCATTCATCACTATTGTACTTTGGATCTTTGCACTCTGTTGCATAGTGTCCATACTTTCCACAATTGAAACACTTAATAGATATTATATATATGGATCTTTTGGAACATTTATCTCTTCTACCATAGTTAGCTTCTTCATCACTAGATGACTCACTGCTTGATTCTGTATTTTTACCATTTTTCTTTTTGTCCACTTTGAATGCAGCTTCTTTCAAAGGAATAGGATCTTTTATTCTTATCTCAAAATTAGTAAGCATGCCAAGCAAAGAATTCCTTGTCAAATAATCACAATCAATTGATGTTTCTATAGCAAAAACCTTTTCACTATACCTTTTTGGAAGAGTTCTCAAGATCTTATCACAAACATCAGATTCATCAACCTTACTGAGATAATCATGAATATTTTCATCATATTTCATTCTTAAGTTCTCAAATTCTCCTTTGATATTTATGATCTTAGCTTTCCTAAAACCTTTATCACCCTCATATATGTCATGCAGTAGATCCCACATATGTTTTACTTTTTTACAATCCATAACCTTCATAGATTCTGATCTACCCAATCCTTTTTATTTCATTCATAGCTCTTGAATTTGCATGCATTAGAAGCTTACCTTCCTTATCTGTAGGATGATTGACTGTTGAATCATATCCAAGTTCCACTGCATCCCAAACTTCATTTCCAAGTGCCATTAGGTAAAATCTCATCAGCATACACCAATACAAGAAGTCACTTCCATCAAATACTGGTACTGCATTATTGAATGACCCATCCTTTTGATCCTTGTGATCCATTGTGTTCTTAGACAACTTTTCCTTCAAGCTATAAAAATCTTTTGAGTGAACCCACTCTGATACCAATTAAAGAACACAAGCTTATACTAATATGGGGTGAACAATATAAGACCACTTTTTACTTTTATTTTCAATTCAATATTATGCAGTGTATAGATAGCAGTATCAATAACAATTATAAAAGCAATACACAAAACACCATCCACAAAAGTGACACAATAATTTACGTGGTTCACCCAATGCAGGCTACTCCACGGAGAAAATATTTTGCTAAAACTTTCTCAATCAATATCTTGGGAATCCTTTCCAATTACAATATTTATGGACCTTTGTCCAAAGGAGATGTTGATCCCCTAAATATCAAGTTTGTGGATCTCTTCCATAGGAGAACTCTTTTCCCTTATGCTCTGGCTAGTGATCTTCTAGAAGACTTTGTCTCTCTACTGCACTAACTTGTGTATCTCTCTCCACTTGAAGACTCCTCACTCATATCTGTCTTCAATTGTCCTGGTTGTTGGATCTCTATCCACTGAGACTCTGTCCTTTGTACTTTGTCACCTCCAAATCTCTGTCAATAGGCTCACTCAGAACCTTCTCAAATTTTCTCAATAGGTTCACTCAGAACCTGCTCAAATCTACTCAATAGGCTCACCAAGAAGCCGCTCAAATATGCTCAACAAGCTCACTCAGAACTTATCCAAATTTGCTCAACAAGCTCACTCAGAACTTGTCCAAATATTCTCAACAAGATCACTCATAACTTGTCCAAATATGCTCAATAATTCCTCTCTAGGACTTGCTTAAATTTGCTTAATAGGCTCACTCAGAACCTACTCAATAGGCTTAATCAAAACCTGCTCAATAGGCTCACTCAAAACCTGCTCAAATCTTCTCAACAAGCTCACTCAGAACTTATCCAAATCTTCTCAACAAGTCCTCTCTAGGACTTGCTCAAATATGCATAGCAAGATTTCATAAAAGCTTACTCAAAATCAATCCACAAGCCTTCTCAAAGACTTGCCTCAAATCAGCTCAACAAAATCTCAACTCAATCTCATAGAAGCATAAAGAGAATTTTTAGAGACTCAATATGTTCTATACTCAAATCCCAATATCAACTCAAATCAATCTCAACTCAGCAATCTCATAGAAGCATAAAGAGAATTGTTAGAGACTCAATATGTTCTATACTCAAATCCCAATATCAAATCAACTCAAATCAGAATATATAATAGTTTATATTATGGAACTTGAACAACCACTTCACACAATCACTTGACTAGGCTCAAACAACTCTACTCAACCAATCACCACAAGGAGCAACTCTTTCTCATAAACCCTAGTCCAAACATGAATCAACCAACTCAAAATGTTTCCAACAATGCTCAATCACAAGTCTCACATAACAATGATACTCATGTTCTTCTCTAATTCAAGTTCAAGTTCATTTCACAATCAATGGGCTTCAACAATAATGCTTATAAAATAAGGTTTAATCACAAATCTCAAACCAGAAAACCTTGAAGCATTCAACCAACCACTTTTGAAAAGGAAACCACAAACAATCCTTTTCTCTCCAATGATATTTCAGAAATAAACCACCATAAACAATCAATAGGAGAATGTGCCCATACCTTTTATGAAGATGAAAAAACCTTTTTGGAAATCTGCTACAATCACAATATTCTTTTGCCAATCTTCATGAGGGTTAGGAGAAATTACAAAACAATTATCATAACCTTTTACACCTTATTTCTCCTAGTCAAAAATCACATCCACAACTAGAAAAAAATTAAAGATAATTATTTCCTTATCTAATTAAGCATAGCATGAATATCACCACAACCATTTACCATTCCCTTATTTCTCCTAAAAATACTTTGTACTAATGCACAACTCACTATGCTCCTTAATGCAAAAATCCCACATCAACTAGTGCAAAATATAAGCCATAACTCATAAACTATACCACCATGGAAAACCCTCAATAATGATGCATTAACCTTAGCTTAGGCAAATTAAAACATTTATATCTCAATCTCTGAAAATTGCGGTGATGGCATACCTTGAAAAAATTGTTTTCTACTCCGAAAATTGTGGCGACAGCACATAAGCGAAAAAATGAATTTCAGGTGACTCGAACCCGAGACCTACAGCAGTGAATGTGCCTTTGCACTACTTCCACCCACCAAGTGGGCTAAGCTTCCCAAGTGGAAGCTATTCCACTTCATTCTTGAAGTACTTCCTCTTGGCACCCACGAACTTACAAACTATGCTTCTCCCAAACCCTCGTTGTCAATAGTGCACGATTTTGGAGGACTTAAACCATTACTTAACAAGGTGCCTTTTATACACGATGTGGATGGGGAAGAATAAAAGTTGACGTCGACAGAAAATGGAGGGAAAACTTTTGATTAATTTTAAAATTTAAATTTAAATTTTAAATAATTAAAATTTAAACCAAATTAAAATTAAATATCTCCATCACCAGGGCACCTTTCGAAAAGCCAACTTGGGTTTTAAGAAAAACCCATTTCAAATTTGTCATCCATGGTTTTAAATGAAACCTTTTATTTTGCCTACCTTGGTTTTCACCAAAACCCTTCCTTGCACTTTCATAAAACATAGTGCATGCCATCATAGATCCTTTTGACATCAAATAACCTTTTGACATCAATGACAACATTTTAGCTTGGGGACTCAAAATGTCCAACATCTTATGAAGTGTGGTTTTCATGGCCCTTTTAGATGTGAAATGTGTGGAGAGAATGTGGAAACTCTCAGCCATATTTTTATTGAGTGTACTTTAGCCTTTGAGATTTGGAGGAGAATGACCACTTTACTTGGCTTATAGTAGTCCAATTTTTTTACTTTTGAACAACTTTGGAGGGATTGGCCTAATCAAGAGGGTGTTGATCATTTTATTAGGCAGTTAATTTGGAAGAGTTCTACCATTCTTCTTTGGAATATCTGGAATGAAAGGAACAACCAAATTTTTAATCAAGAAAGGAAGGATATTCATTATATCTAGAAAAATACCATTGCCAAATTAGTTGAATCAATCCATCAGCTCCTTAATCACCTCCAAAAATCCCATCAAATATGGGATCAAGTGATGCAAATATTGAAGATTAAATCTTCTAAGAGCAACCAACTTAAAGGGAATATGACTAATTGCAATATGGATAGAACAAGGAATTGGAAACCTCCTCCTAAGGATTTTTGAAAAGTCAATACTGATGGAGCCTCTAGAGGGAACCCTAGAAAAGCTAGTGTAGGAGGAATTGGTAGACTTTTAGATGGCTCCCTAGTTTTTACTTTTATTGATAATTTGGGTATTTTATCCAATAATCTTGTTGAGGGGTATGGTATCCTTAGAGGCCTTCAAGAGGCTACTAAGGTTAAATGGGAAAAGGTACTAGTTGAGTTTGACTCTCAACTCATTATTAATATTTTGAAGACTCCTATGAATCATAAGGTTGATTGGAAAATAAAAAGAATTATTGATAATATTTAGTTACTCCAGATGGGATTTTTGAAAGTTGATTACAATCATGTTTTCAAAGATCATAACAAGAGTGTTGATGCTTTAGCTAATTGGAATTTGGAAAAAGGTGATATTACTTGTGACGACCACCCTCCTAGATAGTGGGCTTCACAAATAAGGGAAGCTCTTCTTTCTATCATTTATTTGGATGGCTCCAGTTCTGGAGATACCTAGTTTCTTCTTGCTTTATTTTTTCTTTTGTTTGGTTTGGTTAGGGCATTTTAGTTCCCTAGCTCAAACTAATATTTCTTTTTGTTTCCTCTATTGATTCTTGCCTTAATAGTATTTTGGTCTATAAAGGTCATTGTTGTGTTCTATTTTTTCTTTTTTCTTTTCTATTTATGTATGTACTTTTTTTGTTGTTTTGCTTTTGTGTTTTTTGTTGTTCTTGTGTTTTTGTTGTTTTGTTTTTTTTTGTTGTTGTACTTGTGTTTTTGTTGTTCTTGTGCTTATGTTTCTGTATGTTTGTGTTAAGTGGTGTTTTTGTGTTTTGGTGTGTGAGTGTTTTCTATATTTTTATTTTTCTCTATTTTTGTTGTTGGTTGTTTTATTTTATTTATTATTTTTTTAGGTTTTGGTTGTTTTTTTTTTCATGTTTTTGTTGGTTGTGTCTTTGTAGCGTTCTGTTATTTTTTGTTATGTTTGTGTTTTGTTATATTGTTCTTGTATTTTTTCTATGTGGTTTGTGTTGTATTTTTTTTTATCTTATTGTGTGTGTGTTTGGTTGTGCTTTATATTTTTGACACACTCAAGGAGCATGTTTTTTATTTTTTGTTTTTTTAATCTTTTTGTGTGTTTATGGTTGTGTGTTCTTATTTTTTGTTGTTTCAGGTTTACTCCTTGAGTATGTCAAAGGTGGTAGGCCAAGTGCGAGCCCTGAGTGATTTTTGTGGAAGATATATTCCTGTCTCCTTGGGTCTTACCCAAAAGTGGTATTCCTTATGGGATGTTTTCCACAAAAAAATAATTATCGTGCATCTATAGATCAGTTGCATTGTATTTGATTTTAAAAATATCTTGTTCATTGTGTGTTGCTTTCATAAAAATTGAAATGCATGTAGTCTAAGTATAGTTGCACTTTATCCAAACTTTAGGTGTATGTTAAACAAAGAACTCATTAAACTTTCATATTGCATAGATGCGAAAATCGTCATTAAAAGTTTCCTGGTGAGCCCACCATAATTCATCGATAATCACCAAAGAGGGTATTATACAAGTACCTCTCGTATGAGGTGTAGATCCCCTATTTCCCATCCTATTCTAGGCATGGATCCATTAGCCTAAAGGAAATGAAATTTTGAGTCTACACTACCTAGTGGAGCTTGCTTCTAGCTCACACTCTCTCCTAACTCACATTTTGACAATATTTACATAATTACCAAGATACTATAATGTGATTTATTGGAATACCATGATATAATACTAATGGCATTATTTCAATCTCGTATAAATAATTTATAAATATATAATAGACATTCCATTGCATTTGTAGTAAAAATATCATTTTATTTATAAATATGTTTTTTTTAAAAGGGGTTGTCCTTAGGTCCCCCACCCTTGAAAAATCACAACTTTATTTTTTAGAGCTTGAGATTTTACAAATAAATTAAATTCTCATATCAATTGAATTGATATAGCTAGATACCTACATCCTTTTTCATACAAAGTTTGAATTCTTAATTTTCATTTTCTAGATCTTCTCCAATTTTCTTTGTAAATGCAAATATTTCAAAATTCAACATCCTTTTTCATTATGTTTTTGTTGGGTTTTAATCCTTACTATCTCATAATATCATAGGTCCCAATATAATTAAACCATAATATTATAGGTCAAAATACTAATAATCAAGAGTAGAATTATATATGTGAGCAATCAAATATATATCTAGGCCAATATAATAATGAAATAACATTCACTTATAATATCAAATATGAATGTAATATGGTTAAAATCATTCATGTACAAGCATAAATAATACTTACAATAATAATTACTCAAAATCTATATACAAACTTTATTATCAATGCTTGCTATGTGGTGATCGTTATAGGCCATTTTACCTTACATTGTATGGAGCTTTATCTCCATAATATAGTCATAGTAATGTGAATATTCAATACTTGTCTATTGCATTCCTCACATATTTGGGAGATGCAACCTTTCCTATTCTTAACCTTTGGCTTCTTATCTTGCCACTTGTATACTAGACTCTTCACTATCTTCTTACATGCATATTTGATTCTATGACACTTGCACACTTATGCATGACTCTTATTCTCCTACGTGCACTCCTAATACAAGACACGTGTGCACATTATCACATTACATATTTTCCCACTTACATACATGATACTTGTGCACATTCTCTCAATACACTCTTGAACTCTTACTTACATGAAACTAGTGCATTTCCTACACATTAACACTTATATGAAAGGGGAAATATAAATAATTCATCTAAACTATAGAATCAACTCTAATCTATTACATATTTACATTTATACCATGAAGGCACCGTGGAGGTACATTTATATGTACCAAATAATGTAATATTCTTCAACACCCCCTTGTATTACATTATTTGGTTATTGAAGACTTTAGTCTTCAATATTGGTCTTCATCTTCAATCTTCATGTGACCTTGCATTATTCATGAACCTCTATTTGAGATTTATCTTCAACTTCATTTTTGAGTTTTATTTTGATTTCTCCTTCATCTCCATTCTTTGGATCTTCAATATTTGCATATTCATTATCTAGTTCATGAACTGCTTGAGCTTTTTATTTGGTCTCTAGTTCATGTACTTCTTCATCTTTGACCTCTTGATCACGTGTTTCTTTTATTCATGAAATATCTTAATATTCACTTAAAGCATCATAATAATTTCTTGAATGAGTATTGCATGAAGAATGAAACATTGTTTTTAGAGATGATTCATTTGGATCATATGATCAAACATTGTTTTATTTTTTACAGTTTGAATCAACACTTTTTGCTTTAGACTTTCATCTTTATGAAGTTCAAGTGAAAGCAATGTCATATACATTATTATATCAATAGGTATTATAATGTTATCCTTTGAATTATTAATTACTTCAACAATATTTGAATGTAAATAATATTCAAATGTTTCAAAGCTTTCATTCATTGCTTCTCTATAGATGAATTGCATTGCCATATCTAGCTTACCCTTATATTTTTCAATCAATTTACCAATGCCAGACTTTATAACTTTTAGTATTTTCTTTCTGATTATGTACGTCATATTTTATTCCATAAAATGCAATTCAATGATTTAATTTCTTTGAAGTAGTAAACCCTATATCCCCAAATTGCAATTTAAAAAAAAAAATCAATAAATAAGAAATTTTCTAATTTTCTAATCCTTTGATGTAGAAATTCTTTTAAATCCCTAATTGAATTAAATTTGCAAAATTTTAAAAATTCTTCTAATTTCAAATTTTTCTCAAAGTTTAAAAAACTTCAAATAACTTTGATAACTTCAAAAAACTCAAATCATTAAAATATACTACTAACTCTTCAAACTTGAAAATTAAAAAATCAAATCCAAAAACTTAAATCCTATTTGAAGTAAAAAACCTTATCACTGTTGAAACTTTTTGTCACATTATACAAGGGGTAGAAGAATAGCGGAAGTTTTGTATGATATTAATTATTACCTTTTAAAATGTATGGAAGTTATAGCAATTTTGGTTTTCCTAGCCATTCCCCTTGTACACCAAAGAAGATAGAAAGAGCTTCGCAGCTAGGATAGCTTCGCTAAGGGGAGGAAGAATAAAATGAAAAGAACTTCGGGCCTGAGGCATTTCAAAAGGTTACTTCGCGTGGAAAATTAGCGAAGCAGTTTTATCAAAAAAATAAAAACGAGGAAGGCGCCAAGAAAATCTTTGCACCCGAAGCATTTCCAAAACTACTTCGGGTGGGAACCTAGCGAAGAGATATTCAAATGACTACTTCGCCCGAAGAAGGAAGGCCCAAAAATCAAATTCCAAAGTCGCTAAGGCAGAAGAACTACTTCGGACCTGAAGCATTTCCAAAGGCTACTTCGGCCCAAAAACTTGCGAAGCAGATCTCGAAGCAAACATTGAAAATGCTTCACCAAAAAGTCACCGAAATACCCA